>VXAL01016229.1:677776-709159 GCA_013399475.1 Chauna torquata | reverse complement strand
CCGAGGCGAGGCGAGCGCTGCGGCTTCCGCCCGCGGGAGAGGGACCGGTGGGCGGCGAGGCCGGCGCAGCGGGGGTTGGGGTGGGGGGCGCGGAGCTGGGGCTGCTCCTCCGCGCCGCCTCCCCCTGCTTGTGGCGGCCGGGGTGAGTCAGCGGCGGCGCCCGCCCCCCGCGGGGACTCGGCAGCGCCGCCGCTCCTGGTCATGCTCAGACATGTCGGGCCGCGGCCGCGGAGGAGCTAAGCCCCGACTTGCCTTCTCTTGGCAGCGCTATTTAAGGCCCGGCCCAGCTGCCCGGCGCCGGAGCCCGGCGTGGGGGTTGGACGAGGGCCCCGAGGTGAGTGGGCATCGCCGGGGCTGCGGAGCTCGCCCCTGCGGCCCTCGCGCGGGGGGAAAGCGGGGTTGTGTGGCTGTGTTACATGTGTTGGGGTTGTTCTCCCCTTAATTGCAGGCAAATGTGCAATACCAAGATGTCCTCCCTTGCGGATGCCTCTTCTGTCACCGCCGCGGAGCAAGAGGCTCTGGTCAGTAGCTCTGGTAGACGCGCGAGTTCTTCATCCTTTCTGCAGAGTTTTTCTCTTGTCAGTTCGGCAGGTCCGCTTTGCTCAGGCAGCCATGCGTGGAGGAAAGCCAGGAAATCCGGTGAAGATGGGCTCTCTTCGGTCTTACAGTTGTGAAAGCAAATCTTTCTCATTCTTGGAGCTGAAGATGATGCTTTGGGTCTAGACTCTGTTTCCTGGAGACTCTTGATGTTCAGGCTGCTTTCTTTTAAGGATCTTATAGTCCGGTTTGATCATGATAAGAATTTCGTGGTGAAACAGTTCATAAGTTGTAGAAGATATCCATTGCGCACTGTGCATACGTTCGTACATTGTTGGTGAAATAATCTCAGTACAACTGAGGTCTTCTTAATTTGGCATTTTCACTTTCTGTTGTAGTGGACTTCATAAGGAAGTTTTAGTAAGAGTCTTCATTTGTATTTATGGCTTTGCGTGTTTGGCTTTCCACGATACAGTGACAGTTCAGCAGTCCTGGCTGTGCACTTTCCCGAGGGAGGAAGAGGCATGTGTTACACCTGAGTCCTGAGACAAGTTTGTTAAAAATGGCAGTGTGTACGATGACAGTTTAACTCATTTGGGTTTTGTAGAAGGTTAAAGCTTAAAAGTGTAGACTGATAGCAGGACTTTAATAAATCGAAATAACAGAACAGCAGGCTTTTCAGAGTTTTTGTTTGTTCGTTTTTAAAGTCATCATAATGTGATGCTGCAGTCTACCATCAGGTCTGCACGGGAAAAAAACACTGCAGGTGTCTGGGAGGGAGGGGTTGGGGTAAAGTGATCTCAGCCCATGGATCTAGTTGTGGATTTAGAGATTTGAAACTGCTTTGCATTCCTATCTTAAGCTGTCTTTACTAGTCTAATAAGTTAGCGTTTGCTTCCTTTATGAAACTACAGTATATCCTGCATGCACTAAATAGTTGTAGCCTTTACAAACGGAACGAATAGGTGTGAGATGTTGTAAGTGTGATTCTTGCATCTAATCTCTTGCTAATGAACTAAAACTTAATGTTAGTTGTAGCACGTTTGAAATGGAATATAGGGACGTTTCCCCTCCTTCCCTAAGCATTTATTCCTTGTCTCATATTTTATTCAGGCTTTTCTGTAAAACATTTTTATAATTTCTTATGTTAGGATAACTAAATATTAGCCAGTTATTAGAATGGGTGTGCTATTGCTAGAGTGGCAGTACTAGTGCTGCACCGGGAACCCTCAGTGATTACACAGGCATTTTGTTTACAGTTGTGGCGTCCCCTGCAGCTTGTTCTCATCTCCTGCATTGTATGGCACAGCTGTTTGTGAACAGTGCTGCGAATAGGATCAGGGCGCTGCTCTGGCCAGAAAAAGAAAAGTGGGGGAGGGAGAGGAACTTTTGAACTTTTCGTCCCTCTGGCTCAGAAATTGTTCATAGACTGGCTGCAGAAATAACTGCTGGCACAGCATGTGGGTGGGAGGGCATTGTGGACGTAGGAGCGATTGAAATATTATGGAAAGCCAGGGTCTGCTTATCCCAACTAAGAGGAGTCTTAGGGGTAGAGCCACCTGGCAAATGTGAAATCACAGCCCCATAAACTGTCACAGGAACCAGAGCTTTGCTTTGTCTCTTGCACTGTGGACCTGACAGTCATAAAGGTCTTTATTTTAACTTCGCAAAGCCAAAAACTTGGGTGTGGATAGGTTATCATGTAGTTGCCTGTTTTTATATCAGGTTAATGCAGAAGGAGGAAACAAACCTGTATGAATAATGCTTTATTTGGTGAATAATTGCTGCAGGCTGTTTTTCTTTCTTCATTTCCACACAGGTTAAACCAAAGCCGCTACTGTTGAAGCTGTTGAAGTTAGCTGGTGCAGAAAAAGACACTTTTACTATGAAGGAGGTGAGAACTTTTAATCAGTAAAGGTAGATTACAGTAAATACAGAGAGATTCTTCTCTTCGTGTGAATGGGAGGCAGTAAGGTTCACAAAAGGTGTTGAGACACAGAATTGGCTTCCTTTCTCCTGCTAGCTTGTTAGGTGGTGTTTAGCAAGCTTCTCAAAATCTAAACAAAGGCTTCTGGTTGTCCCTAGAATAGCAAAGTATTTGAGGAATGATAGATGAAAATAGCAGCTCAAAGGGAGTTCTAGGCCATCAGTGTGAGAGGACCAAATAACAATTAATTGAATGTTTTCTCTTGTATTTGAACTTGAAACAGTAACACCTGTGTATGTAATAATGCCTATGTATGTGATTTATTTTACAGGTAATATTCTATCTTGGACAATATATTATGTCTAAACAATTATATGACGAAAAAGAGCAACATATTGTGCACTGTGCAAATGATCTCCTTGGGGATTTATTTGGAGTAACAAGCTTTTCAGTAAAAGAACACAGGTAAAATGGAATGCTTTTCTGAGAGTCTGGTTGTGAAATAATGGAGAACATAATTTGTATGGCCTTTTATTCTTTATATCTTGAAAGATGGTAAGCTCTTTTATAATTACTTGTCACCTGATCTAGTCATTTTCTCTGAACTAACATTTGTGTCTATAGCCAAGAAATCTCAAATGTTCCACAAACTTGAAAGGCTTACCGTAGCCTCAGACAAACCATCCCAAGATGAAACAGGAAAATTCTCTTCTGTAATGTAACATCTACAAAGGGATAGCAGAAACATTTAGGAACAGGCTTTTCATGTATGATGGAGGCAATACAAGTTTTAAAAGTTAACCGTGGAGAACAGTAGTATGTAATCCCCATGTGTTCTCCCATCCAGTAATCGTGCCTCACTCCAGCACAAAGCTACAGTATTTTAACATTTCTTTTGAATAAATTGCCTTGCTGTAGAGCCTGCATGTACAGGTAACACCTGTGTAACATAAATCTTAACATAAATAAACAGTTTTACGGTAAGCTTGCTTGTTTCGCAAGACTCTGTACAGATTGAAAGAAGTTCAAGAAAGAGTAATTTTTGAATCAGTGCTGGAGTTAGAAATAGAAGCTGATTTGTTAGGAGCTCTTTGCCAAAAGGATTATGATTTTTCTTCCGTTTTCTGACTGTGAGTCAGTCGTTATTTAAAAAATAATGCTCTTTCGACTGTATTGAGATGGATAAAATCTCTTTCCTTTCTTCAGAAAGGGAGAGGGAATTTTTGAAGAGTGAAACAGCAATGCTGGAAAAAACTTCAGCAAGTCAGAATAACTGTTTCCCACATTTGTCATAGAAATTGGCTTGCTTTTTTTGGGCAATCTCCAATTATCACAGTAAAAAAAAGTAAACACTAACATGAATAGCTTTCCAGCTAAATGTGCAACGTATGTATGAACTGCACAGTAGCTAACTTGCAATATCTTTCTTTATCCCCATCGAAGGAGAGTATATTCAATGATTTCCAGAAATCTGATAGCAATCAATCAACAAGGTAAGCTGGTTTGGGAGAGCCTTTTTGTTTTGGGAAATAGTAGTAGGGAAAATATAACTAATGTTAATGCGTCTTGCGTGTAGCGATCAGATAACATCTGTCTCTCCATAATTAGCTGTTTGACTTCACACACGAGCGTCTGCAGTGATCACAAATAATGGTGAATTAAAGCACAAGGCTGTTTTGTTTCTTCTGGAAACAAAATTGATTCTGAACAGCATTTGGGTAATTTCATGGTACTTGAACCAGAACAAGCTTAATCAAAGCTAAACACAAACAGGACTCGATTGAAAAATTGCTTGTATTTCTTACAGGTAAAACTTCTTATGTTGTTGAAGGCTTTAATACCAAAAATGAGCTTCTTGAGCTTGTGCCAGCAATGAAGTCAGGGCAAATGCTTTCTATTGTTTCTATTAGTGTTCTGTTTTTATTTGCAAAACTGAATCTGATGTACATTTAGAACTGGTTACCCTCAGATACACTAGCAACACTGAGTCCTCTTTAAAAGGTCTACATACTTAAAATAGTGGTAATTTTCCTGCAGTATAAAATGCTCAATATAGCTGTAACTTTTGACTAATACAGGGAATGAACCAGAAGTTAAATAGAAGCCAATTTACAAAACAGCTTCCACTAAATCCATATTAAAATAACCCTTTGGTTTTGATTCTTTTCTAAAGGTGCGTGTTCAGCTACTGAAGATGTCTTTTTAAGGGCTGTCTTTATTGGTCCTTATTGTGATGCTAGCAAACTTAAATTTAGTTGATTTTTTTTCTTGGAAGATAATTGGTTAATTCAGCATCCACCTGGTAGTAAGGATATATAATTAACAGTCAATTTTTCTTCTATTTAATATCTTTTTAATTCAATGTTCCCATAAGATAATAGCTAGTAAAATATACTTTGTAGAAGTGTAACGATATTTTCTATGTATATTCTTTCATATCTGCACAATCACAGCTAGTGCACAACTTTCATTTGAAGGCATTTATAATAAAATTCAGAGATACTTTGCTGTTGAGATTTCTTCCTCCTCCCCATTTTCCCACTTTCATAACGTTACAGCGGAAGCGCTGCACACACCTGAAAAGCAAAGAAGTGGGGTTATTTTTTCAGTTGCTACAGAATGCCTGGTGCATAAGTTCTTCTGAGAACTTTGTAAATGCTCTGTGCCATTAACTTCTTTCCTTTACTTTTACCAGAATGTTTTTGAGCCTGAAACTGACTTTTTCCGCTGTGCTGTAATGTGGTTTTGTTTTGTTTTCAGACTGTACGCTTGCTGACACACCTGAGGATGATGCCAGATTGCAGCTTGAAAAAGAAAATGTTTTAAAGGTAATCTTTCAATTTTTTATGTCCTGAGATATAAATTCTGTTTCATTTCTGTAATGTCAGTGGTTTGGGTGCAGTTAGAGTAATTCTAGCCTTTTACCTCATATTCATGCTTTGGCTTATTCAGTATTTCTGTTAACCAGGAATCCATGCAAGAGTTGGAAGAGAAGCAGACTTCATCAAACACGGCTTCCCGACCAACAACTTCATCTAGGAGGAGGACGCACAGTGAATCTGGTATGTGCAGATCTATGATGCAGAGCTTTCAATGTCATGGCTACTTAGGAAAAAAAGTACGTTCTGTTGCCTTACAGACTTTGAAAGATACTAACACACGCTATCTATGTTTCTCTGCATATCTAAAACAAAATGTTCAGTCTGGAAGAAGTACGTGATTCCTTGCATTGCTCCAGTATCATGTTACAGTTTGGATTTCTAGAACTGTTAGTAAGATGGTAGAATAACTTGTTCCAGGGATCTATTCAACTTGTTCACATTAGCAGGACTTAATCAGCTGTGCTGTCTTCATGGTGGGAACACTGCTGTTTGTACTGATGTAGTCAAATGCATATCAAGTCCCTCTGTAGATAGCCACAACATTTTACATCTTGTTTGTGCTCTAAAAGCATTTTTCCATTGGATTTCAGTTGGTGATACAGACTTGAAAAGTCTAATAGTAACACTGGATGATTTTGGATATATTTAGGTACCTGACCATTCTTTAAGCACTTCGTAAAAAGTCTGGCCACTTAAGAATTGTATTTGTCTCCAGTTCTTTTTTGTTGTGGTTATAATCACTGGCAAATACATTTTCAAAATACGGAGTGTTTTCTTCCGATAACTGGCAAATAACAAGTTGGTCAGCATAAACCTGTGTAGCTTCAAGTTGCTCAATGGAGGTGTTCAGTCGAGTTCAACTTAAATACTAATCTTTCAGATTCCTTACATTAGTTTGTTTCATCACTTAGTTTTATTACCTCATGACTTGACACTTGTACTTAAATGGGCAGTGATAACCTTCTGTCATTGCGTAGATACTTCTTTTTTTTTTTTCTTTCAGTTGCCTGGGAACATTTTAAAGTTCCTCAGCTTTTGTGTAGTGTTTTTTGTTTTTGTTTTTTGTTTTTTGTGCGTTCATCATAGGTCACTGTTTTATTAGCTGGTCCAGAAACTGTACTGCTTTGCTAAGCGGTTTACACTAAATTAAAAGAACATTTTAATGTTGTAACAAAAACTGGTAAAGGGATGGAAAGCTGCAGTTTAAGCATCACAACCTGTAATATTTAGGCATGACCCAGAGCACTTAAGGTCCTGTGTTGTGCTTACTTATTGTAGGTTTGATTATTAACTCTTGTCTTTGCATCCATTTATTAGTTTGTTACAACCTTAAAAGTTCTTTTAATATAGTGTTTTTATATACACTTTTTTTCTAATTTATAGGAAATCTTCCTTTTAAACCACTATTCTTGTTAAATTGTGATGGTAGCGGCTCCTTTGGAGCCGCTTATATAGTGTATAGAAACCTTGTGGTGGTACAGTATCAGTACAGCATGGAGCCATGACAACTAAATGAGGACAACGATGGACAGGAGCAACCCTTGGGCCTGGGGGCACCAAATTTGGTGGGGCTCTCAGGGCGGAAAAAGAGAGGGGCTGAGCCAAGAAGCACCAAGGGAAAGTAAGAGAAGTCTCAAAGTATGTACAAGTGTTTTGTTCTTTTTTCTTTTACAATGAAAGATTCAAGACTTGGAGACTTGTGGATTGTCGGTGTGTTTTGCAAGGCCAGGGCAAAGCTGGGCAATAGAGGCTATGTGCAAAGGGCACCTGTAGGGGACAGCAGGCCCTTCCTGAGGTCTGAACCAAGTTACCGGTCCTCTTGGGGAATTTTCGCTCCACTGCACATACAAACTGACTTTGCAATGCCTTTTTAAGCAAATTGTTTCTTATCAACATTCCAAAAGTCAGTGGAGCTGAATTTTGACTTACCTGCCCCTAAAATGCTGTCCCCCCTACTGCTTATGCTGCTGTAGGTTGTTGTATCAAAACATGATAAATTTAAAAAGCATTGCTTTTTGGCCTTCAAGCTGTGAATATTTAATAAGCACAACTTAAAGCAATGTTTTCAAGATTCAATTTTTATGTAGCATGTTAGCCTTGAAGATTTTCTTGCTCATGTGTTGTCAAACTCATTCACCTAATGGTTTGTTACAAAAATTCTGTTCAGTAAATACAATTACATATAGTGCAGCTATTAACTGATAGATTTGTTGGGGTATCTGAAACTGGAACCTAAACGTATCTTGCCTAGCAAGAGGTCCTTTTTATACATTTGACCTGGGAGCTAGTTGCTCTTCTCCCTCCAAATTTTGGGACGGGCTAGCCAGCCCCCTGAAAGTCTCTTTCTGTGCTCTGACTGTAGAGGGAGTTCCTACAATTAAAATCCTAATTGTATTCCTTAAAGTTAGTAGGGGGTTAATATGCGTCATGTGTGAAGTGGGGTAAAAATGCTTCCAAATTTGCAATTATTTTATTTCCTGCATGTGGAGACTGCCATTTACAAGCTGTACTGATGGGACAAGTGGGGAAAGCCAGCCACTGAATCGCTGGTTTTGGGAATGTTCCACACTTCTCATGTTTCTCAGTGTTACTGTGTCTTTTTTAAATATGGTTTTGGTGCCTTTACTTTTTCCATAAAATAATAATGGATAACTTTATTTTTCTTGAATTGCTACATAAGTAAATTGTATTTTAAGCTGCTGTTAAGAACATTCAAAACTGCACATTGCATAGATGTTTTTGGAGTAATAAAAATTCTTCAATATGCCCAGAAGAAAACTCTTCAGATGATCTGCATAGTGACAGAAGAAAACGACACAAGTCAGACAGCATTTCATTGACATTTGATGAAAGTCTCTCATGGTGTGTAGTCAGTGGGCTGTGCCGTGAAAGAAGCAATAGCAGTGATTCAACAGATTCTCTTTCCATTCCTGTAAGTCAAAATACATTATTTGTGGCACAGTTTTGCAGATACCACAAGTAGAAATATCCTTCTTAAAACATCGTACTTGTAATTAAAGGCAGCACTGCCTTTTGTGTCATCTGAGAATTGACTCTGAGAAAAGAAAAGGGGCTGAAAGAAAAGTTGGGGTGTGGGAGGATGTGTGGGTGGAGCAGGGTCTTTCATAGATTTGTTGACAAAGCTGAAGTGAAAACTTTTTATAATACTAACTGTGAATATTCATAAAAAGCAGACATTCTTATGACTTGGCACAGTATTGAAAAAGTGTCGGATATATTATTTTGTGTGTTAAAATAAGTATTTCTTAGAATGATGAAAGAAGAAAAGTAGTCACAGCTATTGTATAATTCAAAATTGTTGCTAGTTCTGGGCCTCTGGTAGTTCTGCTGCAGCTTTGATATCTGTACACAGCAGAGCCCTAATGATACTAATGATATGTTGTATTGATTTTTCCTAGCTTTTTTGTTGGTGTTGTCTTCAGCAAACACTGAAGCAAATTATCTGTCCTTAGGCTAGGGAATAAAGAGCTAAACTGACAGTATTCCTGGTCATATACTGTATTATGAATTGACAGAACTAATACTGTATTTTAATATTACTTCATAACTGTTTAGCTACTGTCTGAAGGTTTTTTAAAAAAAAAAAAAAGCTGATGAAAATAGAGAATTTAGTGACACAGTGCCAAAAGACAGTGTCGTCTTGCATCTGTTCTTAAACTGTCTAGGAGAGCCTTTGTGAAATAGTAGCAGCAGTCTTCAAGCTGGCTATAGGTTGACTGCTGCCTCTGTTCCAGAGCTGACAAAAGGCTTTCAGATCTAGCTTTATGTTTACCAAGCTATAATCAGTTTGTCTCATAAGTACTTTTCCATCTAACAGTGACTGTTCTCATTTCTTCCATAGCTAATTAAACTTTGATACCTTGATACTTTTTTGTTTTTCAAAAAAAAAAGTTTGTCCTAGGAGATAGCTGTCTCCTAGGTATGGATGGACTAGTGAGGCTGAACATGTATTTCCTTTCTTTTTATTCAGGATCTTGATGCCAGTTCACTAAGCGAAAACTCTGATTGGTTTGACCATAGTTCTGTTTCAGACCAGTTCAGTGTAGAGTTTGAAGTTGAATCTATTTACTCAGAAGACTATAGCCATAATGAAGAAGGACAGGAGCTCACAGATGAAGATGATGAGGTACTTTTTTTTTTTTTTTTGACCAAGGGGTGGCAGGGGGGAAGGAAAATTGCATGAACACTGTTGAGATTCCAACAAGAAGCATCAGTAATTCTTCAGGTGTGCTGCATGACAAGTTGCATCCAGTCTTCCATTAAGACAAATTATGTGCCTGTGCAGTTGGGTCACCATTATATACCCATCATTCCAGTAACCAGAACAGTGCTGAGGCCTTCCATAGGCTCTGACACAGGCTTCCAATAGCCTGGAAAAGTCTGTCCGGTAAATTTCATTCACTACCTGTTGGAGTTGATGGCATTCTGTGTACTTGAGTCTATTCTTACATATTTAATTATAGCAGGATTTACTTGGAACATGTGTTGAGCTTTTGACAACACTTTTGATACTGAATGAAAACTTTCCTTGTAACTGTTTGCAAAGTGATATTTCTAAGCCATTTGCCTCCTTGAATATAGACGTTTCATAGAGAGGTGCCGAAATACAATTTTAGAAATTTTCCTTAAGAGGCAAGAAGACAGTAAAATAGTTACTGCCATCATTTTGAAGAGATCTAGATATCTGGAATGTCAGGAGGGAAGCAGGAAATGACTCTTTTTCTGTGTTAGTTTTCTGTTACTTAAGGGCTGAGTCGGCTCATGGCAAGATCAAGTACCAAAGGCAGAATCAGACAGGGATAATGGTTCTTGGGAGGGGAGGAATGGGACTGGCTGTACTGATTTATAGTGGGTTAGAGTGCTGCAGAGAGGTACGAGGGTGATTTGGAAGAAGAAAGGATTGAGGTGTGCACTTGCTCCCAACAGCAGTGTTGAGAATCACAGAATGGTGGAGGTTGGAAGGAACCTCTGGAGGTCTTCTGGTCCAATCCCCCTGCTCAAGCAGGGCCAACTGGAGCAGGTTGCCCAGGACCATGCCCAGGTGGCTTTTGAAGCTCTTTAAAGAGAGAGACTCCACAGCCTCTCTGGGCAACCTGTGCCAGTGCTCTGTTGCCCACACAATATAGTGCTTCCTGATGTTCAGAGGGAACCTCCTGTGCTCCAGTTTGTGCCCATTGCCTCTTGTCCTGGCACAGGGCACCATTGAGAAGAGCCTGACTCTGTTGGACCCTCAGTTATTTTCATCCATTGATAAGATCCCCCTGAGCCTCCTCTTCTCCAGGACAAACAGTCCCAGCTCTCTCAGCCTCTCCTCATGTGAGAGATCCTCCAATCCCTTAATCATCTTTGCAGCCCTCTTAGACACTCTCCAGTAGCTCCGTATCTCATGTACAGGGGAGCCCAGAACTGGACACAGTACTCCAGGTGTGGCCCCACCAGAGTTGAGCAGAGGGGAAGGAACCCCTCTACTTTATAAAGTTCATTCTATCTGTCTAGTCTGCATTTTTCTTCAAACCACGTGTTCCAAGTGTGAACAGACTTCTATTTTTTCTGCCCCCCACAACTAGCCATCAGATTTTGTGGAGTTACTTGCTAGGTTTTTAACATAAATAGAGCATATACATGATTTTTTTTTTTTTTACTACATTTAATTAGAAGTGGTCTATCAGAAAACAGATTTTTAATTGAATACCAAAAAGCAGTTGTGTCAATACTTTTCTTTATTTTTAAATTTAAATTAGGTATATCAGCTGACTATTTATCAGGATGAAGATAGTGATGCTGATTCATTCAATGAAGATCCAGAGATTTCTCTAGCCGTGAGTAAAACCTTGACCAGCAAAGCATCATAAGTTGGGTGAACTGACAGTAGATCAAGGCATATACATGAATTCAATCATTACTTGTGATTTTTAAAAAGTGAAGTTGCATATTTTTTGCATTCTTGAAGATTCTGAGGCAGTATTTTAATTACTGAACGTGATCATTAAGGAACATGGATATTTAAAAAAATGTTTTTAGTAAGTTTCCTAATCCATTAAAAAAAAATTACTAACTAACAGTTATTTGGAGCCTAAATCTGACTTGTTACACAGAATGGAAAAATAAAGCAAAACAAAAGAAAAATACTTTATAAAGTCACATATTTTTAAAAAAGCTTTTGTTGTAGTTCATAGTATCTAGTTTTATTGTCCAACCTGAGTGAATGAATCTGTAGCACAGAGATGTGAAGGCAAACGTTTTCAGAACAGTACTGTAAAATTATTAGTTTTTGAGGCTTTTATTAAATTTTGTGGAAAAGTTCCTGAAGGGTGGGAAGAAATTCAGGGTTTTGGAGCAATAGATACAGACGTGAAAGAAGTACATGCTGAAATGTAAAAGCAGTGGATCTGCTTGTTTATGGTTGCTTTTCACAGTAGAAGCTTGAATAAAGCTGTTATCCAAAACTGTCTGAAATGTTTGTCCCTTGATGGTCTGTAGGACTGAGGGACTTTGCTATGCGTGTAAAACACAGGGCTAGCCACCATCTAAAAACATAATACTGCTTATGTATGGAAAAATATATCCGTACTTTATTTTTAGCAATTAAAGTTAGTCTGTTAAGCTTTTGACGTCACTGATGCTATTCAGAACTCGAACCAAAAAACATTTCAGCTGTTCCAAGTAAGTAGTGTTTTGGTTTGTTCTGCCCTCCTCCGCCACGTGCATTAATTCTAAGGAGGGTATTTCTCCTTAAAAATGAAGTGTGTTTTTAATGAGATGATGGTGTATTTTTAGGATAGTGTATGGAGTAAGCTTTGAGACAGTGATGCAGCTCTTCTTTAAATGGCTCGTGTTTTCTACTCTGTAACTTACATTCTGCTGTGTCAGAGTGCCCTCGCCTGGCCGTTTTGCAGACCAACAACTTTCCCCAGGTTGTGTCCCTTCAGTCTTGACCAGTTTCCAGTTCAGAAGTTCATTGCTGAAACTCATGGGAATAGTGACCATTTTATTAGAAGGAAGTTCTTTATGAAGTTCTCTGAAGATTTCATGGTCTAGTTTCTTCAATTTTTGCTAAGAAATAATAAACCATTATCATACCACCTCTATCTTTATTTCACAAATCTACAGCAAGAAGGAAAATAAAATCAGGGTCTTATAAAAATGAGGCTATTTTAATCCAGGACCATAAAATGGTCAGACACCCAGTGGAACTCTTGAACATGTTGATGACTCAAGGTCGCTATTTTGGCAGTAATAAGTTCTTTATAATCTCTAAATACTTCAATTGTGAGCATTCCAAGTAGCTTAAGCTGTTTCAACCTTTAATTTACTAAAGGATTATTGGAAGTGTCCTGAATGCAGCGAAATGAATCCTCCACTTCCACGACATTGCCACAGATGCTGGGCCCTTCGTGAGGACTGGCTTCCTGATGAAAAGAGTGATAAATTGGTGAAGAGCAAATTAGAAAGTTCTTTCCACCTGGAGTCTGAAGAAGGTTTTGATGTTCCTGACTGTAAGAAAGTGAAAACGACTGAAGATAAAGAACCAGCTGCAGAGGAGAACGAAGATAAAGCAGTACAAATATCTGAGTCCCAGGAAAGTGAAGATTATTCTCAGCCATCTACATCTAGTAGCATGTTTTGCAGCAGTCAGGAGGACTACAAGGAACCTGAGAAGAGAGAAATGCAAGACAAAGAGGAAGGTATGGAGTCCAGTCTGCCTGTTACCAGCATAGAGCCCTGTGTCATATGTCAAAGCAGACCTAAAAATGGCTGCATAGTACACGGCAAAACGGGACATCTCATGTCATGTTTTACATGTGCAAGAAAACTTAAGAAGAGGAACAAACCCTGTCCAGTGTGCAGACAGCCCATACAAATGATTGTACTAACTTATTTTGGTTAGAGCAATGTTGAATGGAAAGCGGCAAAAGGAACTTCATAAACTGGTACCACGATTAAGAGAGTAAGAAACTATTTTTGTATACTTATTGGCAAACTAATATTTTGGGTGTCTTTATGTTTGGTATGAGAAATTGCTGAAATAAATGCACAGGAGTTGTTAAGTTTAGCCTAATATTCAGGTTGACTAATGAATATTTTAAATCCTGCTCAATAGCAGTAACCAACTCGTATTGGTTACTATTTGCCTTTCCGGGTGTTTTACTGTACATAAAAGTTAGTAACATCTGTATTACTGGATTGGTCGCACACTAAAAACCCAAATTGAGCGATTATTAGAGGAAAGACGTTTTGGAGAGTTCATTTAAAGTCAGTTCCACCTGTTACGAAGAAAGAGAATTCCCTACATTCCAGTATCTGTTACCTAGTGAAGACACCAGGCAAAATCAGAACTATCTGAATAAGTCAATAAAATAACAAGATAGAGCCTTGTCTCCCTCATTCCCAAAAAAGTTAAATTCCTCCCAGAGGGAGATCTTTTGGATACTTATCAGGAAATGGGGGAAATTGTGATAGCAAATAACACGTAAGATTTTGGAAACAGAAAAGGGTGCGGTGTCTTTTGTTTAAAATGTTCATTGTAAACTTCAGGGCTGTATAAATATGTCCGGAGAAGTCATTGACCAGTTACAGTCTCACAGTTACCTCTTAAATATCCTGAGAAACAGGCTTTTAAAATATTCTGTGGTTTGGTGGTCTGTACTATCCTGATAAGTTTAGCAGACTGTGAAAGACATGAACAGGCGAGATGAATGAAGGAGAGCTTACAAAAAAGTTAGGCGAATCAGCCATATTGGGGAATATTTGTATTTTTTTTTTCTGCACTGGTTTTTGACTTCAGTATGGCACACAGCTTGATCACTCCACTCGCTTGAATAAAAATAGTAAGAAAAAAAGTCCTCCATCTGCAGAAACAAATAAGCTCTGTAGTTCTATTTCACACAGATTTTTTTTAAGTTCAGTAGTGTTTCTGACATGTACTGTTTGTTATCTGTATCACAAGAATTTTGCAAATCTGTTGCAAGGTGTTTGGCCAAATCAAAATTTGTCTCAGTTGGATCTGTCCTTACTGCTTTTAGCTCTTGTCTCTTCACTGTACTTTGTCTAAAACTGCGTGAAACTTACCAGTTCCTTTATTAGGAGGTCTGCTGAGTTCTGTGGTGCGTTCAGAGGAGGTAACATGAGTGTATTTTTGTAAGCTAAGGTGTCTGATGGCGTAGTTATCTTACTCATCTGAGCTGTTTTTCAGATGGAGAGTTTCAGCACCAGTGGGTTGTATTTATTTCTTTGGAAAACTAGACAAGAGGACTTGCGTGTTCTCAGCAGCCTTTTAGTTTTAGAGGTAGTCACTGATCATCTGTCCAACAGAGAATGGCAAATAAGTAGTTTCAGAGTGAGGAGAGTCCCAAGAATGGAGATGTAATCTAAATGCAGAAGTTGTACTGTTTTACTGTCCTACAGACCTAGGTTAAATGCCTTCCTGAACTTTGCAGTGTGAGCACAAAACTGTCTATTCCTATGTGGTAGCACAAAGACTTCTGTTATTAAAATTGCTTTCGTTTCAGAGCTGAAATAATTATTCTAGTATGAAGTGTCTGTAAACCAGGACTGGAAACACCAGGAATACGAGGAAGTACCTATATCATTTTCCTAGGTACTTCCTTGTGTAAAATAGTCTCTACAGTAGAAACTTGGTAAACGCTTGGCTGTTATTTGCCTGCAAAGAAATCCCTTTGTATGTAAAGAGCAAATTACCTGGGTCAGTAATGTTTGTTCAGACAGTTGAGTGAATCTTTGAAAACTAGTCCTAAAAGATACTGGTATCTCTGAAGCTTTGCCATCATTCATTTTAACTAAACAAAATATAAAATTCAGTCATGTGTTTCTTCAAAACAAGAGTTGCTTTACATGCAAATTTCTTGTTCCTTGCAATTTGTAAAGTGATAGCTGTTAGCTGGAAGCTGTTGAAGTTGTTAGAGGCTTTGGTCAGCAGTAACCTTTTGTGCTGGGTTTTGATAATCCTTCAGCCTGAGACAGAAAAGTCCTCTGGGCAGGTATTTAAACTTTTCAGCTACCAATGCTTCTAATAGATGGCTGCCTGTCTTACTTGACACTGCATCCTATTTATTTTTCTTAATTTTTTATTTGATACATTGAAGTACAGCGACATTTGTAGAGGCTATTCCATTGCAACTGCAGGTCAGAACCGAATAGTGGTCATACAGGTCTGGAATGTGCAGCTGACAGAGAATTGTAAACTTGTATATTCAGGAGAAGCATTGATAAAACGGGGAGTGTACTTAAAATCTTCATCCACTGCATTTTGTCCCTTATGTCCTACACTTTTTCAGTTTGAGACCTTCTCTACAGTCTC
Organism: Chauna torquata; assembly: GCA_013399475.1. NCBI lineage: Eukaryota > Metazoa > Chordata > Aves > Anseriformes > Anhimidae > Chauna > Chauna torquata. The sequence continues at coordinate 693,474 of VXAL01016229.1, read as the reverse complement.
TGTAATTGCTGTGTAACTACGGTCATGGGGAGCAGCTGTTATTAACCTAGTTCCTGCTGGGACAAATTGTGCCATCCTGCTCTGGGCGTTCTGTACCACCTCCCTTAAGTGATCTCCATATTTAAAATACTTCAGCTCTCAAAAATGCATGTATGGTCACAGCAATGATCTTGCTGTTCGAAAGCACTCAGCTTTGGGATTTTCCTTCAGAAACAATTTCATCTCCCACTAAAGCTTTCTGTTTTGGCAAATGGTAAAATGAGAGCATGCAGCACAACGAATTTTTCCTTTTATGATCTAAAATTTTACTTCCTTAGCATGTCGTCTTTTGTGGAGAATAGCCCTGGACGTAACCTCCACTCCATACAATACCAAGGAAATGGATGATTTTGATGCCTGCATCCTTGGCCAAACTACTGTGTCAGCGTGAATATATATTATTATATAATGTTTGCTGGCTTAATATTATTTTTAACAGCTAGTAAGGTTTTTTGTTTGTTCTTGGGTTTTATTTTTTGTTTAAAAGCTTGCCTTACAAATAAGGAAGTGGAGTGATGAGCATCAGTATCCTTCTCATTTCCTACAGGAGAAGCTGGCAGGGGCACGTGTGTCTGGCGGTGTGTTCGTGATTTTGATTTGTGCTGCAGACCAAGACCCAGGTTGAGAACAGGTGCTCAGTCCGAAATGCTGAAACCTTTGCATCTGTCTCCATGCAGTCAGCCCGAATTGCACTCTGCATCGCCCAAGGGGCTAGATGGTGGCCGACCTTTATTTATCACCCTGTTCTCTGTTGGCAGATAAACAATTACCTGTCCTTGGGTAGCAGCGCAAAAGTTGACACCTGTTCTTACTTGGTGAGGTCTTTGAGATCCTTATTTAATATCGTACACATTTTAATTTATTGCAGTTTGTAAATATTCTTGTGCTTATAGTTAGTGTTTTGAGCTTTAATTTATTGAATTAGTCTATTGGTACATGTGTAGATAAATAAATATGCGTGCTTAGTAAATCACAGTTACGAGAAGAATATTTAAGAAATTGTAGCATTAAAAACAAAGATACGCAGACTATATTCAGACTAAGAGGGGCATAGGAAGACTTACAGCTTTGTTTTCTTTTTTCCTTCCCTTAATACAACTTCTGTATTGAAGCTGTGCAACACTTTACTCAGTAGCGAGGGAAGCTGATGCAGTATTAGCATAGGGAAAATATTTTGGTGGTGTTTTCTGTTGGAATGCTTTTGCATCTCCCAGTACAGCCAAATACTGCTCCATTGTGCAGCTAACGTTGGAGGGCTCTGTCTGGAAGACGTGACGTGATGAGAGGTTTCACTTTGAAAATCTACATTGGGCGGTAATTTCTCTCGCCTTTGATCAGGTAACCAAGAAAGTCGAAGGAATGGCCAGACGCTTACAGAATGTGACAGGGTACAGTTTCGGTAATTGTCTTAGTCTATGTGTTCATGCACTTTGGGTAGACGGTAGTTAGGTACAAATGCCGCAAGAACTTGCGTTTGTACAAGAAAACCACTTTGGGATTAAATATGACTTTTTCACTTTAACCAAGAAAGCTAAGTGCAAAGTTAAGTACTCAAGACAGATGCCAAAACTGCTTTGTTTCAGCATCTGACACTTCTCAAAAATGCTAGGACTGTTGAATACTGAAATAATTGAGTACCTTTAATACTGAATTTTCACTTCAAATTTATTACGTAAGTAGTCTGCTGCCTTTATCCTTTAAAAAACTTGTAGGGGTGAAACAGGTAGCTGGTTTGCTGATTGTGTTGAATATTCACTCTGCAAAGGTTGTTCCTGTAGAGCAGCACCCACTGAATATTGTTTGTTAGTGATACCAGCTAGCACGCTGGAGGAAATCTGTGCCATGCTGTATTCCAGGAGAAGCTCTGGCTGCCACTTCAGTTAGGAGGTTGATTTAGAAAGGGTAAACTTACTACAAAATTTAAGTGATGAGGTGTTATATTTATTTCTAGCAGCCCGGTACCGTTTTATCACCGAGTTCCATTTTCTGTAAATTTGTTTTAAATGTCACAATCTGAAATTTCTGTATGGGTATGAAACCACATGCAAGACTTAAGGCGCATTTTTCACCTTAAAGACTAATATGAGGGGGAAAAACAGTTCCTCATTCTTACAGAAAGCATCAACAAGAATTTTCAGAAAACTGTTCTTACAGGAGAGAGTAGAAAATTACTAGAAGCATAATGAAACAATAAAATGAAATGAATACATGGGATCGATACTGAGGTGAAAACCTTTTCTTCCTCATCTTAATCTAAAGTTGCTGTTGTTTTTATCCCAGGAAGACGAGACGTTTTGTTGTGCAACACAGCCTAAAAAAGGGTATTTGCTGTTGTGGTACTTCCCGATGGAAAAGAGCTTTGAACATGTGCATGTGTAAGTGACGTGCAGAAAGGCACAGTTCCTGCTTGTTTTCAGCTCCGTTTGCCACTTTTATTCACAAGGCAGGCAGGTAGTGAATACAGGCTTTGCATGTTTGTAGGGTCACGCGTGTACTTACTAAAACTCACGGCGCAGCATGTTTGTACGCCTAAGCGCATGTCCCCTGCGTTGTTGCACTTCAGCCCCCACAGGCCACCGTTTCGCTGGAGCATTGGCTTTCAGTGCTGTGAGGGCGTTCGTTCCATGGGCACTGCCTGCTCAGCCAGCTGAGGATTTCCACCTCGAGTCATACCTGACTGAAATTCTTATTTTTTGAGTTACTTAGTTTAAAGTTTGAGCAAGCAGAAAAAGAAAAAAATAAAAATAAAAACCAACCAACCCCAAAGCTTAAGGTATTTTTTTTTTGACTGTAGACTGAACTTACTGAAAAGGGAAAATTGTTGCTTTCAGCTAGTGTGTGCTTGTTTTTATTTACCACAGATGCACTGAAAACTTGAATGCCTCTCTGTCATATCGATTGTACATGTAAAATTCATGGGTTGTACTTCAAAGGTTGTTGTCTCCCCCTTTTCAGTAGATGTTGCTTTAAAACAACAGCCTGACTTTCAATGGGCTGGTTTTGGTTTTTTGTTTTTTTGCTAAATTAATGGCAGTCAACATGATGCTTACATAATACCTAAAATATCAAATAGCTTTTCCACAAGCACAGTCTTACTTTGTTGTCTGACTATGCAGAGTTGGAATGATTTTTAAATAGACAGTTTAATAGTGAATTTAAATAACTATGCAATTTTGCCACCACTCATAGATTGCTGAACACACTTTAAGCGACTTACTGTGTGTACCTTCTAGCTAACCGTTGCACGTACTACATTCAGTAACCATTAAAATACAACTCTCCTCTGAAATTGCACAGAGTATAGTTCAATTTATGAGAAGAATTTTCATGTGTATTGCATTTACGTGTTTTGGTTTGAAGTTTTTCCTCTTCTGAGGAAACTGAATATGGTATCTCTTTAAAAGCTTTAAATAAAGATGTGTTTATATGCTCCTCAGTGCTTTTTTCATGGCAATGATATGATTTTTTGTTGTTGTTCTCCTACTTGATTTTCATACAAATTTTTAATTCTGTGAAACAGCAGTGCAGGTTCTTTCTGCCCTCACTCAGCTGGTAGTACAGTTTTCTCACACACTTCATGCTTTTAGGAGACTTTAAACTTAAGGGCTCTCCAGCTGTATGTGACAGAATCGGAACCAAGTCTCAGTGGAGGGATTAGTGAATAATTGGTTACTCCACTGACTTGTAAACACTCCACAGCATTTAAAAGAGGGGGAGAAAGGTAGAAAATTCAAATGGATGAGATATGACAGAGACATTGACAAAACAGGATCTTGCATACACCGATGTCATTCTGAATCTGCATTGCTGTTTCAGTATCTAAAGTGCATTTACACTTAGAGGGGGATGCGCAGCCCGGTTGGTATGTCTTGATGTGAGAGACAGGAGTGCCTTTTCAGTAACAGTGGTACATTTAAAAAGACTGTACGTGCATCAGAGGATTAACTGTGTTCGTGCATTTGTGATTTACTGTGTGCAGGAAAATAGATGTTTCCACGGATAATCTCTTCTGGCTACTTTTTAAATTGCATAAGAAAATTACTGGCTGATACAGGAGGTGGTACTGACTGACTTTCCTCGATAAAGTTTGAGTTTGTTGGACAGCTTTGGAGTGCCCTGAAAATGACTTGCAACTGACCAGGCAAAAGGAGTCTGCTGATCCGCATGTGATACAGCCCTGCCGGTGCAACACAGTTAGTACAGCCCTTACTGAAACCAGCCCGCGTGCAAAGTTTGCTCCTTGCTGAAGCGTGCCTTCCAGCTTCTGTTGTACGTATGTCAGATATGGGCCAAAGGGTGAGGTAACAGGGCTGTGAAACATACTTAAAAAAAAATCTAAAGTTGGTACTAAAATTATTTACATTAAAATTCTGAATTATGGATCTGTTCCATACCAAATTCAGTTAAAAAAAAAAACAAAACAACCACCCTACAGCAACTGCATGAAGCTATAGGTGACTGTTTCTACATTGTTTTCAATCGTTCCCTCTTAGAGGGACACAGCTTTCAGAGACTTAAGTTACTGTCTTTTGTGTGATGGCACAGGCTATCATCAAGCTTCCAGCAGCATGGCCCTTCAGCACATTCATTCTGATATTTATTTCCATCTTCTTTTCTTACAACGTGTTACTGGTCTTATTGCAGCCCTGATCAGTCTCATTTGTCTAGACAAGAAAGAGAATTCTTCATTTATAGCAGTGGCTTTATTACCAGAAATTAGGATTGAGCTAATTTCTTACACTTATGTGGGCACATTATCTGTTAGTTCAGTAGTGAAACAGTTTGAAACAGTTGCAGTGCAATCCTAGACTTTTTTTTGAACTCTGGCAAATTCTTCAATATGTGTCTGTAACTTTCTGCATCAAAATTCTACAATTATCTCCATAGGCTGTACAGTATTTCTTTGGAGTAAAAATATGTAGAAAAATATGATAGGCTATTATAATTAAAGTAAAACATTTGATTGTCAAGCCAGTATTTTACAAAATACAATAAACGTTACTGACTGTAAATCTGAGAATTTGGTTTACAAAAACATACATTCTTTTACATACACAATTTCTTGTTTCAAAAGCCACATTTGTGCAGGAATATTTTGCCTTGTCATGTCATTCCTGACTTTATTTGAAAGTCAGAATCATAACGGTCATTAAAACCAAGCTATGCAGAGTTGGTTTTACTGCAGCTGAAGAACGTTCGAGCTGTTGGTACAGGGGAGTTTTAGGACATGAAGCAGGTCTTGTTCTGATCGAGACTTCTGAGAAAGAGAAGTCGTGTTTCAAAGCACTGAAGTTACCAGTATTATCAGGTATTTCCACAGTCTTCAGCATCGATTTAAATCCTGGTACAGTAGCCTAGGAACAAGCATGAAAGATTTCTTTTTTTGGTTTTAAGCACTAGGCACAGCTGTGAATCAGTCTAATGTGCTTATTTACACTTTCAATGTATGGAAGTGTTCTAAACGTAAGTTGAGCTATAGCAAGAGAAAACAGTAAAGTTTTTCATGTGTTAGCAATAAGACCAAAAAAAAAAAAAAAAAAAACCTGAGGTGACAACGGTAACAGAACATATGGCTTTTTCCCCACAATTCACAAGGCTCTTAGCTAATTTTGCTTTATGTGGGTCATTACCTTGCAGTGGCTGAACTGACTAAATCGCTTAGCAACAAGGTCCACACAACCTGAAGGATGCAACCTGTTGGGTATCTAACCTTGTTAGGCAGCAGCAGAGCGCTAAATGAAGTCTGCTTTGCGTGAACAGAAACAAGAAACTACAGTTTTAACAAGCCAGAAGCTAGCTGCAAAAGTAAGTACTAGTTGTCATGGGGTATTCTCTGCCATAGCAAAAGAATTTCAGTTGTGGTGTTTCCTTGCCTCTTGCAAGGTGCTGCCGTTGATTGATGGAGATTGCTTGCATCTAGGGACCAAATTAAAGACTGCTGCCTCACGCCTTTTGCTGGCTGCAGCAGGAGGGTGAAGGGGACAGGGGTTGAGCACATGAAGGAGGCCTTCACCTGATGCTCAAGTCCAAAGAGGAGTTTACCAGATTGACATTTTAGAGGAGGGAAGTCTCTTTCCTGGAAGGTGACAGAGGAGGATTCTGACTTCAAACCATCAGTGATTTTTGGCACAAAGACTATGGGAGCACCGCATGCTGTACAAGAGAGAGAATCCTGCAGTCATCCTTGGCCATAAACCCTTGGCTGGCGCCAGGCAGACTGTGCTGCACGGGTGCTCCCTCATACCAGCTGACAGCATCCTCAAGGAAGCCATTTCCACCCAAGGAAGTAGCCATCACTGATGGCCTTGTCAGCCTGTTGCTCCCTGGGGCTACGTGGAGCCCAGGCTCCACCTCCTCGCCCTTTGAGAGCTCTGTGGTTTGTGTCAAGCACCTCAAGCCAACATCACCATGGTCCAGATGCTCGTCCCAGCTGGCTCCACCATCCAGCTAGATGAGTGCTTATTTCTGGACATCCCGGGGACAGATCTTACTGCATGAAAATATTTCCTTACTGCTGACTCAAGTTCTACAATTAATTTTTTAATTTTTATTTTTAAATCTGCTAATGAGTCTTTACAGCTCCTGTATTTGACTCAAGCCAAGTTCAGCTTACTCAGCTGTAAAGATTCAGTCTCACTGTGCTCAAGAACTTGATGCAATTGGAAATAATAGTTTTGTAAGACAGCACACTTACATTGATCACATACTTCCCAGGCAAAAGGAGAAGAAAGTACTCTCCATGTTCGTTTGTTCTGTAAGGGCAGACATGAGGCCTCCCTTTGGCTTCCACAATTGCATTGGCAATAGGATTCCCATTCTTGTCAGTAACCTGACCTTTGACTCCTGTGAAAAAGGGAGAGGAGAGAAAGATCACAACGCGTGCTTGTGACGAGCTTCCTTGTCTGGCGCAAAGTCAGACTGTTTGTTGCTGGATACACTCTGAGGCTATTTCATTGATTTCAAGTACATCTAACAGTATCACTAGTACTTACATCTTACTGAAGAGAATTAAAATAGAAAATCCTTTTTGTTATTAGCAGCTTCCCCTCGCATTAGTTTAGAAAGCAGCATTGTAATCTCTGCTTCTAAATTTCATTTGCTGAAAGCATCATACCTACTTACTGCACGTGTCTTGCTGAAGGGCTTACATCTTGAGTATCGTGCGTACGTGTGTGTGTTCTTGTTTGTTTTTTAAATGTGTCAGCCTCTTATCTAGCACTTCCAAATGGCAGAATAACAACATCTGCTTATGAAGTAGTTTCCTTAATTCTCACAAGCCACCTTAAAGGCAGCACTGTCATTAAGCAAAGCAGCAGTCAGATATTCAGAGGAATAAAATGCAAGATAAGTAACAGCTTTAGGCAAACCTTTTATCTCACTGTAAAATACCACTGATTCACTAAGCAGAAGTTCTTTCTTCGAACTGTGAAGTCCAGACCACGCTTAGAAAGGCCTTAAAAATACAAAACCCGAGCAGCAAAGACCCAGGAAACCATGCACATGTACACACATGTTTAGAGACCTCTGAAATAAAAGACTGCCCAGGGCTGCTCAGGAAAGCAGGCTCTCTGGGGGCCGGGGGGAGGTAAGAGGGCCTGAGGGCCTGTCCCTTGCTCCTGCCCCAGCACATTTGAAGCCTCTTGCACCACGGTAGTAGTGCCCGTTGCCCCACACCTGACATTCACACCTGTAAGCTCTCTTCTTTTACTCATCCCTGGCCTTGCACCACTTGCCATTCAGGTCTTGCCTTGAATGCAACAGCTCCCGAGTTCATGCCATAGCTCCTCACCTGTGAGCTCCAACACTGACCCAGGCTACTGAAGCGCTCTCACTTTGCCCACCCGCCTGGCCTCAGCTTTAGCTCCCTTCCCCAGTTGCATACCCACCTAGGTGTACTTGTTTTATGTATTCAATCAGAGCAACTTTGTTGTCTCTCCAGAATTTCTCCAGCTGGTCTGCTGGAGGATATTTACAGCATGACAGCTCCAACGTGATTTCAAAACATTGTCCCCAGACATAGTTGTAATCTTGCATTCCACCTTAAAAGTAAAATAAAACAGTGTTTGGCTGCAAAGAAGCACCAAGTTCAAGCTAGAAAAAAATGGGAGTTAAAAATGTTGGTACTTACATCACATCTGTAAGAAAAGTAAATTAGACAAATTATTCCTCAATGCCACACTTATGTGTACTGCTTCCTGTGGAAAACCAGCTTAGTAACTGTACATATACTTGTAGAGTGATGTTTTTTAAAGCGCAGTGGTGTTTTGGAAATGATGATTATTATGGTTGAGGAAGGGTGGGTCTTAAAAACTCAGGAGGCTTTTCAAGCACTCCCAACTAAATGGAAACATAAATTCATGGGTTGGCATAGAGAGTTCACCACTCTCAGAGCTGTCCTAAGAGCTTTTTAAGGATTTGAATTCAGACTGTGAAAGCAACACCTGGTGCCAGGGTACACAAGACCCATGTTCTATTTGGCTACATGTAAACAGAAATGAAAAAAGTAATATTTCAGTAATCAAAGTGTTTTTTTTTCTTTTTCTTTCTTTCTCTTTTTTTTTTTTTTAAATGATGACATATGAACAGAACATTGGTTTTCTTTCTGAAAGGAGAAGAGAGGTTTTTGACCTTTGTGCCAGACTGGTGTGTGTGCGTGTGTGTAATATATATAGCTACGCATACTATGTATGAATGCTCTTTCCCTTGAGAAAGGACAGAAGAAACCAGACAGCAGAAACTGCCTCATTCGCTCGTGCAATTGCTGATCAGGAGAGTCTGCAAACACCTGTGTCCTGCTCAGCCAATCCCTGTGAATGTGTTGGCTTACACAGCTCACTAGCTACTTGAATCAACCCTCTACTTTGGGCAAAATCATAGCCCTTTCGTTATCAAAGGTGGTAGAAGCAAGTGAGAATATCGTATCTGAAGCAGCTGAAAAAATAGCACTGTCACTCCTACCTTCCAGCTGGTACCAGGAAAACCCATTGGTAATGCCTTCTGGAAAGGTTTGTCTGTTGTCACACCCTGTCCCTTTGTACATGCTGGCATGGTTGAAAGAGTAGGTTTTTGCCAAGTGAATAAAAACATCATCATCTGGAGACCTGCTATAGCCTTTTGATGAGCCAGTAACTGCAGAATAAAGAGAGCCATCATGTAACTCTTGTTACTGGTAAAACAGACAGTGCTCTTGTATACAGGATAAGAACCTCCCAAACAGCCAGAGCAGACAGTGGATTTTTACATCTTATTTTGTCTTTGATGTTTATCTAAGTCTGCCCATCTCTGCTCAAAAGCTGAAAAAAACCTTGCAGAAAACCTTATAAATTCTGCTTTGGTACAGCTAAGACTCCTAAAGCAAATGAGCTCTGTAGAAAAGGGTTTGTTACTAGCTTACCTGAGTTACCATTATCGAAGGTGTAACTGGCAACCAGGGCACCCCCATGCAAGTTTGCTGAAAGAACAAATGTTTCATTTTTTATCCAGTTCATCACTGCTTGAGTCTCTGGCTGAATGGTAACGTTGTTATTTTCAAAGGCATCAGGAAAATTCCTGTTGAGATCTTCTCCATTCTTATTGTACCTTAGAAAGAGAGAAAGCACGCCCGTTACTGTTTTGCCTGTAGACACTTCCACATCACCAGCCCCGTGGTACTTGAGGTCTGTGGCATGCTAGTGCCTTTAGGGAACAGGCAAGATGACCATTGCAATTTTATCTTCTCAAGCATTCAGAAAATGGACTTCAGTATGCTTTCCGTCAGCACTAGGCTTTTCATGGGACAGAATAAAACAACTCTTGTGTTGTATTTCAGGTGGAAAAAGAGAATAACATTTAACATGTACATAGCACATGCCCACATCTACACATACATGAACTTGAAAAACCTAAGGCAGGTAAGAAGGATGTTGTCCTTCTGTTTGTGTTTTTCCCGCTTTCATAGGAAGATCAAGGTAACTACTGGATGGCGGTGTCCCGTGTATCGCTGTCACTCTGTACATACAGCAAAAAATTTGACTCAGACACAGGATGCATACTATTCTACCTGTACTTGAAGGTCCAGCTTGTGCAAACTCTTTCTTCCTTTATCACTCAGAGAGCTTAGTACAGAGAGTATAAGAGGGTATTTTAGTTTCAGCTGTGTTAATCTTTTTAAACTCAATTAGTTAAATTCTATTTGACAGTCAGGGGATAAAAATTCCTGCCCTCCATAAAAGTGCTCTCTATTTGCTGAGGAATACGTTTCTTTCTAATAAAATAAATATAAAGATAAAAAGGAGGGCCTACACCAGTCACCTAGAGAACTAAACATTCTCTCTACCTAAGCTACCTTTTCACTTGCTCCTGATGTTGCCATGGCCAAAGATCCAGGAGAACTTCTAGCTCATGAGTTTGCTTTTTCTTCACATTCCAACTTTGTCCCTTTGGCATTTCTTCCCATTCTCTCACTCTCTCCTCTTCTTCCCTCTTCTAGCTTCTTAAACTTTTCCTCCCCTTTTTGGTCTCTGCAAGTTACGTTAAAGAATGCAAAAGTAGCACAAGATGCAATGCTAGGTTACATTTTCTTCTGTGTGAGTTTTTTTTCTAGTACCACTGTTAGCACTGTACCTATTATAGCCAGCTCTGCTTGCGTAACTCTTCCCTCTTACTAGATCTGCATTCAACATGAACTACAAACACATTTGTGGAAGTCCATTCAACTAGCTTAGACGCGCCTTTTTCTCATTATGAAGGGTTACATAGTTCTCCAATTGAAAAAGATCCCCGTGGGTGGACTTTTTCTTTCTTCCCTTTTTTTTTTTTTTTCTTCAGTACCCTAAAGGTCTAAGTAGGTCATTGTGCTTCTGTTCACAGTTTGGGTCTCCTGCCCAAAAGGTGAGGTCATTACGTCATTCTGACCAATTTTCTCTAGCCACACCACATATAAACACCAGTCTGACTCACTCTTCCAAAAACTCCATGCTGTAACAGTGTCTCTTCAGAACAGCACAGGCCAAAATTAGCCCTAACACATCCACTAAGCTATTTTCTCCACCAAGTATGATTCAGTCTCTTGGCTATCTCCGATTATTACTCCCAACCCATTTCCTTTACACACTCCCACCTTCCTAAGCCACCCTTACCTTCCTTGTGAGTAATAACAATCAGGCACTTTTGTAGCTTCAAATCCATCAGGATTCATTGTTGGCATGATATGAATCCGGGTATTATTGAGTAACTGGGTAATATTTGGGTCACGTCTATAGTTGGTCACCAGGTAGTCTATCAAATGGAGCAGGATTTCTCTCCCAACAGTCTGTAAAAGAAGCATACAATTTATTTTAAGTCTGGTGTGGAAGAAAAATAAAGAAAAACAAACAACTAAAAAACGTCACCACCTTACACTTACAGGGCTTTTTTTTTGTTTTGTTTTGTTTCCAACTGGATTACGCAGACATACAAGGCATACAAGAACATTCTGCTCAATACTGTTTTGTTTCATGCTCTCCCTCTAATTATATTTAAAGTAATTTAAAAGATTAAAGGAGTCACTGGAAGGTTTTCACAAGGGTTTTAATCCCAGATCAACCAGAACTACTTCTGTAATGGGAAACTGACTGTGTCAGCTACACTGCTTAAATCCTGTGTGGATAAGGCATAGCCTTATCGAAAACTAAAACTGCAGAGGCTGCCTGTTAAAGATCACATGGGCTTGGAAACGCAACACTGCACTATCTCAGTAGCACCGCAGTCAGCTCTGTGCTGATGCCCGAGGGACCCTGGGCCCTGCTGTGCATCACCACTTGGCTGTGATGGTTCAGGAGAATGGAAGGAGACTCCTTCCAAATGTACCAGGGTGCTACAAAGTAGGATTTTTTTCTTGCTTATCTCCTTTTCTACGAAGTCAACTTTAATACAGGCTCAAGAGAGGCTGACTCCCAATATAGGGACAAGAGAGGCCCCATAGACACTTCTGTTATACTCTGTTACGTTGCTTTATTTCATTGCCATGAACACGGGCACTGGGGAAATGGAACAGGTATGTACAAATCCTTAGAGAAAGGTGAAAGGACCATTCTGGTGCAACCTTTGGATCAAGGAAATGCAGTGGCAGAGAAAAAGCTAAATACACGTTTTTGTTCATATAAATTTGTGTAAGTCATGAAAGCTGGCAGGATATCTCCCCTTAGTCTGCTCTGTCAGATTTTAGCCAAAATAGCGACAACTTCCAGTTCCAGTGAGCTAAGAACAATCCTATTCTGCCCCAGAAACCACTAGCACAGCGCGTTCGCTGGACCACGCTTTCCAGGAGCGCTTTCTACAGCACTGCGACCCATGTCTCAAGGGCGCTGCAGGGTTCCTAAACTCTGGCTGGGATGGGAACAAACCAAGACTTGCAACTAGGTGTGCTCTGCAGGTAGTTTCTCTCTACTTTTTCCTCCAAGAACACAGCCTGGTAAATCACTGCGGGCTCTAATTCAGAGCTACAGAGTCTCAGCGTCTTTTAGAATGAGTCTTGCACCACTAAGGTGGAAATCTCCCGCAGGAGACCTCCCCCCCTACTGAGAAACATGGAGTGACATTACTGGATGAAGCTGGCACGACAGATCAACATCTTCTTGCTTGCAGGCCGTTACAGGGTAAGGTAAAAGGTAAGTGAAGTCAGGGGGAAAGGAGTATTTCTCCACAGCTATTTGCTGCACTAATATCTTGTTAAACTTTCACATCAGTCATTTTAAGTGGCAAATCCTACTCTGGCCATTGAGGCGAACAGGAACATGGATGCTGTTCAGCAGGAGCTCTGCCGGCAGAAGCTGGGTTGGTACATGATGGGGCAGGGACAGCTGGGTGCAACTTCTGCTCAGGTTGGGAGCAAACCATGTCTTGTCCGGTAGCCAGCAACTGATGTTTGTCACAGGAGGAAGAGGGGAGGGCAGCAGTGCCAAACAACTCCACTAAGCTGCGGATCACACCGTTTTAAGTGTCGTACTTAAAGATGGCCATGGTCTCCGAGTTGGTACTTGAGCAATTCTGCCATGTCATTTGTACAAGGAAAAAGAAGATTTTTTTCCCTCTCTGCCCCTCAGCAGATTCGTTCCTAATTCTTCTGACTATTGCCTGTCAGTTCCTGGAGGTCTTCTGCCAGCCACCATCCAGTGATCTGCTAGGGGAAGCTGCATGGTACAAATGCATCTACTGTCCCAATGACCAGTCGTTCTTTTTCTGGACTCTACAGCAAATGGACGGGGGACAGAGGTACCTAATTTCCTCCATTGCTGGTAGCTTTCAAAACAGCACATGAGACAGACCACTCTGCAGGTTTGATAAATTCACTCTGTGAAATTTAAGAAGGGATGCAACAGAACCTGTATTGTGCAGGCAGCTCAGTTCCAGCTCTGAGTGATAGACATCTTGGGAAGCACACAGAGCAGGGAGAAGAAAGGAAGGGAGAGAAGTCAGCCAAATCATGGCCCTGGGCATAGAGATAAAGTTAGCAGACTCAAAAGAAACAAGAACAGCCCTGCCACAGAGATAGCTAAACTGCAGACAAGACTGGACTGCTCTCTGGAGGAAATGGGAAAGAGCATCTGCTCCTACTGTACTTCTCTTCAGTGTCTGGGAAAAAAAAAAAAAAAAAAAATCCAGGAAAAAAGGGGTTGAGAAGCAGAAAAAGAAAGGAACAAGAAAAGGTGGTTGAAAAAGGATAACGTTCATAAACAACAGAAGTTGACCAGTGCTTCATAGATGACATTCTTTGCACTCCAGAGTTAAGCCCAGACTTATTTACATACACAGCATTTAAAAAAAAAAAAAAAAAAGCGAATCCTATTTTACAGGATTCCTTGCATAGCTATTGTTGTATCCAAGTACTCAGTACATTGAACAATTTGGCTAACATCTGCCACAGAGGGCTGGTACTCTGATCATTTAAAGAAGCACACGTGTTACCACTTGGTTTTGGTAGAGTAACAGCGGTTGTTGTTTTGGTCCAAACTACCCTGGATTTCTTGAGAAAGCACATTTGGAGGTGTTTAAGGGAAGGGAAAGGGAGAGTTTTAGTTTCTAAGAAAGCGTAGCTCAAGTTTTGATCAAGCCCTCAGAAGGCACCTACTGCCCAGCCAAGCTTTACTCTGGTACTGGAGAGTTCAGCTGTGCCTGTAGAGTGAAGTTAGCAGCCATTTACTTTTTACTTTAGGGCTTCAAATAAATCTAGATACACTGGAGGCAGGTTACTGGCACTGATGTCAAGGACAGACACCTTAACATCCCTCTAACCTCATACACAGGTGTGGAGAGCAGAGGAAAGACCTCATGTCTTTGAGGGAACAGGATGAATGTTTCATTTTCATTGCAGCCTCCCAGGGGCAATGGCCTCTTGCCCAGGTGTATTGTTTTGCTGTGGCTCAGATGAGGGGTGACACAAAAGCAAAAGAAAGCCCTTTCTCCCACCTCTAGGGACACAGTTAGATACTAAGATTCTCTGTGCACTTTCAGATGTTGAAGTTCCTTTGCGTGCCCCAGAGGGAGAGAACAGAAAAAGCTTTCAGTGATGCTCAGGGGAAGTCCTGAATGAGGAACCATGCATGCGTCAGGGCATGGATCTACACGGCGGAAAAGGGTGTGAGTGCCGCTTTTGTAGCCGTACGCCTTAAACTTGCTGACTGTCGCTTCTGGTGTGGCTGGGTCAGCACCCTGCTCGGCTACTGAAGCACTTTTCCAAGCAGCCCTCGTTGCAGCTAGTTAAAAAGATTAAGGTTAGCTGCGATTGTACCTGCACCGCAACGCTTCACTCCAGCGCCCCTGTTTTTAAAACATTTTTATTACCACTTGGTAGAGACCTAATGCCAGGGGATGATGGGTGGATAGACTCTGCCCATCTTTAAGATTAAGATTCTTTCCTTAAACGTGGCCTGGTTTTTCAGTTGAACTGTGTTGAAAGAAAGATCCAAACCATCAAGTAGGTCCTGTTTCAGAACAGCACGGTCTTGCCAGTCTCCCTGCCCCAGCCCCGACTCCTGTACAGAGCTAGCGCAGCGTACAGGCACCTCCCCGCCTAAGGCAGCAGAGTTGCAGCAGGGAAACCGACAGGCCATCCTGGCTTACCGCCGAGATGCCACACATGTAAGACATTCTTAAACACTCGTACAGCACTAATTAACATGCACAGCTGAGACACACCCCACTGTTTGTCCTTCTTTACTAAAATCCACCAGCCTTAAAGCCACCGTTTGTGCAAACACCATTTGGCACACAGCCATTCCTTTCTATAGCAGCAGTCACTATGGAAAGGCGAGAACTACTGTGTGTGTGACAGGGAAGTGCAGCTTCTTGTTTTATCTCTGGAGGAAACGGCAAGGGAAAGCCAGCTTTTGAACTAGCAACTGGCATGAGATGTTACTGCCTGGACAAATTCCAGTCTGCATAGGCTTCGCCTGGCTGAGAAGTGGATCACTTCTTATCCCATTCAGAAGAGTGGGAGTGAAGATGAGGGAAAAAAGGTTAACTGAGGCCAGGCAGCAGCTCTACCCACGTTGGAAGATCTCAGAAGCATCAAGCCTTTTTAAAGTATGAGGTTAGCAAATAGATTCAGTTGCTGGGAATTCTGCAGTTCCAAGTGCCTCTGACCCTCTTTACATCATATCAGCTAATACTGAAGCCAGGCAGAAAATAGTTCCCTATACAAG
>VXAL01016229.1:611826-676676 GCA_013399475.1 Chauna torquata | reverse complement strand
AAAAAAAAAAAGGAAAAAGTCATATCACTACTCCCTACAGAGAACAACAGACAAAACCAAAAAAAACTCCAATTTGCTTTGAGCTGTCCATACCAAAGCACTGATTCTGGTCTTCAAACACAGGGACTACAACTAACGAGCAGGTTCCAGAGCAGCAGGCAACCTCTCCCTCATCTTCTTTGGTGCAAACTTTAGCAACTTTTCACAGGCCTATGCATTGTGTGCAGTTTGTTAGTGCCATTTTGATTAAAGACCCACATAGCTGAAAGTGACTGAACTACCTATCAGTTTTAGTCTGGCTCAGGTTAACCAAAACATACTGCTAAAAATGGTGTCCAACTTCACTCAGGCACAGAAGCAATGGGGGAAGTCTACTGTTGTATCTCTGCGCACCTGGGGCGAAAGTTCACCCTATTTGGCAATGGCTATCACAAAACAAAATCATTAACCCTTGGCTGGTCATGTTTTATGGTATTAAAAAAAATTAACCTAATCTAAAAATAATCTTCCAGTTCTGAAAAAAAAAAAAAAAGGCTCTCTTCCTAGTGTTGTGTACTCCTATTATTTTAATAGAATTCCCTGTTGGGCAACCCTCCAAATAATCCAAGTTTTCTTCCAGTACCACGTGCGAACAGCCCACACGTGCTATTCGGGCTTCCCCCACCTTTTAGGTTTTAGGAGCAGGCTGCCGGTTGAATCAAAGAAAACTATCTGCACTGTCACAGCAGGTCAGAAGCGTGTTGTCACCAAATTAGAGAGCAGAAATTCTCACTATGTGCCATTTATGGAAAGCATCACTGAAGCACAAAAGACATGCATAGATCGATGAAGCTCTAATCCTACAATCTTAAATTATGAAAGACTGTGGAACAAGTTGAAGCTTGTCATACAGTTAGTGCAAGACTTATCTGCTTAATCTGTTACAGGGGAAGTTGAATCTTTCCCCAGTGAATAGTCCAGCAGAATCTTAGATTATGAGAACAAATATTCAAGTTATCCAATGCTTCTCTATATGAGGAATTTATTTCCTGCCATCTGAAATGCATTTGTGGTCAGATAGGAAAAAAACACCAACTGTGTGTTATATCCATACATACACACACAAAAAAAACATAAGGCAAAGGTCATCATGAGGGCCTGAAAAGGAGGAATAGCCTTAATTCCAGAACCTTTCCTAGGTGCACGCTTGGTCTGATGAACAAGCTTGAATGTATTTCGTTAAAGAGACACATAGCACAGCACCTAGTGCTATGGCACCGCTAGCTCAAGGAACAATGCGTCCCAGGCAAGCTTGTGACAGTGCCAGTACTTAAAAATCTTGCTTCATTTGTCATAAAGTTAATGTAAAAATGTAGATCCTAGACAGTGATCCAGGTTGCCTGCTCCCTAGCAATACCTGACCGTCGGAAGACGCAAACATCGCATGCCTGCACAGTCAATGTTCCTTGTGCCCATCCAGCTGGGCAGTGACACTGGCAGGAGGGAGTGCTTCATCGTGGGTGTTTTAATAGGAAGAGTAGCAGCAGGAGCCTGCTCTTCTGCAGTCCAGTACTGGATTTGAAAGCCAGGCTATTCTGGACAAGATTATATTCTCCCCTCCAAATCTTTCCCACCAAAGCTGGGTCATCTGTAGCCATAGTCTTGAAACTTTCTTCAGCAGCCTGCAGGGATTGTCATGTGGGGCCTCAGTTCCTAGGCACTCTAGACTACCCTGCTGACACACACCAGGTTTTAAGAACTGCCAACCCCATCTTGGGCATCCAGTAATGTGGACCCATTTGAGGCCATGAATCAGCTTCCTCCTACACAGAGCTAAATTTCAAAGCAGTCAGACTCCCGGCAGCACTGTGAGCATAGCCACTGTCAAACAAGGTGAAACTAGTCTAACTTAGGGAAAACTCTTGGCACACAATGTTGCAAGTGCCTGTAGGCGTACAAATGTTCAGTCAGGATTGGCAATAGAAATAGCTTGTGATAAGTTATGCTTTACACGGGATACACTTTCTACTCCATCTATTTTTCTTAGTTTTGGGAATTCACAGTCTAGTATAGATATATATTTATATATTGCCACTTCTCTGTTGAATTATTTACCCTTCATATTAAAGGCTGCATAGAAAAACATTGTGTAGTTTAAATTTATCCTGAACATGTCTAATAAAAGCAGGTAAAGACAAAGAATAGGGAAATAGAAAGCAAGAAATGATTAGAGAGAAGCGTGAAGCTTTGAATATTTCTCTTTCAGATTCATGTGCTACACCAGGAAAGCTCACAATCTCTGTTATCTCCTTTATCATCAACAAATGAGCATTCATCCACAGCAAATTAAGCCCGAAATTGTTTTTTTTCTTTTGTACTCATTGTGTTATCTTATGTGTATCTAGGTAGTCCTAGCTTAAGGTTCCTGAAAGAGATTTCCTTCCTAAAAGTAAGTCATTTGGTGGTTCACAAGAATTATTATTCACTCTTAGGATGGGTTTGAAGAGTTCTATCAGTCATACTTCATGCCTAGGTAATAATAATGTACAAGCAAACCATTACATCTGATTCATTGCCAGTAAAATTGAAGCCTCTGTGTTTATTCTTGTGGAGAAAAAGCTCTTTCTACTTAAGAGAGGTCTTAGATGTAGGATTCTTTACTGTGATGGAAGGTGTCTTAAAACCCTTCCGCCACAAGGGAACTTTTTTCCTTGAAATTCCTCAAGAAACACACACATATTAGGTCTTCTTTGAGGTTACACTTCAATAATAAGTAGCACACACTTGAGAGAAGTTCACTCTAAACCTCTGGTAAGTATATGTGGTATAAATGACATTGCAAAAGTTGAAACGTACCTCATCCCCATGCATATTAGCAACATACTTGAACTCTGGAATGCCAATCTTATGATGGGTTGGAAACCTTCCCAGAACAAGAACCCACAGGTCTCTACCTTTAAGAGGGGAAGGGGAAAAGACATTTTTTTAAACAAAATATAAAAATGATACAAACCTTAAAGAAAAGAAAAAGAGTAAAAAAGAGTTGGTCATCAAGAAGACCATACAAGTTCTCATATTTCATTGCTGCCCAGTAAATCCTATAATAGAGAGTTTTAAAGTAGACTTATTTATAGGAGTACTTGTTAAATTAGTTATAGGAACAAATGTTCTGTCTTCCAACTGGAATTGTGCAGTGAACCTTGCAATTTCCAAAACATTTAAGCAGTGTTAGAAAATAGATTTGGGTTTTTTTTTTTAAATAAACATTTTTCAAATCAAATTTTGCAAGCAAGATTTGTCAAGCAAATTCACCAAGCAACTAAATAGTATTTAAAATAAAAGACACTCTTCCCCCAAAAAGCATTAAATCATAAGGGTTTTCTGAAGTGCATATAGAATTTTTCATTAACATAAAGAAAGATCTTTTTTTGTATTAAAGACACAGTAGAAAAGCTAAACACATTAATGAATTACTGCTCAGGAAAAAAAAAAAAGATGCCAGGCACAGATGTATCAGAGACATATGCCAAAATTAGCAAAATAAGAGTTAATAGCTACAGAAAGAGCATTAGTTAAGGTTACTAAAGTTGCACAGGAAGCTGAACTTCATTTAAGTAACAAAATAATGATTTTTGAAGTCCTAATTTAAAAAGGGGGAGAGCATTTTTTGGTTATTATTGGTAGTGATGTTGTGGCATTTCAGATCTCTTCTGCAAAACTATGCTTCCCACTAAGCTGCTCTCAAACCAGGTGCACAGCTCTGGTTTCAGTAGATGGCAGCAAAGAAACTGGACCACTTCCTTGATAACAGCAGTCACAGCCTATATGTAGCTAACAGCCAGACTTCGTACGCATATTGCCTGTCCCCAGCTCTCACACACTGCTTGTTGAGAGCTGCCAACAAGCGGTCACATAGCTAGAAAGGAAAACGAGCGCTGCAGCAACTGCAGTACCTTAAACAGGAGAAAAATGTTGAAGAGAACAGATGAAACACAAGATGCACTGAAACAACTGCAAGACAGGTAAAATTGAAGTCTGGTTGCCAAGCTAAGCTATCACTTCACAGGTCAAATCAGAGTCTCAGGCTAGTTAGGGTCAAGAAGCAACCAGACAGCAATGACAGCAGACAAATTCAACGAATGGTCTCGGCATCCCCTAGGTATACACAGCCCCTCTGGAAGACATTGCTGTTCAATCCTTATAGCCATACGTTATGCACAAAGCTGAGAGATGCCACCACTGGCACTCGTTACAAAGGACAATGTGAGCAAGCAGTCCACACTTTTAAAAATAAGTTTGCAGTAAGTGCTTTGGCAAGGAAGCTAGTTATTCAGCTTTGCTGCATGCAGAGCTGCTGTTTCATTAAAAAAATCAAACAGTTTGTCTTCTGTAAGTCTAGACAAGTAACAGAGTGGAGAAACCAGAGGTACTAGCTTTTAAGCACATCCTTCTTCAAAAGGAAAAGAAAAAGAACCACCAGCCCCCACCACCCTAGCCCTTCTCCCCTCCAAATCTCCAAGGCTCCCTTCCAACCTCAACCGTTCTGCAACTCTGAAAACAGAGGACAGGACTCACTGCAGCAGTGTATGTTTGGAACTGGAAAAAGAAATCCTGGTGCTGAAAAAACATGCTGGTTTTATTTATAATCCAGCATGCACAGTCTCAATTTCATCTCCTTCTCTTTAATGCGTCATCCTCTCCCTGGTTTTATCCAGAGATAACCTACAACGAGCTACCAGAGAAGTCCTTCAAAAGTGTTCCTAATGAGTCTTTGTCCTTGTGCCCTCTAAGGCATTCTGCCCAGCTCTCTTTCACTCTACCGGGAAAAGTTTCAGACATCCCTCCTTGGTAATTAACTTGTCAGTCGCCACACAGACTGCTGCACTGGGAACAACATACCTACTTACAACTGCGGCCTTTCCACCTCAGCCCAAACCTGAGATGACTACTGCCAGCCTACTACGTGCAGCTCCCTAACTAGGGATTTGTCACACAAAGCAGCAGTGCCGAAAAACATATTCATCATGTAAAGGACTATGGTGAAATTGTAAGATTAAGGTAGCAAAGGGCCTGTACAGGAGATGTGATGGTGCCCCAGCTCTCTCTTCTATAAGGAGAGAGATTAAACTAAGCTGTAAAACACGTGTTTTCCTACAGAGCGGACACATACTTTCTGTAAGGCTACAGATTCATTCAGCTCCAGGACTGCCTGTTGACAGAGTGAGTACCAAGCACACAGGCAGATATTCAAAATATCTTAAAGCCAACAGGTTAAGTGAATTACATGTCAAAAGCCCTCCCAGAGCAAGTGAAGTAAGTGCCGATTAAAAGCGTTAGTTTCCTCAAATCCTTTATCATTTCCCATACAAACACAACGCAGTGACATAAAAGGTGAGGTAACTTAGAGCAGGATCAAGACGGTAAGCCAACCAGTATATTAACTATGTTTGTGTTACATTCCTGTGTCTACTATGTAGTATATAAAATACCCAACCAATCACAACAGACAAGCAACACTGTAGTCCCTAGAACACAAAGCACTTCATCTCACCAATGACCAGACATTGAGATTAGCCTCTGGTTTTGTTCGAACGGAAGCAGATCACCAGGGCTATCTCAAGTCTGACTAATAGCAATGATAACGTCCACATCCATCGCATACAGACTTTTCAGAGCATCTCATGAGCTAATGTAGAACAGCACTACATTTTTTAACCACTTGCCTATAGCAGCATTAGCACTTTATTCAGTACCATTTTTGTAAAGCAACAAGAGCCCAAGAACCACTAAAATGCTATAACCTAATTCTGTGCCACTTTAGACTTTCTGCAAATAACATTGTATTCTGATTTCAAATAAAAAACTTCCAGTGCCTTAGAATCACAAAATGGTTTAGGTTGGAAGGGACCTTAAAGACCATCTAGTTCCAACCCCTCTGCCATGGACAGCTATGCCACCCACTAGACCAGGTTGCTCAAAGCCCCACCCAACCTGGCCTTGAACACCTCCAGGGATGGGGCATCCATAACTTCCCTGGGCAACCTGTTCCAGTGCCTCACCACCCTCTTGAGTGAAGAACTTCTTCCTTATATCTAGTCTAACCCTACCCTCTTTTACAGCCTTTACCCCTTGTCCTGTCACTACACTCCCTGATAAAGAGTCCCTCCCCAGCTTTCCTGTAGGCCCCCTTTAGGTACGGGAAGGCCGCTATGAGGTCTGCCCGGAGCCTCCTCTTCTCCAGGCTGAACAAACCCAGCTCTCAACCTGTCTCCATAGGAGAGGTGCTCCAGCCCCCTGATCATCCTCATGGCCCTCCTCTGGGCTCGCTCCAGCAGGTCCATGTCCTTCTTGTGCTGGGGGCCCCAGAGCTGAACGCAGTACTGCGGGTGGGGCCTCATGAGAGTGGAGCAGAGGGGGAGAATCACCTCCCTCGACCTGCTGGCCACGGTTCTTCTGATGCGGCCCAGGATATGGTTGGCTTTCTGGGCTGCAAGCGCACCTTGCTGGCTCATATTGAGTTTTTCAGCCATCAGTACGCCCAGGTCCTTCTCTATAGGGCTGCTCTCAACTGATTCATCACCCAGTCTGTACTGATGGCTGGGATTGCCCCGACCCAGGTGCAGAACCTTGCACTTGGCCTTGTTGAACTTTGTGAGGTTTGCATGGGTCCACTTCTTAAGCCTGTCAAGATCCCTCTGGATGGCATCCCTTCCCTCCAGCATGTCAACCACACCACTCAGCTGGTGTCATCAGCAAACTCGGTGAGGATGCACTCGATCCCACTGTCCATGTCGCCAGAAATGTCACACAGTGCCAGCCCCAGTACAGACCCCTGAGGAATGCCACTCATCAGTGGTCTCCACCTGGACATCGGGCTGTTGACCACAACTCTGAGTATGACCAGCCAATTCCTTATCCACCTAGTGGTCCATCCGTCAAATCCATGTATCCCCAGTTTGGAGAGAAAGATGTCGTGTGGGACAGTGTCACATGCTTTGCATCAGCAGTGCTCATTCCTGCTGCTATCACTGTGAAATTGTACTCATGGGAAACACAAGAAAGAGCTAAGTATAGACTAGCATTAAGTACTGATCTAAATTGGTCTTTCCAGCATTAGCATTTAGACTGTTTATAGTTTGTGTGAGGGCCATCTAAATGATAAACACTCTCATGAACTGAAACATCAATTATTTTCTGGCACTTCCAGCTTGTGAGAAGTATTACGCCTACCATTAACAATTAAAATAAATTCCTGGGTCTGCTCAGCCTGCAGTACTGGATAGCGTACCTATAAGGGATGATGTAAGATTTCTTTCCATATACCAGTAATTTACTGCATGTGAAGAGATTCAGCAGATAAAGTTTCCTTTAATCAGTAAACCCTAGATAACTCTGCTTTCATACCTGAAGTGAACAGCTAAGCCACCTCCCATGTGCTTTGCATCAACTGAAAGTACACCAAGAAGCCATTTCTCACTGCCAAACCAGAAATGATTTCAGCTAATCAGTGAACTATATTTCAGGTAATCAAGACAAATTTGTGTTTGTAACTGTGTCACAGGACAAGTAAAGAGACTTCAAAAGTTAGCATTGGAACATAGCCAGATTACACAGCTTCTGGTACAGTAAGCAGTCTTTTTTTTTTTTTTTAATTTATTTTGAAGTTTTCTAGATTTGCCATGGCAATATTCATGGCATGGTGTCAGTATTCTAAACAGATCTACAAAAACTGAGAATTAAAATGGAGAATTGGACTGATCTCCAGATCTAGCCAGAAAGAAAACAAATTATTTGTAGGTATTGCAGTCTGGATTACACTCCTTGGTTTGTTTTGTTCTGAAGTTTACTTTTTTTTTCTTCACTTTATTCTTTATAGCTCCATTTATGAAAAAGAATTGTTGTCATTTCAAAGGCAGTTATAGCTAAGAAGTAAAGCAAACCAGCTGGGCAATGCACCAGACCCACTGCCAGTACGCCTCAGATTAGGGCTACCAGTTCAAAAGTTTGCATGGAGGTCCACTTCAACTCAGAAAAAGCAATATGCTGACTACAGTTCTCCTGGGTTGGCCACGCGCTACACACTGACCTCGTGGATAGGAACTGCAGCGATGCTAATCCGTGTTGAAGCAGTCCCTACCTAGAAAGGCACAAGATGGGGCAAAGAGGAAGAAAGACCAACATTCATTAGAATGTGAGGTCCAAGAACAGTTTACTCTGGCTCCAGATCTGACTGAATACCTATTTGAATAGTACAGCACCGAACACAGGTCATACAAACTTGTTATGACTTTGGCTGGAGAATTGAATTTTTAGATGTCTGAATCCAAGCCTCAGGTATGAATCTACGTGGATACATTTATGTTGCCTACAAAAAGCATAATGCTAGATTATGAAAAAAGACAACATGATACCAGTCATTATAGCAATCAAAGTAAGGACCTCAAACAATACTCTTGATATTTGAAGTAAGCCACAGCAATTTACTTCACTTTTTATTTCACATCCTCTTTCTTAAGCAGGAGTAAAAATTATTTTTATCTCATGTTTGGCAACAAACTCTACAGACCAAGTAGAGTATCACCAGGGTGGTTTATCCAGAAAGAAGCAGCTCTAAGCTTTAGGGACAGCCATCTTAGCAGTAACAAAAGATAGACTTTAGTTGTTTGTACTTTCTATTTAACTTCTCTGTATTCATCGTTCTTCAGATTATCTACTACTGATATTTCAGCAGTCCTGACAGCTTACCCTATCGGGGCTTCATTCTGTCATGCACCACATAAACCGTTTAAATATGTTTCTGTCCCCCAAAACATACAATCAAAGCAGTGCAAAATATGAAGGGGGACCAGACAGACAAGGTTTTGATCAATGAGAACATAATAGGGTGGTGGCTACACCTTAGGCATAACTTGTATCAATCATGCTCAATTCTAGTATAAGCCAAAAGGCTTCAGCCTAAGTTCTGTGATGAGAACACCAAGTAACAGTAGTAAAATAAACATACCAGCTGATATAACAGCTTCCACTGCAAAAGCAACCACTACTATAATTATGGTTTGACAGAAGAAAGAGAAATGATGCAAATAACTAGCATCTGCATTACTTATACAAAACATTGTGGGGAGACAGGATGGCATGAGAGTGGCTCCTTGATACGTTCTTCTGTAGATATACCACAGTTCCCACACAATCTCTCCTATGCTCTTTAATCCACTTTAACAATGCATACTAATATTGGAAGCAGTTCCCTAACTGTACTTGGCAACATTTGGCTATGTCTTGGGACATTCCATCCTTACACTAGTGTTACATACTAGCCAGTAAACCTAGGTTAATTCTTACCATGCAAGATACTAAGGGATCTTTACAGTTCTCTTTTATTGCAGAGCTGTGTCAGGGTATCTTTCAAGCTGCGTCTGACACCTCCTTTCTGACACTTTATGTCATCCTGTGCTTATTACTACACAAAGTTCGTTGGTTTGCAGGAGGAGAGATCAAGAAATCAATCCTGTTTTAACACATTCGTGATAATTTATTACTGTACTAACAAACTTTTCTTTGGCTTTTAAGTTTTGTGATCTGTACTTGCATTTACTGCAAAGCTCAGTAACGTCAGTGTTCAACACCGTAGTATGGTCGTCCCCCATGTGCATGCACACTCTTGAGGTATTTCTGAAAAGGGCAAGAAGATGGAAATTGAAAGACATTAAACACCTGTATTGCTCAGGATTGTACTTGCAAGCATCACTAAGAAAACAAAATGTTAGTTCCTCCATGTTAACTGTGGGGAAACACATCGTCTTCCAGCAAAACACTTCCACAGCTAATAAGAGACTTCAGGAGAAGTTTCCTTTTGCTAACCAAGTGCCAGCAGCACCCTAGCCTTGTGTTACTCCGATATGCCATCACCAATCCAAGCTGGAAAATCTAAAGCTATTTTGGAACTTGCATTCTGCAAGAGGACTGCCCAACAGCAGACATGATTTGATTCAGATTCTAAGAGAAGCTGTGAGTTACCAGCACATTATTTATATAACCAAAAACGTTTAATCAGAATGCCTGATACGGTAGTATTGCAAAAGTAGCCTTACAGACACAAACAAATATGTGAGTTTAATCTAGTCGGACTGTTGCGTAAAGCACCTTTCAGATTACAGTAAGTAATGAAAGTGCCAGGGATATAAACTGTGTAAGTTATCAACCAAAAAAGGCAGCTGTGTCTGCTCAGAAACGGGCATTCTAGATGTATAGTTTATACTCTGAATAACCTACATACCTGAAACTGGGGTCAGATAGATGTATGAGCAACTGTAGGACATCAGATTCTTCTGTGAGAGTTTATCTTTGCTGTCAGTATACCATATTTGCATGGTCTACTGCAACAGAAAGGATTATCTAAAGACTTGGACTGGATTTCCGTTAGTAATGAACAATGGAATTGGTACCCCAAGAGGAGCTAGGGCACTTAAAATATAAGAAAGTCTTCAAAGTGTTTTGAAGTATGAAAAAAAAGGCAGGTCAGTCACATTATTAACTATGCATATCTGTCAATATTCAGCATGGTGCATAAGCACAACAAACCCAAAAGAACCCAAAGTATCATTAGATTACAGGTCTACCATGGCTAACCCATACCCCCAAAATCAATAGCACTTCTTATCTGGGGAGCAGGGCAAAGGTCTTACTATTTGGTTTTTTTCTTCCAAGTATCTTGTTTAATGGAGAAACTGTAAAAGAGATCATACTTCGCAAGAACTACTCTAACCACCCTGTTCTTAATAGGTTATTGGCCAGAGCAAAAATCATTGATAAGGAAGCAAACACCTGTTTGAGGGTAACAGCAAGAGAGACTAATTGGTGCACTACCTGTGCACCACTTTTAAGTTTTCTTTCAAGGTGTTAGGACTATCCCATTGCTCTGTATTTCCACTTGTCAACCTTCTGAGGGCTAATACAGACTTTCCCATTTCAGTCAGTTTACAGTATTTCTTGAGATACAAAGGACCAGGACGTTTCAACAAGAGACACACCATCACTGACACAGTTACTATGCTGAGCCCACTGCTTACCTTAACGCTTTTGCTCTTCCCATGTATCCCTTACAGGCTTAAGGCCATCCCTCTCTCTAAAGGTAATAAATAAATACAAATAACCATTTCCCACTATTCAATAAGCACCTCTCTATTTCCGGAGACTATAACAGCTGATCCAATTCAGAGTTAGTACCAGATGAGCAGAACTGTAGGAATGACCATTAGAAAACTAAGTACTGTTTATTTGTAACAAAACCATTTGAGAACCGAAGGGTTCAGAGTTCATAGTTCGTGTGCTTGCTTATCTGCCTAAAGGTTTACAAGTCTTTGGCTGATTGCAACATCCATAGCTGCTTAAGCACTTTCATGGGACTTGTATGTTACGTTAATAACAACCCTTTATTTCCTATGTATATGTGACTCATCACACAGTACCATTCCCATTTCTCATAATCAAGCTGAGCACACTTTATACATAGAAACTGTGCTCTGTATTGGCAATTTTTTAATGTTGCTACAATAGCACCTCATATTTGAATGCAAGAAATAAGAATAAATAAAAAAGATCTAAACAAAAACAACCCAGAAGGGAATATCATTTTTAAATTCACATACACTAACTTTATTCAGTGTTGGTCACTGAGAAGAAAATGCCACATAGAATTAGCCCAAACAGCCATTCCCTGCTATTCACACTACTTGCTTTCATATTCACTCCCAGAAACCAAACAGACTTCTTCCTCTTCACCAACTCTTGCTTCTATTAGCACAGGATTTTTAAACCTAATTCTAAATGTGTGTGTTTTATTTTATTCTCTGAGAGAGATGTGAAATTGTATACACCTAGTAGTTTTCAGAAAAGCAACTGTATGCATAAAAGAAAGAAATATTACCCATTCATAGTAATACCACTGGATCATCACAAAGTGATTTCCTATAATGCAAGCCAGGCACAAGGTGGTGGACGGTTTTTTTTGTTGTTGTTTGTTTTTTAAGTGAAATTCATCCAGATTAAATGGTTTTATTTGGCCTACCCTCTTGTCACCAAAGGCAGAGGAACCCAAAACTTTTCCTGTCACTCAAAGGGAAGAGAGGGAGTAGAAAACCAGGAGGAGACTACAGGGTGGTGCTCCTAGATGGCTCAGAAGTCACTGGTGTACTTCGAGGGTCTCAGTGCATAGAGATGCCTTGTCAGGAGGCTCGCTATGCATACCACGTAAGCATCGTTGGCATACCCCAGACATTATATTTGCCCCAAGAATGAGATGTGTATTGCTGGGAGCTTCCCAACACTGGTAAGCAGAGTCCTAGAAATTCAGACAATGAGTGGCTACTCCCCTCCCCCCCCTTAATTAAACTGGCTGGAGGAGAAAAAATGATCAATTAAGTTATTTAAATTAATTCAAACCTTACCTTCATCATCATTTTTGTTCCTGGTTTAGTTAACAAGTTACCTTGGTTTGACCAGCTGCTTCTAGATTCTCTCTCAAAATAGGTAACAATGTCTCTTTAGAAATATTAGCGACTGTCTTTTAGGAAAGGCAACCTGTTTTAACAAACATCACAAGAACATAAAATCCAGGCAGTGTTTCTGGAAGAGACAAGGGTAGTCACATATTTTGGTGGCCTTTGTTTCCTCTTGGATTTTGAGATCAGCCTAACGCAATTGTGCATCAAAGCAAGCTTTGAACTTTAACTTACTTCAGGTCCACTGGGGAAGTATCATTCTGTGCTTAACCTATTCCTAGTCTTTTCTCTAGCTGTTCTTGGAAAAACAGTACTGGACCAGACTGAACTTCTGAAACGACACAGTAGGACTATAGCTCTTATTGAAAGCAGAGTTTGCTTTATTTTAGCCTTAGGACAAATTCAAGCTTTCAGATCTGCACAAGCTCTCCCTGCTTAAATTTCCCAGGTAACTGCAGACCCTTGAATGTGGAACACATTTGCTTGGAACAAACAGGAAATACAACTCCACTGTTCTAAATCCACTGTGAGCTCAGCATGTTACACAGCAGCTACATAGCTACAATCATTCAATTAAATAACTTCAACTGCCACAGACTGACCTTTCCCATAACAACAAAAATTGAGTAAGCAAGCCCTAGACACCAAACTGCAGAATTATCTGCTTAGAAGTATCATCTAACCTCTCCCACATCTGAACCACCACATAGATTATAAAAGTTACTGAGTCAGAAGTGGAGCCTTTTACAGGCAGGGTAGTCTCTCAGCTGGGAGGGGAAAGAGTTACACACAGCCCCATGCATTCTCCACCCCACCCCACCCACCGCCCCATCTCCAGTAACTGCCTAATTCATAAAAAATTTAAAAAACAGAAATAGCAATCAAGCACATTCAACTTTCATTCACAAGAGAAAAGCCAGCCTTACAAAAAAAAAAAATCTAGATCTCTTCTGTGCATGACCAAGCATAGAAGAACTGTCTAAGGAACAAACGCTTCAGGGTTAGAAGTCATACCTTGCCTATACATACATGCATGAGTAGATTTACGTTTGTACTCACTGAACTAGCTGAACACAATATACCATTCCATAGCTACACACAGCAAAGCTTTAACGAGGGAACCCTGAGAATCAGCAACACCTGTAGCCCCAAGTCTCTACAGCCAGATGGCGTGGACAGAAAGGCCATCCAGAAGTGTTGCAAGGTGTACTGCTCTTCTTTTGTAGGAAGAAGATAGAAAGCTACTGGAAATACTTTTCTACTAAAAAGCTGCATCCTCTGGAGTGGGGGAGGACGGATGTATTACTGTGCTCTCCTTGCAAGTAAAGAGGAAAATGCAGACAGGTTGATCACCTGGGATAAAACACAGGCATCAGAGAGCAGTTTTACTTTCTAAAGAATTACTTGACTAGAATTTGTTTAAAAATTAAAAACATTGTACTGCAAGTTGCAATTTAAGTCACTTCACTGACCACTAACATCAACATTCCCTTGAAACTGGGAAAATCAGGTGAAACACAGACCTTGTAGCACAGCCCAAAGACCAGCCAACGTAGTCTGTGACAGGCTAATAGAGAGACACAGTCTGGTGGTAGGAGACTATTAATGGATATGTTTTCTATTTTTCTCTTTATTGGAGGATCTCATCCTCTTCTGTTACTCCATAGCATCAGAAAACCAGCCATCTGAAGAAGTGAGCGTTTATTTAGGATCTGCTTAAGCTGACACCGAGTTGCATATAAGAAGTAATTTGAAGTGTGAGTAGACATTTAATTTGTTCCTTGCAATTAGCAGACCATAAATTCAAGTTAAATTGTTGTTAGTTATAAGCTATACTTAGGATCACAAGCCACGTTTCAAGATCACCCCTCTCATTTGCACAGCTAGAAATTTATATACAATGCTCCAAAAAATAGCAAAGGGAGAAAACAACCAACATATCTGTCTGTTGTGCACCTGAAACTTCTCAGTGTGCTGAGCTCTGTGTTTCTTTTTCCCTTTTTGGGGGGGCGTGGGGTGGGGTAGGTATTTTGTGTTTGTTTTTATATGTTCTACATATTTACTTTCCCAACACCAGTTAAAGGATATGGAGATAGATGTGAATCAAACTGTACCCACCAGCTGCACTTGCTGATTTTAAGTTACATAAGGTCCCTGCCATTAGTAAGTTCATTGGTACTAATTATGATATCCAGTTTTCACTTCTGTCTACTTCTAAACAAATATGGAAATCTGCAGTCTTACTGAGGGAAAACAGGATGGCTGTACATGTACAACCTTTACTGCTTTAAAGAAAAGAAGAAAAGCTTGACAAATATATTCTGCTTCTAGACAACTAGAAAGCAATGGGTAGAGAGGAGGCAGGAGAGCTGCAATTTTTCCCACAGCACTGGTTTTAGATAAACTCTGCTCACAGGAACTGTGGACTATTTCTAAATAGGTCACATATTTCCATTTCAAAGCTACAACAAAGATTCCAGTACAAGATAAGTTCTTACACAAGAAGTGTTTGGACTATGTTGCTAGGACAGGTTCACTTCAAACAGTTGTTTGAAAATTTATTTATTTTCCCTGGGACAAATCTCTGATCTGGTAAATTTCACAAGATTTTCTGCAAGAATTGTGTTTGAGTTCCATTTGTGTGCACATACATATGTAAAAAAAACTGCACATATATACACACACACACACACACTTCCGTTATTATTTTTTAGGTGTAGGAGACCACATAGAAGGCAAAGGTGATTGACCAATTCACAGCAAACATAAGGAAGAAGATTTAAGCAAATTATTTTATCTTCACTGCAAGAGAATAGGAACATGCTTACAGTCAGTTACTATACCTTTAAGATTAACTTCTTCAATGGCTTATCTGTCTTTCAAGCCAAACATCTGACACTGACCAATCTATGTACTCTTTCTGTAGAAAGTGTAGGCATTCTGCCAGGGCATTACTGACAGGAGAGCAGTGTGAAGTCATGTTATCAGACAAAAATTGTAATACTTCACTGTCGGAAGACAAACTGCATACAAAACTACCTGTGTCACATTACAGTAGCCAAACTATTGTCGGCAGAAGGTAGAAGTGCCGTGGGTTTTCTCCTGTAAGAGAGACGTGCACCGTATTCACAGTTAAACTAATTCTGGTAACTAAATTGCTAGAGGATGCAGTCAGAGGAAATCTGAAACTATGTTTCAACTTAAAGACTTTTAGCTTCAGCTAGGAGAAACGGACTTTGAAGTTAAAACTGATGCAGCCAATGCACGTGGTTTAGAGCAAAGCTCGAGTGGAAGTTGAAGATTTTTTCAATTGCAGGCTAACACTTTCTTGTTTTTAAAGTCATGATTTAGCCTTGAACAGATAAGCCCTGAAGGAGCCATTCCTTCTTCTCCTCCTCCTCCTCTGTTCTTTTTCCCTTCCCATCACAGTGACTCACGTAATACCCTGCAAATAGAGCTTATAAGGCTGTTAATGTCAAGTCCATCCGTGAACCCAAATAAACTTTCAATAATAAGATGAACATGTATGTTAAAAAGATTCTAGATAGATTTATGTTTTTATGCCACAACTACTGACAAAAACTAGAATAAAGATGGTTAGGAAGAAAGAGATCAAAAAGTGGTGGGGAGGGGGAGGAATCAGAAAAGAAGCAGGCAAGAATGGGTAAAAGTAACTATCACAATAAGTTTTAGAATGCCTGTTTTTTTAAATGAAACTCTGGACTTCAGCCAAGTGACTTTAGCGTGCTTCACATGGGGCCCTGAGAGTGGGAAACATCCCATTCATCCTCGTTTCTAAAAATGAACGTTGAAAATCTCAATGCTTATATTATCTACACACACCATGCCTGCATGATGAGCCTGTGGTTCACAGGACTAGGGAAATTTGTGGGGTGGGAGGCAAGGAGGGGGCAAGGGAACAGGAGACATCACCAAGGACTGGAGACAGGAGGAAAGCCATCTGCAGCAGTCACTCAAATGGAAAAAGCAGAGGGTAATACTCTTTTATATATAAACATCTCATTATGTATACACAGAAAAACTAATCTCAATATTCTCTTTAAAGATATCACATTCCCTGTGGGTTTTCCTCTAGATAGTTTCTGTTAATTTTCAAGGCAAAAAGAGTCATCTTTATCACCTTTATGGTTTTTCCCCTCTCTTTTTAGATACACTGGTACTCACGTTTAGTTTGTGCAAACATTTATTAATGGGTAGCACTGAGAAACTTACCTCTAAGTATTCTGGGCTAGGTATAGCCTTCTCATTCTATATTTGTACAGTGCTAGGACCCCAGAAACTAACCAGGTAAGAGCAACCAGGTAGAGTACAAGTAGTTTATAGATACATATTTCAATATTGTTTCATCCAACAGCAAAACTTGTTTCCTAGTACTTAAAAGTATCCAGAATCTAAAGTGTTTCTGATGTAAATGCAATGAAGTTTACAGTGCATTGTACTATTGATGGCAGTAACCCAGGCTCCTTCCATACTGTATCACAAGGAATACCTGAAAATAACTTCCTATTTTTCACCCAGATAGATATGATTTGTCAGCTGCATGCACAGACTAGATAAACACAGTAGCTGATCTTTTATTAAGTATTTTCACTGGAATGCAACGACCCAGAAGTTCGCACTCTTCTGTTCAATAGCCTCCCCTAAACACCTACAAGTGCTGATCACACTGTAACAGCACAGTTAGTAGATTAACATTGATTCCTGGCATATCTCAGGCACAAGTTCCACCGATGTTTGTGCAGAATGATGTCTGGGACAGGTGCCTAGGTTCTCTGTTAACTGTATTACCAGGTAGGCACACACTTCCCACCATGCTACGTGGTCATCATCTCTAGTGCGCCCTTTGGCTGAGTCACAGCTGCTTGCCAGATGGAGACCTGGGCACGTGGCACTCCTTTCTACTTTGTGAGGAGGGAAACTCATGAATGTGGGCAGGGGAATAATGAGCTCCAACAGGCACCTCCTCAGAGCCGCTGAGAAACCCGGCCTGCTGAGAGCCCTGCAGAATACACCTTCCCTGCAGTACATAGTATCCCCTATGCACACAGCAGTGTGGAGGCCCTCACACGCACACAGAGAACACCACCCAAAACAAACCAGCCAAAAACAGCCTGCATGTTTCAGCTTCTATTTATAGAGCAGGGATAGCAGAACGCTAATAAGTGAGATTTTTTTTGGTGGACTAGTGAAAGTTGGCAATGTGCTTAAGATCAAAGGATGGAATGTGCCAATTCAAGAGCAACAAACAGAGCAATTAAATAGTAAACAGCAGAATAGGATGATTAAACCACATAGTTCTCACCTTAAAAAAAAAAGAAGAAACATGCAAACTTTCAATACCAACTTTTCAATAGCTCTGTTGCAAGTAGCTATTTCTGAAAATTTCTAGTGAAACCACAATAAAAGGTACTGCCAGGTACAAAGGAAACTGGTCAGTTTCATTTGTTCTGCTTTTTGTTTCTCCAATGACAGAATCTGACAAAGAAAGGTTAACCTACCAAGTCAACTCTTCACTATGTAAAAACAGAGGTACTTTACCATTCAACTCTTTGCTCAGTGAGTAGGAACTGGCTTAAGGAAGATGTTTACAACTGTTCCAGTTGGACTGGAATTCTAAAAATGCAGACTGGCCTCCAGAAAAGATAGATCTAAACCAAGCTGTAATTGCCATGCAATCACTTCATCTGAATCCAGAGCATATCTGAAAAGAGTTTTTAAATAGCATGGATCTACTGCAGAA
Source organism: Chauna torquata (assembly GCA_013399475.1). NCBI lineage: Eukaryota > Metazoa > Chordata > Aves > Anseriformes > Anhimidae > Chauna > Chauna torquata. Next base: position 658,436 of record VXAL01016229.1, on the reverse strand, counting down.
GCCACTCAACTGTTCCAGTGTTGCTTGCTTTTGCCCTCCTAATAAGGTCCCCAGGTCTGTCCATTAGGATTCTTAAGTTTGCTTTCCCACCCTTCCCTCCACCCACCCTCTTCTTTCAAAAAACAAACAAACAAAAAAACACTGCATGGTGTCTTTAACAATGAAAAGCCATAGACTGTACACATTTTGAAATATCTTATTAATAATAAACATTGTAAGATTTGTTTGCTATAAAGAGTCAGTCTGTTTTTCACCAGGGTGGCATTAGGCAGGCCAGGTGAATTATGACTACACCAGTTCCCATTCTTTAGGCTGACACAGCTCTGCAGCATTCTCTACCATCATATAGAATACATACCGTACTGAGGTTGAATACTGTACAGATTAGAAAATGCAGCTCCTGCCAAAGACCTTTTACTAGCTTACTCAACAACACATCAGAAACAAATAGCCAGGATATTATCCCAAGCCATCACACATTTACTTAGTTTGACCTTAAGTAACCCTATGAGGGAAGCAAAGTTTCTTCTGGCAGACACATGCCTTCAGTAGCTGTATGGATGGATCTCTCTGAGAAGGGAAGAACCAGTATTTGCTAGAATTTAATTGCCTAATAAATGGATTTGTCATGCAGCGTTTATGAGCATCATCAGCTGCTATTGACTAACCTGTGGATAGTCAGTTCCATCAATGCCAGGTTTCAGGAATTTTATTTTATTTTTCTCCCCAACTTGTGAAGAAAAGGCCGTCATTAGTCATACATGGAGATAACCTGAATACAGTGCCTGATGTTCAGCCCGTGAGTCAGATATCCTTGCCAGATATTCAGGATTTGTTACCTTTGATACCATTACTTAAGTTTTTTCACTGTGTTTACATACCCCATGAGAAGTAACCGAAGCACTACCATTCTCTTAGCATTAAGAAAATCAGACTGCCCACCTGCTTATAAGACCATATCAGGTAGTATGGTCTCTCACAAACATGCACGTCACCTACTCTTGAGGGATTTGAGGTTACCTACAAAATTAGTAGATAACTGTTACTAAAAAGATAAAAGTTTAGTCAGCCAATGGTTTACATCTTTTTAAGATTCCTCTCTCCATTATAATAGCTTGGGAGATGAGATAAATAAGTAAATATCATAGCTTCCAAATGTACAGACCTGAAGGCTGTGTTCTAGACTAGCAATGCCCCGTTCAGTCTTCCCAGTAGTCTGACAGAGGAGCTGTGAATTTCCACGTGGTGATGTAAATCACCACAAAATAGATTAGTCATCTTTCACTTCGTCTTCCAGTGAGGCTCTTGGGACTGGTTTTGTACCTTGCCATTTATGTATATGTATGTCAGATAAACACACTTCCTAAATCTCAGCTCAGATTTATCCATGGCAAATCATACTTGACTGCTTAGCTTTCATGAAGAAATGACTAGCTCAGTGGGAGAGATGCAAGTACTGGATTTCTTTAACCTTGACCTCAGCAAGGCTTTCAGCACTACCCCTCCAAGTGTCTTTGCAAACAAGTTAGGAACATATGCATTAGATCAGCAGACTATAGCAAGGTCAGAAACTGGCTGGACCATTAGACTGAGCAAACGGTGGTCAGTTGGTGGTTCAAGTGACAGCAAGTTATCAGCAGCATTCCTCAGGGGTCAATGCTGAGGCTGATACTGTTTAATATCTTCAGCAAGGCCAGAGCTGCCATTCAGAGGGGCCTTGAAAAGCTGAAGGAATTTCTGAACAGAAGACTCATGAAGTTTGACAAAGGCAAATGCAAAGTCCTCCTCCTGGAACATGAGAGCCTCACATTGGGATTATCAGCCCAGGAAAATAAGCCCATGCTTGCACAGGCTGCAAATTCACTAGCTATGTTGCAGCTCCGCAAACTAGGAGTTGCAGGGTTTTGGAGGGATGTCCATGGCGACACTAAGATGAACATGAAGATGAGCAGTGTGCTCTTGCAGCAGAAAAGGTAACCTCTATGCTGGGCTGCATCAGCAAGAATATAAACCAGCAGCTTGAGGGAAATGATTATTCTCCCCCAGTCAGCAATAGCGAAGTTATGTCTGGAGTACCATGTCCAGCTATGGGCTCCCCAGTGCAAGAGGGGCAACACCGCACTGGGTGCGGAAAGTCTAGTGGAGAGCCACTAAGATGATTAGAAGACTGAAGCTCACTAGATCTGAGGAGAGGCTGAGGAAGGTCTGTTTGTTTGGCCTGGAGAATGATATATCTACAACCTTCCACTACCTAAAGAAAGATTCTAGAGAAAATGGAGCCAGACCCTTCTTAGAGGTGCATAGCAAAAAGACAGAGCAAGGCAAACTCTAATTAGATGCAAGAAAATATGTTTTCACAACAAAGGTAGTTAAGCACTGGATCAAGTGACCAGAGATCCTACGGATTCTCCATCCTTGCAGGTAGTCAAAACTTGAGTGGAGAATGCCCTGAGCATCATAATTTAATTTTCAACTTAGCCCTGCTTTGAACAGGACCTCGAGTTAGACGGCCTCCAGACCTAAATTATTCTATAATCTGCTTGGAGCACGTGAGATTTATGACATGAAGAGTGTTTAGATATTCCTGTTAAAGGAGTACATGCAATCACCTCCTGAAGTGGTGATACATAGGTTCCTATCGCCCTCCACATTTGGGCTTCAAAGGTGGACCCTATACCCTTGCAGAGCTCCAGGTCTACACGAACCCAGAAACAAATAAACAAAGATATCAAGCTTTCACCTCAATTTCTTCATAGTCCAAATCTAGATTGCAGTATAAACCTAGACTAAAAAAAATAATTTGAAAACAATAGCCATTCATGGTAACAGTAAAATTATGTCTGGCAGCTTTATAGCCACCACTCCAGCTCGTAAGATTTTTTATATTTATCATCCACAATCTCCATATCAGAAGTATCAATGGCTGAAAAGACTTACTACATGACATTCAAACCTGTTTCTTATCTATAATTTCGCTATCATGGTTTAGCTAATTGGTTAGTGGGATGATACTAGTAAATCCCTACAAGTGTGCGCATGCACATACACATTCTTGTTCTCATCAGCTTAACTGAGAAAGGAGTACTAGAACTTCAGCCTGTTGACCAAAATTTGAATTTTCATTTTCACCAAAATTATATAATCATCATTATCACAAAACTTTCTTTTAGCATAAAAAAAATAAAATAAAACCTTAATTCAGTTTCATGCTCTACCATATTTCACAGAACTCTAAATGCACATTTCTTAAAAGAGGTAAGAATCTTTTCTCACACACACAAAAAGCACTGAACATTTTTCACTGCCGCTCTGCTTCATCTGGCGCTGCAAAAGTTTCCACTGCCTATCTGTTCCATTCTGAGGAATACTACAGGCATCCCAGACATGCAAAAAGAATAACTGATCACCTTATTGTGAATCATGAAGCGCTGCTGACAGAGCAGGGGAGAACCCACATAATTCTCTTCCCTCATGCAGTTTGGCAAAGCAGAAGGCAACATACCAAAATCTGAATAAGATTTCAGGTGCTGCTCACTCACAATCAAGAAGTCATGCAATTCCAGTTCGTTTTCATGCTAATGAAACTCAGACAAGTTGAACACTTCATGTTACCTGCTTTCAGATGTCTAGATACATAAAAGTCAAAATTTCAATCTCTCAGGTTAAATGAGAATTTTTGTCCTAGCGAAAGAAAGATAAGCCAACATAGTTCTTGCCAGAGAAGTCAGAATCTAGTCCTATCATAAAAGCAAAAAAGGCACTAAGTCCACTAAGGTAGAAATATGAAGATATTGATAATTAATAGTTTATATCTGAGGGAACTGTACGTAAAGGGACTAGCCTTCTCTTGTGTGAGCAAATAACATAATACAATATGATTCCACCCTTGATGAAAGCAAGAACACAACTTAAGAAACTTTAAGATTCCTTGTCTAGTTTGAGCCTTCCTATAATGAGGCTTTCTTAGATATGTGTGGACACGCATAGAGACAAGATCACACGTCCATAGCAACCACACAGCTGTTTGACACCTCACTGAAACAGACCAGACTCTTTTCAAAAAGTTATGTCCCAGATGAGCGTATATTAAAAAAAAAAAAAGGGGGGGGGGGGGGAATTGAAGACACAATAACACATGGAAGGGTGTGTGAAAAGAAACTACTAGTGTTCTTCATGGTTATCTACCTAGAAGCATGTAGATCTAAAAGAAAAAAAAAAAAGACAACACATTTAAACTGCCCTCATTCTAGCAGTATGAAGTAGGTTTAGAGAAACAGATGATGTTTCTAAAGAATGGTCTAGTTTTATACCTTATATCAAAGCAATTTGTTTTCTGAAGTCTTAGGGTTTTTTTCACCCAAAACTAGACAAATATACATTAAAGTATGCATATGCTAATAAATACTAACCTTTCTATTCTCTTTAAGCAAGAGAAAAAAGCTTATTTTCCATAAAATTATTATAAGGAAGTACCAATCAGAGAGAAAGAGATTAAAATATGTATATAAGGCTAGAAAGGTGATTATTGATTGAGCTATTTTCCTACAGGGTTTGAGACTAAAAACTCAATTCTTTACTTAAAACCTGATTTCAGTATGGAATTTGAAATTCTTTTTCTAGTCAGTCCAGATTTACTCGAATAATAGATAAGGCCAAATGAGATGATATTTTAAACATACCCACAAGTTAGAAAACACACACTGCTATCACAGTCCCACCTAGAACAGGTACTTAGCAAATGGGACACAAACGTTTTAGGCTCTTAAACAACACCCCTGTTTCTGAAATTGCCACTCAGTAGAGGTTTCTAATTCGAAAAGAAATGGGTGTTGGGAGAACTCCTACCCTAGGTGCAGCGCCGTAGGTGTCATCAGAGTTTGTTACTCACGGTAAGCAAGAGGAAGAGGAAACTTAGAAGAGGCCGAAGCAGAGAGGCGCCCGCCACTCGCGGTTAAGCAGCCCCGCCGTCACCAAAGGCCACAGCCGCTCTTCGCGCCCGGTCACAGGACCTCCGCCGATGCCCAGCGAGACGGGCTCTCCCACCCGCCGGGGGGCTTCGGAGGGCAGCTTGATCGGCACTTATCCTACGTTACGTGAAAACAGCCGGCTCGTCCTCCTGCCCGCACCTACCTTCGACCGAGCGCCCGATGCTGTGCAGGTGGGTGAAGGACGAGTAGGCGTCATGAACCTCCTTCAGGTACGCCTCCAGCTCCTCGGCGTGGTGGTACTTGAAATCCAGCGCGGCCGCCAGAGACACCAGGCAGAGGACGCCCACCACCTCCTAGAAAGAAGCAGAGGAACCAAACACCCGCCACCCCTCTCAGGGAAGGGGGCCGGCGGGCTTGTCGCAGCCCCGGCTNGCTGCGACAAGCCCGCGGAGGGAGCCCTCCCGCCTCAGCCCGCCGCCCCTCACAGGGAGCAGGTGCCTTCCCCACACCGCTCCTACCCCGGCGGCCGCCCGCATGGTGCCGCCGCTCTCCACAACTGCAGCCCCAGCGCCGGGCGGGGGCCGCCATCCCCCGCCGCCCGGCCTCGCCCTGCCCCTGACTGACGTCGGCTTCATCCACTCAGGTCCCCCCGGCCCGCCCAGGGGCAGAGAGAGAGGAGGCGAGGGGGGGACCTCCCCTCCGCCTCCCACCCCTCTTCCCGCCCCGCCAGCGGCTCTCACCTGCGCGCCGGGCGGCTCCTGTCAGCGCGGAGGCGGCGCAGCCCTCCCCGGGCTCCTCGCCGTGAAACCGCCACCCCCTCCCCTTCCTCGTCTTCCTCCTCCGCCCCGCGTCCCTCCGTGCCGGTCGAGGGGAGGGAAAGGGCCCGGCGGCCGCTGTCGTCGCCGCCCTGCTGCGGGGCGAGGCGGGGCCGCGCGGCGTCCTGAGGAAACGGGGGACCCCTGCTTGGTTTCGCCTCGTTTTTCACCCCGTGAGGTTTTGGGAGGGCGTGAGGGGTATCGGGATGGGGGAAAAAAAAAAAAAAAAAGCTTGAGGGGGGGAAGCAAAAGTCGACATCTTGGCTTCAGGTGATTGTTCGAATTCACATAAAGTGAATTCACATAAAATTGTTCGAATTCAAAAAATAACCTATTTCATTCTTTTTCTTTTTCTTTTTTCTTTTTTTCCTCCCTGTAAAGGAAGGAAAGGCCCCCCCGCACAGCCGCCCGGCTCCAGCTGACACGTCCCTCTCACACCGCGGCTCGCCCTCAGCGCCCGCCTGGTCCCGGGCTGCGAGCCGGGTGTCAGCGCCTGGGGCTCAGGGACTCTTGAGAGAATCTGGGGACCCAGATCTAACAAAATCTCTGCTTAGCATTTTTTTTTCAGATGGGTTTTTAATAGTCTTGGATTCACTTGTTGAAAGGACTGGATTATATCTACAGAATTAAATGCTTTTCTTGTTTTTACACTAACCACATTGCCTTGGGGATATCCTATTCTAGGGATTAACTACAGACTTTTTCATCACCTTTTGTTGTCTTCCTTAAGACTGAAAGGACTAAGAAAAAAAGTGAAGCTCCGCTCCAGCAGCAAAAGACAGGATAGCGTCAACATTTCCTTTAAAATACGATGTAGGTATAGCCATATGTTCAGATACAAATGTTCGTAAATTCTGGAGAAATTTTCTGAGAAAGTACAATGGCAGTTTTCATTACAACCAGCAGAAGGATTTCCTCCGCCTTCTTCTGAAGTTCCTTACACTGGTCAATGTTAGAAAAAAGGATACTGAAGCAAATGAATGTATGAGCCAATCCAAAATAACAAGTCCTGCATTCTGGATAGAAGACTCTAATAAATAAAAAGATATCATTAAATAAAAAGTTACTTTAAAAAAAAAAAAACAGAAGCTTTAAGGAAAAAATCAAACTATATTTTAGCACAAGTATCTGTGGTATCCCAATGTACCAGAAGCATATACATCTAAACGGTGGTAAGATACCTTTGTTCAGACATCTCAAGTATTCTTAGTTCACAGGAGGAACTTCCATGTGACAAGGGATGTATGCAGTGTATAAGGCTACTTGATTTTAAAAAGGTATACAATATTAGGCTTCTTTTGAATAATGTTCCTTCTAGCGTGGCATTCTGGGGAGGCAACAGCCCCACAGCCCTTCTCCCATACTTGAACTCCACCATATTCTAACTCTCCTAACTTGACGAGACCTCCTCTCACCTGTTGTCAAAGAAAATTCTTACAAGACCTAAATATAGTGTCTTTTACCTTCTTTATTTAAAAAAAAAAATGGTTGTATTTATTTGCATTTGCTACTTGGAATGGGAGAGAAGCTGTGGGGTTACACTGTGAACGTGTCTGCAGAGAAGCAAGAGGCAGGAGTAAAGTATGTGAACTTCACATTTCCATTTGTGAGACCTGAATACATATATCTATATATATTTATAGGCTCCTTGAAAGATGATCTGGCGACTCCATCTGACTAAGCAGAGAAGAAAATATATTCAGCTGGTAATCCAACATATACATACTTGGAAACTGTCCCATCATAATCACATGAAATCAGAGAACTATGACTCTAAGACAGAGGAGCAGGGTGTTGGCAGCATTGTGAAATGACATGGGGGCTGTAAAAATTAATCTCAGTGAAACGACTAAAACCACCTTTGATACTATGTAATCACACGGCGTTATCTCCTTTTGAAATTACACCACCCTTTACTGCAGCCAACACAGTCATGGTTAAATGAGAGCATTACAGTTTTTAGGAATGTCAAAAACACTTCAAAATGTTAGATTGTTTCCATGCCAGGTGCTTGCAAGTTAAGACAAGTCAGCCTTTTTGGTGTTATATGAGTTACACGTAACAGAATCAATTTTTGTTTGCTTGTTTTTGTTTTCAGCCTGCATTGTACCTGAAAGTACAAAGCTTGAAGATACCTGTTGCTCTTGAACCACTTTTCGGAAGGTCAATTTAATCCAACCTGGCCAAACCATTTTCTGGTATACTCAGCTGTGGGTATAAGTCAGTACTAAAGACCAAATCCTGTATAAAATTATCACTGATAAACCTCCCGTTGGCATCAGTAGTTTAAAATCAGGGACTATATGTGTTAAGGCTGAAAATGCTTGCGGTATCTCTCTCAGCACTGCAGTGGACAATGACCCTTATGATGAAGCAGGATAAACAAAGCCCTATTGCTGTGAACAGCATTAGCTGTTCTCCTCGCAGAGACATTCAGAATCGTCCATTCAAATCTACCCGACAAGTGACTATTAAAGCTAACACCTGAGCATGGGCTTTGCAGGAAGAAAATACAATTTTTAATGTGAAATTCTCACCCGTGGGTCTCAGCAGATTTGCTCGGGAGTAGACCGGAGTAGTGTAACGATGGAAGTAGCTGTGTTGCCCTCTAGTGACAGGTTAAGAAAATCCCGTCACAAGCCACAGGTACGAAAAATTCTTCACACGAGTTAGGTAGCGCTGTAAGATTCATGCTTTTCAGACATACAGCTGAGATGGGTCGCAGCAGTAAAAAGATTTTCCAGAAGGTTTTGTGATTTTGGAGAGCCAGTCACAAAGCCGATCTTGGTTTTTGAAATCTTACTCAGTGTTTTGTCCTCTGTCGTGCAGGATTTCCACACTTTCCAAACATTAGTAAGAAAAACTAGTGTCCCACATTATAACTGAAGCTTCAAAATATTTTTGGTAAGAAATACAAAAAGGTCACCAACAAGGATAAATTTTTTTAAGGATTGCCACTGCTTTTAAAACTTTCTCGTTTGAAATAATGTCCTTGACTTACAGACTGGAGCTTCAGGTTCTTCGCATCTATGTAACACCAAGGACCTGGCAATCAGATTTGTGGTGTGGGAAAAAACATGAGATAAAGTCTTTGTCAAGTGAGAAGGACCGGACAAGTGAGTTCAGTACAAGTGACAACACAGAAACATGAACTTGATACAACTTCACAGTTCTGAATTAGCGTAAACCCAGATACCGATCACCGGAAGGAACTGCAATGAAGCCATTCTGGTGTATAACACCCACAGTGCTGAATTAACAGGCTGCTTCTTAGCGCGGTGAAAGTCGGATTCCCTGCATGAAAGAGCGCAAAAGCACCAGAAGTCGCTCAAGCATTCACCAGCTTATTGCTTGTCTCCACCGTGCAGGCAGTTCTCAGCTGAGGCTTGCATATTTGGTTCATAAATGTCCTTCCCACCATCCCAGCACAAGGATTACCCCGCAAGAAGAGAGGAATACCCTGCTGTGTCTGATAATCTGCAATTAGAAAACGATCCCAAGGGGGACTATTAGCAGCTCGTATAGTTTAGAGCTGTCCAGACAAGCACGGAATTACCTGGAGAATCTGGAACCACAGCTAGCTGCTTGACAAGCCTCTCACTCATCCCATCTTGCAAACAGCAAAATCTGTGTATGGCAGAGATTTTGAGCTACCATATGACCATACATTGTCATGTGCTATGGTGGAACAGGTCAGTTTTGCTCCACAGTGGGTTAAAGGTTTTGTTTATTTAGATAAGGAAAGCATGGGAACATGCCCTTGATCAACACAAATGTCTTGGCTGTTGCGTGTTGGGTATTGCAATACAGCTGTAAAATGTTTTAGCTTTATCTTCCTCCTCTTAAATTGGCTTATACTTGCCCTTTCAGTAATGCACACAAAATCAGATCTAATTTGAAAATAGATTATTCCTGGAATGGCAGAATTTAATTTTGCACCTGTAGCAAAATGGGTCCCTGGAGAGGTAGGAGCACAGGACTGACAACAGGGAAAGCCAGGAGGATTTGGTGGGAAGTTCAGTGGGTTGGGGAATGATGGATTTCAGGGAACTAAATAGGAAAAAGGAAGGGGAGAAATGTCCATAGAGGTTTTGAGGAGGTGGGAGGACTGGAGTCTGGGGGGATGCAATGGAAGGTAGAAATGTTATGGATACTGTTGGGAAAAAGCAGTTGGGAGGATTCAGTGGGGTGCTTCATGGGGAAAGGGACTGAGCAGACTTTCTGCTCACCAACATCCCCCTAATCTGACCACAGGACAACCACATTTGAGGGGTTTAAGATGTTGACATAGCACCCTGTCAGGTCTCCTACTTTGCATATGAAATGCATTTCAGTTAATATCATGGAAATTATGGAGATTCTTCATAGTTAATTTCTTGTTGATATTAAGCAATACTTTTGAGAAATCTGAAATTTGTCCCAACAGCTGGACCAATTTCAGCTTTCAACATTTGGAAAAGCTGTCAATTTTTGGAAACCTTTTGCCGTTTTTGCTAATTATCTTCAGATCAAAATATCTTCCTAATTGCCATTGTCATGAACAATGCAGCACTCTTACTCACAATGATGGCTAGTCTGTCTCTTTACACCAAATTCCTCTAGGCCACTAAATCAACTTAATCAACATATCTGTTTCAAGTAAACAACGGTACCATTTCCTGAACAACAAATTAAGACATTTTTTGAAAACTTAGTTGTGTAATAAAAGAAGTCTCTATTTCTGTGCGCTGGTTTATGCAAAATGGGCCTCTACACAGACAAGCAAGTAAACAACATGCACTGCAATCTCCCATCAGTGAAAAGTACACACTGCAATATTTCAAACTAAGTTTTTTTATTGTGGGGGAGAGAAATGAAAAGACAGCTTTCTAGATATAAAAATGTCTATGAATTTGCCAATCAGCAGAATAAGAATAAATGTTTAGTGGTGCAGTAAATAAACACGCAACTTGCTTGACCTCCTTGAAAGCAGCTGGCACGTCTTTTCTTGGATTAATTCGTACTTGCTATGTGCTGGTTAGACTGTTGTTTATTAAACCATATGGTTCTGTGAGGCTCTGTTTCTCAGAGATAAGGGTATGGTTTCACGGCCAGCTTAAACCAACCTAAAACTAAGCTGTCCCTGAGAGAGTCACCCCCGTACCCAACTCTGCTGCCTCCCATTTTCCAGTGCAGGCACTCAAGCAGCCACATGGACAGCTGGATCAGGGAACTGGTTCATCTGGAAGGTAACCCAGAAAACACACACACACACAAAGTCCAAAAAATCTCTTCATTTTCACCCGGCTCAGCTCCCTGGTCCAGCCCATATAAGCATTGGCCTTGGCTGAGGGAGCAGAAGGGCTAGACGGCCAGAGGAGGATGAGAACGTACTTCTTGGGAACAACCTACCTGCAGGCCAGCACTGATCATGCATCTGCAATTTATATGGGATACTTAAAGTGACCTGCTAGCAAGAGGCAGGTAGGTATGTGATACCACAGGTCAGCAGAGAGCTTCTTTGGAACAGTGAGCTGTGCTCAGAAGAGAGAGACCCTTGTCTCTTAACACTCACCTCAGTTCTGGTAATGGCTCATTCCTTAGAGATAGGCTGGACATGAAATCCTGTAACTCTTCTTCCCCACTGACAGTATGGGCATAATTATACTGAATTTAACTGTAGATCAATTAGTGTTTGCCAAGCCAATTAAATAAAAATCAAAGAAAGACAATGCTATCTCAGATATAGAAACTCCTGTTAGTCCTGCACTATGGCTTATTCTGTATAGAAAGTAGTAACTATTGGATAGTTCTTTCAGAAAAATGAGTCTTCCAAGGCAACCTGTCATGTCAGAAAGCTTATTAAGGTTGTCTTAATACAATTAGTGGTTGCAAACTCAATAGTCTGCACAAATGAGCACTGGAAATAATAACTTTTATTCGCAAATATTTGCAAGTCCAGGGAGATGAGCTGCTCCCAAGATGGAGTCGGAGGCTGGCTAAAGAGCAGCTTTTAACAAGACAAAACCTGCAAAAAAGAATCTTTCAGTCCTCAGGCTTTGAGGGTAATTTATTGGAGATCATCCATAGCCCCACCAGAAAATCAAAAATCAGAGTGAAAAACCTGTTGCTAACACCAGAGAACTTTTTTCTTTTTTCCCAGTTCATGTTTTATGGAATGACTAGAAAACTTAGAAAGCTTTGATACGGTACAAGAAAAACCAGGTAGCCTTTAATTTTGCCCTGGTTCATTGAATCTTTATATGATTAAACTTCTTCTAATATTACTTACTTACAAAGTCTTTTAAGTGATTTCTCACTTCAGAATGCTTTGTACTTAAACTAAATTGTGTAAGAATAATAATTTTGCTACGCTTTGCTTCCCTAAGGGTAACCACTCAGCAGTGTTTCCTGCACAGGCAAATCCATGCTCAGAGAAGATGTGCAGGACAAGGGACACTCTTGCATTCTTGGCGCATCCTTTGAATGGATGTTTCAAAACAATATACGTTACAGCAGCCTTAAGCATGGTTATCAGGCACCAAACTGGTATCTGAGCAAGATCACATTGGAGCAATGTTCTGTCCCGGCTTCAGAAGGAAACAAATCTTGGAGGTCAAACGTCTTCGTTTTTATTTTATTAATATATGACTGTGTAAATATAATACAAAATTCTGCTTTTGGAATGAGGTTTTCAAGTGTTTAAGAAAGAGCATCTTCATCTCATTTGTATTAGTAATACCTTTTGGCAGCCTCCCACACAGGAAGCCTGAAAATACACATGAAAAAACAACAACAACAACAACAAAAACCAACCATTAATTCCCCAGAGAGCCTGTAGTAAGGTGATCACTAAATTAAGTTAACTTACAGGATGCCCTCATTTCAAGGCATTTATTGAAATCTGCACGACAGCAAGACTGAATGTGGCATGCATTGCAAAGCTTGATGTACTGCATACCAAAAGCATTTCTGTAGTCCATTGTTTTTCATGTAGTTTTAATAATTTTTCATTCTGTACAGTTTTAATGGGTGATTATGAATCCTCAGTATGCCCTTTTCATTACATACTCAGCAACTTTTTTGAGGCTTTACCATGACTGCTCATATGTAAGCCTAGCTACATGAAGAACTCTGTCATAAAAGATCGGACTACTCAAAGAATTACTTGTCCCTTAAAATGATCTTGTTGTGGGCTACTACTCTAAATTGCACTATATATTACAAAAATTGCATCTAGATTGCCATGGACATGCATATCTGATCTGATCATTCAAATATTGCCACTTCCCGTACCTGCTTTCTTTGCGCACAAATTATTCCGTCTTGTCCTAATATTCATAGATCTACTGTGCTCCAATTTTGGTATTATTTCAAAGTGGCTATCACAATTCAGTATAAGCCTAATGTGATTGCTGGCTTACAGACTCATGGTAGAGATCTTACTTCATGGTAACAGATAGACGTTTTATAGGAATGAAACGTTAGCTAGTTCATATGTGAACTGAAGAAAGTTCTTGTATTTATTTTAACTCTAATCATTTTAATTAATGGACAAAACTTAAAGGAAAGTCTGAGTTGGCAGAACTTGCACCTTCTTCTGATCCTATGGTGTAAGCTACGTTAATGTAAACTTAGACTTTTGACTTGTCTTGTTTCCCTTATTCATATTTCATGGGATCAGACTTCTAAATTTAGCCTTTTTAGTCTAAATGTATCCAGAAAAGTGTGCTCTGAAACTTCCTACTGAAGTTTCAGTAGGGCGGTCACTAAACTAGATCACCTTATCAGACTAATTTCTTTGTCTTTAAACAAATTGTTATTTCTTTTTCATGCATGTGAGAAGACACAAAAGATATTGAATTAATTATTTCTTGTGTAAGTTTATATCTAGGACATTATTACTTATAAAATGACCTAAATTTATTTCTTCCTTTCCAGCTAGTATTGTCCTAATTAATCTCTGCATTTCTGGCACTTTTGTCTAGATCTAGAATTACAAAAAAAAAAAAAAAAAAGATCTGTATCTGTTGTCCAGCCATCCAGACTTACCCAGCTGCAAACAGAGAATCTGAGTCAGTAAATCACACAACCATACATTCCAATGACTTTAAATCTACACAAAAGTTCCCTTGACTTCAATCACTGTTAAGCTTATTATTAAGATTAAATGTGTACTAGCTTGTGGCAGAGGAAATAGGCTTGGAAGCTCTCCTAGATGGGAATTTTACTGTTCTAGAAATGTCTGAGTTCACTAATTACTCTGGAGTTTACATTGCTTTACGTAAATTCAAAGTTGATCAATGGACATAAGCATATGTAATTTCTATTGTGTCTTCTTTTAATGGTTTGGGCTCAGAATTTTGGTCACTATGAATTCCTCCTGTCAGGTTCTGAAACAAAATTGTAGTGAGTTGCTAGGCCAATAGTGATTTCATGAACTTTCCCTGTCCTATATGGGCATTTTATCTGATTAAAATATGATGATATTGTTGCTTACTCTTGTTTGAAGACGTCAGCATCTCTTGCTCCCTTTCTTTCTCTGGTCAGGACCAACCACAAAAAATGTCCACAGGAAAGTGTTACGAAAATAGATATATTTTCATTAAGTATTTTTTCTTTAATGTGATAGAATATGTGGCTAAAATCCTGTGATCAACTCAGAATTTAACTAATTCTAATGGAAGAGTTCTAATTACATTCTCCACCCTGTTTTGCAAATCTCTGCCGTAATTCTTAATTTAATATAGCTAGAAGTACAAAGGAATAGTTTTGAATACAACAGTTTAGTTTCTCTCTTTGAAGTATCTTCTATTTATGAGTTCATAAAGGTTTATGTAATATCTCACTATACATGGGATTGAGGTCTCAGAGGACAATCCCTAGTGTGTTGATCTCAGTCTATGTGTTGATCCTCTTCCTGATATTTTGGTGTATACATAGAATTGAAAAAACATTAGTAGAGTGGCAAAAAACAGGATTTAAAAATTAAAGAATGACAGAATAAAGACTGCTGCAGCAGCAGTTACTTTCATATTTTGTATCTGTATTATGATATACATTATATGAACTTAATTTTGTTTTCTGTACCCAGGACCTCTATTTTGGCGAGAGTAAAAAATAAGTAGTGCCACTTAATGAGCAACTATTTAATATTTTGTTTCATATTCATGTGTCAGAGAGTGGCCTGTTCTCATGTCAGAGATCAGTCAACATGAGTTCTTGTGGGTGTTCCCTTTAAAAGGGGAGACTAGTGATGGAATCAAGCATTTTGTTAGTACAATCTCTTTCGTTTAGAAAGAGTGACAGTCATGAAGTTGTATTTTGCTGAACTCAGTAGGACTCAAACAAGAAACATTTTCTTCACTTACGTTTTCAAGCAACGTTAGCATTAATTCTGCTGTCCTTCCAGCTAAACGGCTTTTATACAGAGACCTCTTCTTCTGACCAACTTTGTATATATTTGCAACTGACTTATTTTAAAAAGAAGTGTAATTCTCCTATTTTGTATTCAGGGTGAACTTCAAAAACAATTTCATTTACATGATACTAGTACATTGCAGTAAGCCACTATTTTAACCACAAAAAAAGATATCCCAAACCCTGTTAGGGGGGCCAAATTGACCAAATTCGTAATTTCCTCTTTTTTTTTTTTTTTTTTTGTTGTCATGTTCATAAGAATGGAATATGAATATTTCACAATCATTAATATTTATTCATAACCCCGTCTAAAGACTGATGTTATCCTCATTTTACTGATAAGGCACAGAAAAAAACAGGACCAGAAGTTTTCATCTGTCTTAGGAGCCAATCTGAAACACTAGCAAAATGATTTTTCAGAGTAGTTAGCTTTATATTGCTTTCTTTATGCTTAAAGGACAACTATCACTGACTTCAGCTGCAGCTGTAAATACTAGAGACTTCTACAAATTTGACTAGCCCTTATCTGTCTAGGTGCCACAAAAACAGGGGACACACCACATCTGGTAAGTCCAGTTTTACTAAGTTGCATCGCATAGCAGAGGCAGAGACATAATCCTGTTCAGCTGGACAGTATTTGCAACCCTAAACACATAACTCTGTGTCTTCTGCCTGCACTCCGTGATCTCACATAATCCTTTCCAGCTTCAGCAACAAATGAGATTAGGATACGAGGCTCAGCTATGACCCTTATTTACAGCCTAAATTCAAGTTTCATTTAACAAGTCTCTTACAGGGCCTACATGTGAAGGGGCCAGTAAAAGGATGTACGGACTTTCTCTTTTGCAATGATACTTTTTTATCAAAGAGATTTTTAATGTAATCTCCCACACAAAAAAAATCACAAACAAGTAGAAAGAACAGTTTTTTGTGTCAACCTCTATGAACCTATATGGTTCATGAATGAGGTTATATTTGCTTACTGCCAATTCAGCTAATGAGAGTTTATAAGCCTCTGTATCAACAGGTACATCTGGGACAGTGCCAATGCCTTTCAATGGTGTTTGATGCCAGCAGAGGTTTGGGAACCTCAGGAATCTGCTCTCAGCCTCAAGGAGGGCACAGTATCTGTTCTTACCCAGCTTGACTTCTCGTCTCCTCTGCACACCAGCCTCCTCCTTTTCCAGTCTGATTCACCCTGCTGCTTGGCTACTTTTTCCAGTTTCGTTTTCTTTACGGAACAAGACTCATGAGATGTACCAAGGACATTCCTAGGTCCATTTTGCCTCCACTTGCCTAAAATACACTATTATATTACTTTCTTCTGTATTGTGTCAACCACTGTATGTACCAACTGATTTTTAGCCATTTTCTGGATAGAGAGGAGAAACCGCCTACTTCTGAGTGGGGCTGACACTGAAAAACTTGAACACTAGAAGTGCTCATCTGCCTCAAAGGTATCCTTGTGACTTCTTTTCTATATTGGCAACAGCCTTAAAAATATCCTCTCACTTTCAAGATCATCAGGCTTATCAAAGTTCTGTGCGTACATTTCTATTTGCAGCATTGTATTCAACTGAGGAATTCAAATAAGCTGAACTCCTGTACCCCTGAAATGTCTATAACTCTCGCCTGTCACGTTAGGTAAATCTGTACAATGCTTGAATGCTTACATGCTGTCTTTTTCTAGTATCAGGGTGTATTGCATAAGTTAGTTCGTTTGCTTGTTTCATACCACTTCCTTCTACCTTATTTATATTAGCTCAAGTGAATTATTGCACAAGTATTTGGTAATTGCTAATCTCTCTGTAATATTGGATAGTGTCTATCATATTTGCTAAAAGCCTAACAAACAATCTGCAAAGGCAGCACCATGAAGACTGAAGAGATAAAGTGAACTAAACCACTTGCTGTAGAATCTTTGTAAGACTTTTTTTTTCCTCTCAGTCTGATTACCAAGTATCAGGAGGTACCCAGCAGGTCATAAGGCCATTCTTCAGATTTTCTTAAAGGATACAAATATTTTTTCCTTTCTCTCTGTTAACACTGGGGAAGATCTGACAGCCTTCTCAGAAGTATTTAGGAAGCAGCCTAGGTCATAGCAAGCCAAGGCATTCTAACAGTTCATTGATCAGCCGATTTTCTTCTCCTATGTATCAGTGAGCCTTCATGCCATCAGTGGCCACAATCTCTCAAACCTTTACTGATTTTGGGCTCTGCCATTTCTATTTTACCTGATATTGCCCCACTAACAGTACTCCAGCAGGGCAGTGAGGCATAATAAATGCTTTCTGGGCTTTATTACTTTGGATAGTACTTAGGAAATTAGGAAAATACACGAATATAATTTCCAGTCTATGTCAGGTTTTCAGGGGGAATCAAAAGTGATAATGGGACTTTTCAGAACCCTGTCTTGCTAACCTAATAGATGACACTGGTTTTCTGTGTGATACCAGCTATTAATATTAATTGTAACAGCTAGTTTGAAAGGAATTTCATGTTTTTATATTCTGAGGTGTATGAAGTCCCACAAATCTGATATCTTCTCTTTGTTTACATAATTCTCCCCTTTTGTTGAACCTTTTTCCTGTTAACGTATATAAAAAAGTTTGTTCATAAAATACAAAACAATTGCACAACTATATAGATAGTAAGTGGATCTAAGTGGATACTTTGGGAAAGCATAAAAAATACCTAAATGAATCAGGAGGAAAACAGATAATCATTCAAAAGGATAAACTGTCAGCAAAAATGAGGGGAGAAGAAAATTTGACTTTGAGGTGCCCACTGATAATAAAACAGAACATTTTCTTAGCATAGTGTGTATATGTCTCTCCCAACTCTATTGTCACCTTTTTTATATCCCCACTTATATCTGGAGTTTGGATACACGATTGTGATTAATGAGAGACCTGTAAATTTGGAAACAGCAATGAGGCTGGTAATCTAAGGATCTCATGTTCTAATTCAATACCATTCATCTAGCAGAAAATCTGAGCACTCAGGAGTTTTATCAAGAAAATGCAAGATACTTGAGTTGCTAAGCAATTCATCAACATGAATATGTAATACAAGCAAAGAAATAGTTCCAATGGTTTCTCTATGACTAATGACCTGGTTCATGACAAATGACCTAAGATCCTCGTTGTTCCTTATTCCTTGTTTACAAAGAAAGCTGTGGATCAAATTCAGTTTTGTGTAAATAGACACAAGTACCTTCAACTCTGTGGGAGATGTATCAAGTTCTATAAGGGCTGAATTAAGTTTAAATACACACATAGTTAAAGAATGTAAGTTTCATAAAGAATAAAATATTGGGAGTAAGTGGAAAGTCTTCATATTAAATACTACAATCTAAAGAATGACAAGACATACACAGAGAAATGACATTATCAGGACACTAAAATAAAAATATACAAATATTAATGAAACTGAAATTTTAGATTATTAAAACCCAAGGTGAAAACACTAAATTCAAATCCAGACCTTAAGACTAAATCCAGTCTCAGAATTGACTATCTCGACATCCTTTTCTCTGTAAAAAAGACAAACCCAACACTTTTTACTTCAAAAAGACACGTAACTCTGAACCTTAGTTTCATCTTCAGTTACAGTTCTCAGCATGTGCGTGAAATAAATTGACAAATAAACACGTTCAATACAACAAAATTTTAAAGAGAGTAAAGGCAGAACAAAAGAGCCTTTCATTAAAATTTCCTATGACAAACTCTTATGTTACAGAAGGATACTGTCACTTCATTGCAATCAAAAAAAGCTCTAAACTAAATGGTCAGATAAACTGCTTATCTTGCTAACGTAAGATTGCTCCAAGGCACGGCATGGAATTTGCAGCAGCCTGTTACACCTTTGGCTCTTTCAACTTGTACACGTAAGCAAAGACTGAAATCCAGCTTGGTGCCCTGTTTGCTTAAAAAGAGTGTTTTATGGACATTTCAAAATTATCTGTTCAGCGCTTTGGGAAAATTATACACCAAATTAAAAACCACAAAAAGGATACAGTGAATCTGTCGTTACACCCTGTAAACAAACACAGAAAGAGTTTAGATGTATTATAGCCCTGTAGAGAGTGTTAGATACGTTGCTGTTTTGCCTAAACCACCATATCTTCAGTCTGGTCTCATCTTACAGGAGCTCTGCACTTTATTCTATGGTAAATTCTCTAGCTCCACAAATAGTAAGTTAAGGTCAAGAAAGAAAAATGCAGGCAGGAGACTTAAAATGTATGAACAGCTTTATTCAGGAAGATTTATTCTTTCAACTGTTGTTAAAATTTCCTGAGAAGGCTATTTGCGCTGTAGTGTCCGTCCGTGATGCTTATGGGGCTGCCACAAACCAGTATTAGGCATTGCATATTTTTGTAATCATGAGGACTCTCTAGATAGCTTTTTGAACAAGTTTCCTGAGAAGGCTCACAAGTCAGGCTTCCTTACCCTTCACTAGCAGTCTTTTCAAAGTCGGCCTGCTTTGCAGGGGTATTTTTGTGCTTTCTGAAAGATTTAATACTGTCCTTAAGCCACTAACACAGCACTATTGCCTTCTGGTACGGACTGTTACTGTGTTAGTTCTCTGTATTCATAGAAATGAGCTACAGTAGGGCTGTTGTCCTGCCTTTCTGGGATGCACATCACTGAGCCAGTTTTGCCCTTTTGCTGATGGTATCTGGACTGTTCTGACATCTAGGACACTGCAGTTTTGTTTCCCTTTCTCTGACTATATGCTTTGTAATGGCATTTCCTACCAGCATGCCCCTTCCATTCTGGTAGACAGGAACTTGGCCCCAGAATCTGATTCTTCATTTGAAAGCAAATTTTTACAAAATCTGTCCTCTTGCATCACAAACTTAATATTCTGAAAAGCAAGGAAGCTCAGAGAAGTGCTCTGTGATTCCAGGAGAAACTACTGCAGAGCCAGCCCATGCAATTTGGTTCACTGTCACCAGTCCTACTGCTGATGATATATAATTTCTCTACAATCTCTAATGTTGCATATGTAGTGCTGTTATGGGCAACCAAATCTTCCACTTCTGATAGTCCGCAAATCTATCACTGGCTATCATTCACAAGAACAGAAAGGACATTGCAAACACCCTTTTGACTAAAGGCTCCTGACCAGCACTAAGCAAAGGCTCTTTTAGGAGGAGTCATTTGCTATTTCCTACCTGGTCCTGCCTTGTAATAACAGCCTGTGGATGGTATGTAATTCACTGCTTTGGTGTATTGCCATTATTAGTTTTGCTAAGCATTTAATTTTCATAGCCAATAAAATTTGTGCCATTAGCATAATCATTCTAAAAATTAAAATGACGATTGTAGAAGGGAAAGCCTCATTTGAAAATGCTTGTAGCAGTGGGAAACCACAATAGGAGGGATTTCCACCACAGTAATCTCCTTGTTGTTCTAACATACCAGAATTTCTGTAAAGCTACCTAGCTAAAGAATCCAGTAAAGGCAGGATGTCATGTAAAGTGTGCATGTCAATAGTTTAGCATATACTTAAAGACAATAGTTTAAAGTTATCAAACAATTGCCTTTACACGATGGAATTTGACTGTCGTTTCTTTGAGTGTCATGTAATTCTAATCACATCCCTTCATGGATATTACACTAAAAATACACATTTTTTGTCACTTTGTGCACTGAAAATATTTACATAAACAACTGACCCCTGTTTCTAATCAATCCATAAAGTCACATATAATTAAGATAAAACATAGGCAATCATCTGATTGGTGTAGGTGCAGGTCTTCACAGATGTTTTGCACAGGCTGATTTGCAATTTGGGCTAGCAATATCTGGCCAATGAAGCTATCCAGAAAGTTTACTCTTGCTCTAATCCATCTTCATGGATAAGCAGCAGGGTTAAAACACAACATATTTTGGGTTACCATACCCTGAGTGAGCAGGTGGACTTGAGATTGGGTGGCCCCAGTGGCTACATAACATTGTCAGCTCTTGTAACAAAAAAAAAAACAACTTTTTTATTAAATTGGAATGCTTGCAATTGTACACATACAGAAAGTTTTGATTATCGGTATCCACAAATGACAAGTCTTTGGTTTTGGCCATATGATATTTCCCTTTCATCAATTCCCTCTCATAAGAATTTAAAAATATATCTGACATAACTCTGCACAGAATGCTTTTTTTTTTTCTAATCTCAATGCTGTAGAACTACACACAATGCTCCAAAATTTTAAAGAGCTTTTTACTAAAATAACCATTTCTATACTTAGCTGATGCACCTTGATGTACTTTGTTACATATACAGACATTTCATTTATGTATTATTGATCTATTAGTCATGATTCCTATTAATAATGGAGGTACATTTATTCTTACTGACAGAAACAATTTAAAGTGTTTGGAGATAGCATGGGTAGTATAGGATCTATTTCTCCATGTTATCTCAGTTTGTTCATATTTCTTTCTTGTCTTTAAGTTCAGCTAATAGCAATTGATCTGATAATACTGTATCTTTTCTCTTTTGTTTGCACATATACGATAATAAAAACAGAATGAAAATGGTTAAAACAAAGCTATGCAACCTCTCTTCCTGTTGCAGTTTCTTCTGATCTGTTTATTGGTCCCCACTTTGTGTATGTTGTCTAGTGCTTCCATTTCTTCTCTATAACAAAAGATAAACTTTATAGTTTAACTTAAATCTTCAATCCCTCCTTACATGATGAGAAAAAGTGGCTGTAACGTATCAGTTAGAAACATACATTTACAGAGCTGACTTCTAGTTTTCAAAGCCAACTGTATCCCTGTTCAATGAGAATATAATTTATTCTCTCCATCTCAGATCTTCAAATGGCTATGCTTAAACCACATTTTTCTCAACTCTTACCCATTTCAGTACTGACAGCACTTACTCAGGTTCTCATTTTAATCTTTCCCTGTCTTTTTTCCACCACTGGCCGTGCAGCTGATGTACACACTCCTCCAAGATCTTGTTCATACGTGTGTTCACATAATTGGTTCACAAATGAAAACACATTACTGATTCTCATAATACTACTGTCATTAAGCCTGAAGTATTCATTTTTATGCTGATACCTCTTAGATTTGCTTAACTCAAATCCCCCGTTTTAGACGCCTTTAATTTGCTAACAGTCAGGAACTTTCTTATGTATAGCTCTCTCTTTCTTCCAAAACTTTTTATATGCCATGTTAGAGATTCCACAAATGTTAAAAAAAAAAAAAAGATGAAAAGATCAAAACAAAACAAAACAGAAAAAGCAAATGGTTCTCTTTTTTCTTCTACCTCCATTTTATTTTTTTTTTCATCAGAGTAGGTATCTTTTATCCAGGTCTCTTCATTATGCTGCTGGATATGCCAACCTCTGGCAGCTAATGTCAAGCAATATGCCAATATCCAGCAGCCTCCAATGACTCTTTGTTCCTTTTTCACTCCTTAATTCCACCAGAATGGTGAGCCTTTCACAGCGGTCAAATTGTAATTTTACTATGAAGTGACATGAAGACCCTTTGTATAGATTCTAAATTGTTTTCTAAATTTCTCTGGAGATTTTCTTTTACTCAGTAACCTTTCTCCAGACTCATACTGCTTTTCATACTCTTTTTGCTAGTTTCTCCTATGGTTTATCTCTTGTGATTTTTACTCTGGGAATAGGGAGTAGAAGATTTATTTCCTTCTCTTAGAAGGTCTGTGTGTTTAGTGGGACACAGCAACGTGGTCAGCACAGAAACAAACCTGATCTTCTTTCATATGAAATACTTTTAGCCATCACTAGCTGAATGCTACTTAGCTGTTTTCTTAGAAGTTAGAGTTTGTAGTTTATTCCAACATCATCATCAAGGAGAACAAACAGGCAAAACAACTTTCTAAAGCTCACAGTCTTCACAAGTTATACCAGACTTACATTTTTAATAGATAATTGGAATGTCCAAGCTTTTTTTTTTTTAATAATGAGATGTGCTTTAATTAAACAAAACAAAACAAAACAACTGTGTTGAGGCTTTCAAAACTAACTATTCCCATTCAATTAGGATATTTTATTATTCATTGTCTCCCTCTCAAACCTTCAAATACACATGCAACGTTTGTTACAGTGCCAGAAATTTATTGTCTTGGTACGGAACAAGCACTTAGCCTAGCTCAGAGCTAAAGACTGCCTCTGTTCTCTGGACAGCATCTGGCAACCTTCTCCTGATAAATCTTCCTCTTCTATCTTGTTGTCAGAAAGCACACAATTCACAACAATGAAGAACATATGGTATCATTTTTGTTGATACATTTTCTGTTTGAAAAGTTCTGACAGCAGGCATAGACGACGCCGTTACTTGTGTCTCATTGGAAATAAAGTATGATCGATAAATAAAGATTTCTAGTTTTACTGGAAAGCTGAGTAACATTTCCATGAAATAAGGATATGGGATTTGCAATCAGGTTTAAAAAGCAAAAATGAAGTGAGGGCCGATTTTTATTTAGTGAGCAGTTCCAGGTCTGGAATATAGCAATTCCACATGTTGACGTTGAGGTTATGGGAAGACCTGCCCACGCGACATTATCCAGTGATGACTATAGGTTATTTACTCTTGCTAATTAGCTACAGATAAAATGCAACCTCAGACAAACCAAGCTGATGAAGAAGACATAAATAATTTAAACCTTTCTAACATGATGATTCTGCTTTTGTTTGGAAATATGCCATGAACTGTGCTTCTATGATTACACACCTTTTTGGTTTCCAAATCTGTTCATTCCAAAGTCACAGAGGTAAATCTAATGCCTAAAGACTGCGAAGGCTGTTTCTAATGCATCTTACTAGCAGTATCTGGGTGGGCTTACCCTGTTTTTGTTTGGACAGGAACTTTGCCATATATAATATGGGTGTGCTCAAAACCAGGAAAACAGCGTTCCGCGCTTTTATTTACAGATCTTGTATTCCTTTTTCAGACCTTGGCTGCTAGATGATCTCCCTGTAGTGTATCCTTCTATAGGACACACAGATCCTTCTAATATTTTGGATATATTCATGGTAATCTAGTTTATGGGGTTGTGTTTGCCATCCATTAATTTTGCCTCTATAATGCCTGACACTGCTGGTTCATCAGCAAAACTGTGGCAAAGAGAACCCTTTCTAACTGATAACTTGTAGGAAATTTTACACTGAGATAATAGAAGTTGTCCTTAGGCTGCCACTACACTTGGCAGAAAAATCAAAATAAAGCCACCTTCTGGTGGATTTGTTGTCCACCGTGGGGACTGCAGCCAGGGGGACTCTGGGAGGGCCGCATGTCCCAGAGAGACATACTGTGCCAGGGCCTGGTGTTTCTGGATACCCACTTACCTCCAGAGCTTCCATCCCAATCCTCCAGAACAAAACAGCAGGTGCCTCAAAATTTTTTAAAATGCCATCAAGAAAGTATCTGGCAACAGAAGATTTTGAAAGACAAGAAGAACAGAGAGTCATCCTTTCAAACAAGATGGCTGCCAACAAGGGCACCGAGGCCCAGCTGAAAAAAATTACTGTAGTCACTTTGGAAATTAAAATCACAGTGTCCAACAATACTGTTAGTTGCTACTTCAATTAATTCTTGGCAGTACTACTGGGACAGATGAATATATCTCAAGGGGGATATTTGTGGTGGAAGATGAAGTAAAAAGAGATCCCTGCCCAGATCCAGAAAAGTCTTAAAGACAGATTTATCCTATGTGCAACTGGACTAGCCAAATCCTGCAGCCCACAAGCAAAGGCAAACCCTTAAAAATTCTCTTCCTGTTCCTTACAAAAATGCTGAGATGTCTGATGGATGGTGAGTTTAGTTTAGCAAAGCTCTGCAACTGACTCCAGTTGCAAACATACTGATATTTACATATCTCAAAACGATTAGGAGAAGGGAAAAATGCAACTCAGTGAAAAGAATTCTTTTGGGGATGCCACATTAAAAATGAATCATTTCCCACAATTTAGCAAAACATATTACTGGACTGCAATCACCCCTTTAAAAAGTAGGAAACCTGCCAGGTGGCAAGAACCTAAACTTTTTAATGAAGTTTCCAGTTCAGCTCTATTTCCAGATCAGTGAGGAGCCACATCTATTCCAAAAGCTACTGGTTTCCAGTCTTCAACTTTTATTAGCTCACTGCCTGCACACTAGAAACATGAGAATTACTTCTATTCTCAGTGAGACCTTACGGAAAAATGCCAAGTGATAGCTCCAGCAGTCAAATGAATGGAAGAAGAGATCAGCACAGGATGATTCATGCCATCCGTATGATCACCCCTTAACCAGTTCCCATTCTTCAGCTGTCTGTATCCTCTCCTATCTACCCTCCATGCATCCTGTCTTTCTTGCCCACTCATTCTTCACTCCCATGGTTTCCTTCGCCCCACCCTCCCTTTGATTTTATCCCTCATTCTCTAAGCTCCTTCGCTCTGCTTCACGCATCACATGAATCCAGACCTCCCATGCATGAACCTGGAGTGAAAACCCTATAATAAAGAATCAGTCACTGGACTTAATTGTTTGCACTTTCTGCTGCAGAAGTTTACAGTTTGTCCCTGCAGTTAGATTTTTCCCCTGATAGTTCAATGTTTACTTTGCATGAGGGGAGGAAAGAGGCTGCCTGCTTATGAAGTACAGGAAAGCAGAACGCTGAACCCTCCCACTCCCCCAGCACATAGCATCTCACTGAGAACACAAGGCTGTTGATGAGGGTTTTCAGTCTGGCAAACAATAAATCACAGAGCCGGCATAATAGGCAGACACATCCTCAGTCAAGGAATGTGCCTGCAGAGTGCGAATCTGCCTGCACAGTGTGCTCGCCATTCAAGTGCTTAGCTCCTTAACGGTGCAGGTAACGTCCAAGGGCGGCAAAAATGACAACAAAAGGGTGAGGTCTGCCCAGGTGGCAAGGCAGTCACCTCAACTCCAGCATTTGTTCCCAGAATAGAAATTTTTGTTTTATTCAGTGCCATAATAAGTGGCATTTATTGATGTTGCCTCACTTGAAATGCAAGTCTCTGACGTCCTTCCTCCCGAGCCAGCACCTCTAGCCACACTGCTGTCTGTGCCGGGGGAGGCTGCAAGGAGCAGAGGAATGGGGAGGAAGGTGAGCACACTCGTCCCTCAGATATGCCTTCTCTCTCCTCATAGCCATTTTCAGTTGCTTCCAGTTGCTGCTGGTGGCCCTCTCCCCGGTGTCCTCCTTCCCAGCTTCTCCCAGTTTCCTGTCTGTCCCACTGCTGCCAGTGGCAATTCTCAGCCACTGTCTGGAGCAACTGCAGCTGGTGGGAACTGGTCTCTCTCCAGTATCTCAGGAGCAGCCTCTAGGGCAGGTTCTCTTTCCATGCTGTCCTTATTATGGCTCCTGTACTGTTCATTTATAGCCAAGAGACCAGCAGCATCCTGCCCACCAGAGTGAGGGCTGCAGTCTCAAAGCCAGGCTCTGTCTGGGTATTCCCTCTGGCCTCAGAAATTGTTAATTCTTTTCTTCTTTTCTTCCAGATTCATCTGGAAGGTGGAGTAATTCACAGAATAGTGGTTAAACCAGTCTCTGAAAGAGATGGAAGATGTGAAATAGTAGTTATTAATGCTCCCAGGCAAAGGAGAGGGCCAAGAACTGCAACTCTGGAGCATTTCTGTGAAAAAGGAATGATGGTACCACAGCAACCACACCATGATTTAAGTGGAATCGGTAGCCTCCAAGACTATCCCTGCTGCTGTATGACAGAGAGGTTTTGAGACCTCCTGGAGCAGACCACCAAAGATACTTAGACAGAGAAATCCTTGTTTCTTAATTCTGGTGAGGTATAGACAGGACATGCATGAGACAGCAATTTGCTGAGCCTTCAGGGACACCAGAATGCCTTGCCTGTATCCCCCCATGATCAGCCTTATCAGTGAGGACAGGAGAGCATAGATCCTTCCCCATGCCATAAGGACCTCCTAGTGTTGTGTAGGCATTACCTGAAGGTCACAGGATGCAGTCATGGCTGCCCAGCACATGCCACTAGGGTTGCACCCAGTCTGGCAATCCTTTCTCTCCCGTATGAGATCCTATCTGCAGCCTCAACTTCCCCCTTTCCCTCTATTTATATGTTCTTTTCTTCTGCTGCTGCCTCCAGCCTAACTTACTGTTATGTGTCTTTGTGACATTGTCCTGTCTTGCACTTCTGCTTCTGTGAAGAACTGTGGAATTGCTTAACACTGTTGGACACTCTTTGAAGTGTATGGCTTCAGCAACATAGATGAGCTGCAAACATCCTTGGTTTTGCTTTTTAAACTGTTAATTAAAAATAAGCAATAATAATAATGGCAATTACATGGCTAGGTTATATGTAGCATACACTTACTGGCACCTAGAGTTGTACATGCCAGTGAGAAATTTTGCACTATGATTTAAATACCTACTTACGTAATATATTAAAATGTAGTTTATTATACCACGTAAGGTCAAGTGTATACTTAGCTTGGGTTTCATATTTGTAGCTCACCTGGACAAAGATGAGGTTAGTCCCAAAAAAAGTCCATGTACTTTTCACTGTCACGACAGTGAAAAAAGTCAGAAAAGTTATGACATTTTCTAGTTCTGCCCAATTCCAAAATCATAGCTGTGATTATATGGTCACTATGTGATCCTCAGAAGTTCTGAAATTCGTAATAGCTTCTGCTTTCTTTTAAAATCCTTTTTTGTAGTGGAAAAAAAAATTGCTAATATATTATTTTGCTATCCTCAAATCTGTATCCTCTATTGAATGCTCATGAATTTTGCTTAAAGACCCATTCAACGTTCCCAGCATTCAATTGGTTCCATAAGGACTATCAGCAGCAGCCACCTGATTTGCACATTAGCTGCAATTCCTCTCTCTTCTTTGCTTGTTGTAAACACTGAGCCAAAAGACCGAATTTGTATTTTTTGTGGATTCCTCAAGTACAGTATTAACAATTTGGAAAGTCAGTGAAGTGTGCAAAGACTTGCATTTCACCCCATCCTCTATACATATTGGTGTTGTAATTCCACCTTTCTTTCATAAAATATGAACTTTGGAGGGAATGCAGGAAGAAGACAAGGACTGTTTGGAAGAGTGTTGCCAGCAGGTCAAGGGAGGTGATCCTCCCCCTCTGTTCAGCCCTGGTGAGGCCACACCTGGAGTATTGCGTCCAGTTCTGGGCTCCCCAGTACAAGAGGGACATCGAACTACTGGAGCGAGTTCAGAGGAGGGCTACTAAGATGATTAGAGGACTGGAGCACCTGTCGTACGAGGACAGGCTGAAAGAGCTGGGCCTGTTTAGCCTGGAAAAGAGAAGACTGAGAGGAGACCTCATTAATGTATATAAACATCTGAGGGGAGGGTGTCGAGAGGATGGAGACGGTCTCTTCTCAGTTGTGCCCAGCAACAGGACGGGAGGCAACGGGCACAAACTGAAACACAGGAGGTTCCGGCTCAACATGAGGGGGCACTTCTTTACTGTGAGGGTGACAGAGCACTGGAACAGGTTGCCCAGAGAGGTGGTGGAGTCTCCTCCTCTGGAGATATTCAAAGCCCGCCTGGATGCCATCCTGCGCAACCTGCTCTAGGTGATCCTGCTCGGCAGGGGGGTTGGACTAGATGACCTTCAGAGGTCCCTTCCAACCCTGCCCATTCTGTGATTCTGTGATTCTGTGAAACTGATTAACCATTTGACCACTAGATTAGCATTGGTCATTTAATGGCCTGACCCCACCTTAATTGCACAGAAGAGTCTTAGAATTTATTCCCTGAAAATTGTGCTGTCCAGAGACTACTGGATCAGACAACAGGCAGAGACCTTGTATTGCCAGGGAAGGCTTACCTGCCTGGGCAAGTTCAGTACAAAACAAGGTATGCATTTGAACAAATGTGCTCTATGGAGATAATTACTTTTCTTCAGAAGTTACTGTGTATGTGTTAAGAGTCATAGTAAAGTTATCTTAAGTCCATCTGCTTGTCTATTTGTTTTCTATCATACCAGTATGATTTTTACCGGTATGAACATTTTTACACATTAACAAGGCTTAACATTGTCAGAAAGTTTAATAAAGAGGAAGACGTGAGCTAGAGTTGCCTGGGCTCTGTATTTAGCACTAATGTATTTACAAGTAAATGGGACTTTCTGACTTCTCCTTTATAATCATTACAAGGACAATTAATACAGATGTGTAAGTGAAAAAAAAAAACACATTTATTTCTAGTAAAATTAATTATTAAAAATTGAAGTGTTTGGGTGTATTAAGACTCAGTGGTTATTGCTATTTCCCACGTCTATACAGCATAGTCATATACATTTTTGGAGTTTACAAAAGTAAAGAGCTATATTAAATTTTTGGAGCTCCATTTTCTGCACAGTCTGCCGAAGTTGCCACAGTTTCCAAGGTTTAAATGCAGTATACACACTCTCAAAACCTCTCTAAGAATCTTTCAAAATTCATCGGTCACCAAATCACTTCATTCAGTTCTGAAAACATGATCAGAAAGTGAAGAGATCTAGGGGTTGGTTATTGCATGGAGGTCTAGTGAGAGGATGCAAGTTAAGGAGCATGTGAATGAAAGGCAAATGCCGCTTTTTAGGGAATAATGCAGTGCACTTGGTGATCAGTGGGATTTTTCCAGTGACTTTACTTAGCTCCTAGCTGCCCGAAGGAACCGGACAGCTGCACATTCTGAACCATTCGGACTGGCACTAGCAGAAATGCACATTTAAGCACAAGGTTCTTGACTCTGTTTTACTTCCCTTTCATGGGGATAGTCTTCTCAATGAGAGCAAAATACAGACTAAATTTTCATGTCAGTTGCTTCCTCTAAACAAAAGAATCCAAGAAATACAGCTGAAAAATGTGCTGAACTTTTGTTCTGCTCAGGGAAAAATAACACGGATGGTTGGATGGATGGATGGTTGGATGGATGGATGGATGGATGGATGGATGGATGGATGGATGGATGGATGGATAGATGTGCCAAACATTTCACCCTGTACTTGAAAGCTAATGGAAAACACATTCTGTGGTTTTGACAAATTAACAGAACAGAGCAACTTAGTTTTATGTATCGTGATGTTATTATTTCCTGTTTTTCTGGTGAATTTGCTTTTGGGAAAGCAAACAGACTTGTGCGCAGATGAGTAATGTGTTTAGCTTTAGATTTGGCCAAAAAACAAAATCCCAGAAGATCTTTTTACTTGGATGGAAATAATGTATGTTACTCTCATAGTACTCTTTGGGATTCAGTTCTGTTATTACTTTTATAGCTGATTGCAGTGTGCTAATACGATAGGGTCAAATCTCAAAGGACTTAGTGAAGTCAGTGGGAGTTTTGACTGAGCAAAATTTAAATGATCTCTGAGTAAGGACATTAGCACTTGGTTTACCACAAGATTCTCATTGGCACCCTAAAACCTTTGTGCCTTGGGGGAAAAAAAAATAAAAAGGTATTTTGGAAGAGTCTTAAACATTCTGTAACTGAGATGGCTTCTGGAGTGCAGGCAGGCACTGAGGAAAACAGCTGTAAGACTGTCTTCCAGTAACACTACCGAGTCACAGTGCAAAGGGCATTTCAAGGACAGAGCAGAGGACGGTATGTTAGAAATGCCATTGTAGCACACAGCACTGAAGTCAGGCAACTGCTAAGGCGAGCAGGGTAACATGCAGGAGACAGTCGACATCAGCCCCAGCTGGCCTCTCTACATTATTTAGGTAAGAAGGATGATCTATAGAGCAGGATCAGAAGTTCAGAATGGTGGCTTAAAACTGCATCAGCTCTCTTCTCTCTTGAGCTGAGATTTCTGTTAATACAAAACAGAAACTCATGCCTTAGTTATTGTTTTTTCCTAATTTATGTCCTGTAGAAAGTATTGGTCTGGTTGGACTCTCTTGGGCCTGGCTCTTACTTATACCAAGGCTCTTTTGCTGTGTAACTGAACCCTTTCATCAATATAAAGCCAAGCTCCTAGTACCACCAGATTATACAATGGTCTCAGTTGCTATCTGTTTGCTTTTTAAATAGTTGTACTTTTCAAAAGATTTCAGGCCTTTGTAGCTGGAAAATGTGAACTATATGGATTGAAAACCGGCACACCAACTAAAAGAACATTTACTATTTTTAAAATCTCTATTTTTAAACTAATCTCATGAATCATTAGGTTCTGTCTCTGGGGTTTTGAAGGGTTGCAATTCATATCACTTCCCAGCTCCGGAGGGTGAGAACCATTCAGTGTTCTCCTCTCCTTGAAATTTCCATTAACTGCATAGAGTAACGTATGTTACTATGATAACTTTGCAATCAGGACTTCCTTTCATTACAAGATAGTTGAAGCCGTAGACGTTTCTTGCATTACATATAATAAGACACTCATCTAAACGTATAAATTCTAGGCTTTTTTACACTCTAATATTAACCTGGTTTGGGTGTTAGCCAGCTGGGTATTGGTGAGGCTCTCTGTTTAATCAGCAGCCCTCTGCACTCTCTTCAGCCTTCGAAAAATACATACACTTACACACATACATCATGGTTAAAAAAGTAATTTAGGAATCCTGGTATGAAATTTTGAAGTATCAACATGAAGCCCATGTAAGCTTCTATTCTGACAGGCACGTCTTCCTCAAGGACAATGTAGCTCACGGGCATACACCAATATATATATACGCATTTTTCACAATGAGGACAGTCAAACACAGGAATAGGTTGCCCAAAGATGCCTGCATTTTCAGAGGTTTTCAAGACCTAACTGGATAAAGCCCTGAATAATGTTGTCTGCTTGTGGCTGATCCTGCTTTGAGCAGGATATTGGACTACAGGCTTCCTGGCATCCCTTCCAGCCTCAATTATCATGTAATCCTGTGATTCTAGGACTACACAGTAGATGTGTGTATATATGTGTATATATATATTTACAACAGGGTTGGGGGACTTTTGACTTCAAATAAATAGTCTCCATACTGCCACATTATAAGTCCTGCTTGTGTAAGCCAATGAAACCAACATAATATCCTGTTTTTCTTTGAAGTTACACTGTTTGTGATAATTTTAACTATTCAAAATAACAATGCATAAAGTGTAAATGTTTTATGAAATAAATTTTAAAATATACATTAAGGTTATTTTTCCCCCCTGAAGTGCATAGGGGAAATATCTTAGTTTTTCTAGTTACTAGAACTGAAAGTTCTCACTGTGTATGACTGAGGATGCTCTTAGTGTAGAGTGGTGTACCTGATCACACACAGAAGGGTAAGAGCAGAGGATATAAAACAGGGAGAGAGATAAATCAGAACAGACAAAAGAACGAGGAATGCAAGAAAGAAGAAACAACATCTGGTGATATTTTTCCTCAGTTAAATAGCGTTCATTGCTGTCCTGAGAGTCTCCATTGCCAGCTTTACACACTGATTGCATACAACTCCCACTGATTTCCTTACAGAATAAGTTTCTTGAAGCTTGTGACATTTTTGCTACACTCTCCCCTCTGTTCTCTGGTTCATCTTCCTTCCTTCTTTTGTTCCTTTCCACTGCCCTACAAGGACAGGATTTCTCTCCCCTCTCAGTTTACAACCTCTCGGGGTTCACACCCTTTTCATCCTCTCTCTCAAAGGTTCTAGCAGTGACCTTTCCAGAAAAAATAAATGTTCAGATTGCATAGCAATTTGAAAGATTATCCACATTAAGCATTCCCCTTGTGAGCTTGAATATAACAAAAGCTCATTTAAGAAACTCAGGCACTCTGCTCTCACTGGCAGAGGTATCGGCTACCTCCTGCAAAAGTGGCTCTTTTATTCCTCTGCTAGATTTAATCAACTGCTCGTGTCTATCATCTCAACAAGAAGCCCTTTTGCTTCCCAATGTTTGTATGAGTTAGAAATGCTGCTGCTAAATCACCAGAACAATTATATTTGTTTCTAATTTTTCATGAGATGGTTCACAGGGAGAACACTGGCTAAGCTTTTGCCTTCCTATCTGCTCACCCTGTGCTTTTGCATATTTTGAGATCCTACTCATAATTAAGTTCATACCTATTCTTATAAGGTAGAAGGGCGTTAACTAAATGTCTGAAAGCAAACAGAAACGCCTGCCGTTTCTTCACAATATTTCTCCCTGATGTTCTTCCCGTCTCCATCACCGTAGGCATTAAAATGACATGGCATGAGGCAGAACCAGAGGAAAAGTTCATTTACTGGGAGACTTCAGTACAGAGAACTGTGCAAGCCATAAACCTTTTTACATAATCATCCCCTTTTTCCAACCAAGTATCCTCTTGTCCCAACAAATTATGTACAGGGCACCACTTGTCCAATAATTTGTCTCTAAGATAAATATTTTGACATTTTCCCTTCTTCTAGAAAATATAGGCATGAGGTGTTTTCAATTAAGGCTAAAGAGTTTGTTGAGGATTTGGGAAACTCTTCTGAAGTCAGGAAAAAATCAGTTGACAGCTCTGATCATTTTGGCACAGCACCAAGAATTACAAATGCAAGAAACCATGTGATTGCCTGTTACTGCTGTCTCCAAAGGCAAGTGTCACCCTGGAGGCTTTGCTCTGTTCCTGTTTGGTTCTTAAGTTTTTCTTTCTGCTTACTGTTAAATGAGTGTGCTTTATTTGGCTTATGGTTGTTAAATTCATCATGACAGGTGCAATATCGACGTGCTTACAAGAGAATAGGCATCTACCGAGGACTTAAATGTTGATTTTCCCTTTAAAAATAAAGAAAAGCAAACAAAAGAATCCTGTAACTCTCATCATATGAGGTAATACATGAAATCAAAGAATTACTATAAACTTTCTGTTTCTGATAAGTGTACTAAATGCAATATAAAACATTTATAATTACTTTTTCCATAACAAAGCAATTATAGGTACAGAAATAGCTTTGATTGTATGAGAACATGTTTGCTTTCCATAACAGGAAGTACAACCATTTTCATTTTGATCTATGGACCACATTTCCCTGATCATATGGGCAGAAAAGTTCACCTACTGTCAGATTAAAACCAAG
This sequence comes from Chauna torquata, assembly GCA_013399475.1. Classification (NCBI taxonomy): domain Eukaryota; kingdom Metazoa; phylum Chordata; class Aves; order Anseriformes; family Anhimidae; genus Chauna; species Chauna torquata. The sequence goes on along the minus strand of VXAL01016229.1, from coordinate 624,304 downwards.
TTAGAATGTATGCCAGCTCATTACATAATTTCAGGGTTTTAGCAAAAATTTTAGCTCCTAAGGCCTCAGTTTAGTACCAGTTTTGCGTAGATGTTACATTCCTGCAAAAGAAGTACAAAGGCCTAAATTTTTCCAGCCGTAGATGACAAGAAAGCTGAAGGACTGGAAAAGAAGCTAGCGAAGATCAGGGATAGGTGCTATCTACTCTACAAAGAGTTTCTTCTTTTGGAAACAAACTGCAATGCAAGTTTCAAGGGGTTAGAAAATATATATACAAATAATGTGTTTAAAAAATGCTATAAGCATTTCAAAATGAAGCTTCCCAGAAGTGAAATTCTCAGTCTGAGTCATCCCAGATTGTTCAGTAGGTCAAAACCAGGGCAGTTACACTGCTTAATCTTGCAGAACTGGCAGTGAATATTTTTTTTCAAGTATTTTCATAACCTCGCAGTACCTGTGGAAGAAATGGAGGACTTCAGATAATTCTGGCGAAGTAGAATTCAAAGAGTAGACTGAATACATCTATGGCAAACTTGTTTTCATTGGTAAATCTGTTATGGGCAGATGAAAAGAATCATTCTGACTATAAAACTAATATTATCACCGTTCCAAGAACATATTTTCAAGGTTATTCTTTCATATATATATAATTGGCTTAAACCATGAACTTCTCAGAGACACATTCCTCAAAGTGTACCCTCGATCTAAGGATTCTGACTGTTTTATTATATGTTTGTAGCTTAATGATGTAATTGTCACACCCAATCAGCAAGTTATTAGAGTAGTATGTAATTTTTCAGTAAAATACATTGTAGAACAATAGTAGCCCGAGAAGGACAGTCACACTGCCTGAATTAAGGCACCCAGTTCAGAAGCCCCTTGTTAATGGAGTGAGGGAGGCTCCTCTCCAGATTAACTCAGGGAGCCTAAACTAAAAACTTATTTCCAGTGCCTCTGTAAGGACCTTAAACATGAGGTATACGAAAACCCTCATTAGGTTTGTTTTTAAGACAGGTTCCACAGAAAGAAGATACCTGTGAAACTAAAGATGAGCTCTCCCTACTGTATTTCATAGTGGATATAATTTCCTTCAAGATTTACACTGTAAATTTTTGTTTTTAAAATAGTGCTTAGTAACTACTCCTTTTGGAATAGAAAAATGCGCCTGTAGTTTGCTCTTATTTATTTAGATTCACTGTTTCGCTGTTTCAATTATTTGTCTTACCCATGCCCAGTTGTTTACTGTTTCAAGTTACGTCTTGAATAGTTGTTCATTTGAGAATTCCTATATGATTGTTTATGCGTCAAGGTAAGAAAAAGACCCACAATCTTATGAAAAATGTACATTATGAATAACAGTTCCCAGTTTGCATAACAGTTCTTTGTTTGTATAAAAGTGTTCTCTCAGCTTTCATTCTGGCAGTCTAGTGTACTCTAGTGTAAACTTGAATCACACAAGATTTAGTGTTTGGAAAGGCTCTGTGAGCTCTTTACCAAACTAATAATATTTGTACGGCAGCAATACCTTGTTCTCCCTGACTTTCGGATTCAGTTCTTGTTTCTAAATCCTCTTTTTTACACTAGAAAAACACGTCCATGCGTTATAGGAAGCACTACTAGCACATAATTGGTCTGACGTACACAGTCGTATACATGACAACGAAATATGATATAAAAAGTACCAGGTCTTTTCTGCATTACTTCCCCATTAAAGCCAATGTCATGATAAAGGTGCAAGTATCTTTAGTCTAGGCAGATCCACAGAGAAAAGCACTTTTTTGGCTTGCAAGACGAAATGGCTTAGGCTGTTTCCTTCATTTTCTTTTGAATGCGACATATTCTGATTAAGATGTGAATTCCACTAGGATTCTTCCTGAACACAATCCAAAAACTTTACACCTCAAAATCTGGTTTTATTTTGGCTGTGTATTACTGAAGAAACAAGAGTCCATACATATCCAAAATTATCTTGAAGAAAGTTATGACCCTGATGGAATGCAGTAGTTGCCACAGCTGAATTTCAATATACACTGAACAATAAAGCGATACACACGCGAAGGTTTACATCTCTTATGCTTTCATGGGGAATAACTTCTTTCTCTGCTCCTTGGAGAGATTCAGCTTTTTTTAAAAATACATTATCAAGTAAGAGAATTAATTTATTTAAAACTCTGCGTTTTTATTTCAATACACTCGAAAGAGGTTTAGGAACAGGTACAAATGACCTCAGCTTGTCTAAAGCAAACATCTTCATTTCAGATCTCCAGCATTTAGGGACCTTTCCAAAGTATACAGGACTTAACAGTAAGACTCACTTCAGATCAAGCCTTCATTCTGCAAAACACCACAACAACCTAAACAACTGTGTAGAGGAACATGGACTATTTTGTTTAAATGGGATACAAACAAAAATGTGCTCTATGCATATCTGAAATATAGATATATTCCATATAAAATGCAAGCCTCCATTCTAACACAGTGTCTACAAGAATGAGGTGAAGCCATTTGGCATGTCCATTCTTCAGTTTTCTATTTGAAATAGGAATATTATTGCTATCTTACGTCCTGGGATTTTATGAGAGCACAAATAGTAAATCATTTTGGGGTGCTCCAATGTTGTGGGTAAAAGAGTCAGGTATACATTCTAGCTCAGATACATGAAATTCATGTTCAAATATAGAGTATGTGTGGCATCATTCCAAGATGTGATCTTTCCTACTTACAGCAAGAGATGAGTGGTTTTGTTAGCAACAATAACAAGATTAGATAATTATGTTGTACGCTGCTGATAGTGATCCAAAAATTTTCACATAAAAAATGTGAAAACAAGATGTATGTATTTTCAGGTGAAATATTAAAAAGGAATATTAAAAGGAACAGAAATAAATCTCTGGAGAAATGCAAGCAGATGGAAAAACTATTATGTAAATGCATGATTCATTGTTTTCCTAAGGAAATAATTTGACCTGAAAAGTCTAAAATTGGAATTTGGCCACAACACAGATGCAAGCCAAAGGCCTGATCCTTACTTATTTTGTTGGAATGTTCTTTAAAATTGCATAAAGAATCCTATTATTTACAGGGTTGCAATATCCCAGTTCAGCTGACTTGCTCGTTTGACTTAAGTTATAGTGCCATCTACTGTAGGAATAGCCACAGATAGCCCAGATATATCATAAAATTTCCCTCTCCTGAGCTTATTTTTCAATATTTTCCACTGTAGCTGTAATCAAATCAAGCTATGAGCTTAGACGCACTCAAAATAGTATCAGATATAAAAATAAAAATAGAAATAGAAATAGAAATAGAAATAGAAGAGATATCCAGAGATATAACAACATGGTTAGAATGTACTATTAGGAAACTAGACACACCTCAAAACTACAATGATGATTTTTTGAGCAGCTATAACTCTTGCTTTAGGGTTCAGGATGGTCAAAAAAGCAAGTCTTTAAATACTGAAATTAGAAGGAAATTTTTCTGCTGTTGGGTTTTCCTGTATCTGCCAGGTTTGGAGTTTCCACAGCTTCTTTTGAAACTTCTGAGGGTGCTGCTGTTGGAGAGGGTCCCACGCCAGATGAACCATTCCTCTGATCCACTGCAAGAGGAATTTTTTCTGCACTATTAAATGCACTCTCTGCTAACCTTAACCCCCTCTCTCTCAAAAAAAAGATGCCACAGAGTTGAATTTTGTGCCTTAGAGCAGGGATGCAAAGGTGTACACTTCCATACATATTCTCCCGCAGTGCCCCAGTGCAATGCGTACACGTCAGTAACAGAGGACACTGACAGTACGTACTGAATGAGATCTCAAAGGCAGAACTGGGGGTGAAAACCTTGCCTTTGTGTAGACATTTGCAACATGCTGGAGGGACAGACAGATGCTAGCTAAAGACGGTTTCCCCGATTCAAGCACTACGGAGGCAGATGCAGAGGACCCTCCAGAGAGCCTCTGGCATGTTGGTATCATGGCTGGGACACAAACAGCTCTTAGGACAGGGACAGCCAACACACAATTCAGTTTTGCAGCCCATGTGTTCATTGTGCTGCTGTAGTCTGGACAGCTCTGCACAGCACTTTACGACATACAAGCATCTCATTTTCCCACGTGCTCGTTAGAGCAGAAGTACTTATGTTCCAGAGACCCTCCACACTGATGCAAATGTGTGATTACATCACATACCACTACAAAGAAAAAGGTGCTAGTACCATTTCTTACCAGGCTTTAGTTTTCTAAATGCAAAGAAAGAAATTTTCACCCTGAAGACTGAGTGAGCATTTGTATGCTATGATTTCTGTTCATACTCCAGACAATATCCACTAATTTACTTAACCTGTAGCCAAATATCACTTCATATCTTCCTAAAAATGTATGCATCAGCTTACAAGCAAAGTCAGGTGGATTCACACTACAGTTTACAACTGGTTGCATCACTGAACATGAAATTCAATAGAAGACTATACTGCTTTGTGTCTCAGACTGACGGGGCTGGATTGCTTTATTCTTTTTGCTTCCTACTTCTTTAAAGAAGTCTCTCCTTTCTACTGATTTTTCAGGCCCCTTTGCAGCTGACAGTTGCACTGCAAAGACAGGAGATTTACAGCCGGTTAATTACCTCTTTCCAGTGAACTGCATTGTATGTTCTTCTCCTTTTTGCTTGTGAATGATTCCCTTGTTGGAATTTTTATTGAGCAATGGAAAACAAACCTTAAAGAAACACATGATATTATAGTTCACCAAGAGGTCATCTAATATAAAGCCTGGTGCAAGTCAGTTGTGTCCCAGATGGGACTTCCTAAGAATTTAATTCTGTATCAGCTAGTTGAGTTTGATGCTGGGCATTTCAGTAAGCCTATGTGAAAACCCTTTACTGTTTGAAGGCACTCGACTCTGAAAGTCCTTTGTTCAATATATTTATAGCATACATAGCTGAAAAAAAGGCTATTTTTCATGGGGCACCATTGACAGAACTTCTGAAAAAAAACCTTTAACAAACTAAAGAGCAGACTAAGGTGCTAAGCAAGGCCATAGCTTCACAGCTGTTTGAAAGCGGCATAAACCAGAAATGCCACTGAAAGAGGTCACCCTACCCTTCCCTGACCCAGCAGCCCATTCCCGCATGTGCACGGCCTCTCCAGCTCCCACCTGCTCACACAAAGGCTCATGTGGCCTCATGTTAGCTCTGTTCTTTTTACCAAGGTAATCCGGAGCCAGAGCACTGCTCTGATTCTGTTTGCCGTGGTCTACACAAGCTATGACTTTATTGCTAACCAGGGGGTGCCAGGCGGTGCAGTAGGACCTGCAGCCACTCTTTACGGCTGGTCACCTCTGGAGAACGGCTTCCCCTTGAAGCGCTTGACCCTCGGTCTTCTGCAAATCGCACACAGCACTGATGCGGCCCCAAGACTTAATTACTCTTTTGTGTGCGGGTTTGTTTTTCGGTTCAAAGACTCTGAAAGAATGGGATGGCTGTATTGCAGCTTACCAGGAGAGGGTTTTTATTGCATGAAACAGTGTGAGTGTGTTGTGCCCTCTGTGATAACGGCACCAGAGCAGGGCGGGGGTTCACGAGGAGGGAGCAAAGCTGGGGGCAACATCGGACAGAGGGACCCAGAACTAGCATGGTCCCATCCATCCTGCCCACTCTATCCCTTGAGGCTGCCCAGGCAGAAGGAGGGAGGCGCAGGCAGGAGAAGGAGGGGTTGCAGAAGGGCAGCTCCTCTTCCTCCGGTGGCAGTGTCCTCCTTGAGTGCCCCCGGGACTTAAACCGGTCTTGGCTGAATGAAAGGGAATGCAGTTCTAAGGAGTTAAAAACTGCTGAACTGGCTTTGACATATGTAAAACATAGGTCAGCACCATTAGCTGAGGAAAGCAATGCGTGAGGTTTACGGCACAGGGCACCTGGCTAAGACTATGTCAGGGACCCATCCTCGTCCATAAAAGTTAGTGCAGGTCATCTTTGTGAAATCGTACAATGGCAATACTGAATCTTTACACATTCAAGTTTGGAGCTGAGTGTACCATCTGAAGCGCGTGCCAATAGACAGCAATGCTAATGTCCCTGCTGAGGAAAAAAAACGAATTTATCTTCAGAGCCATTCATTTTTAGTTGCCATAGAAACAGCATTAGAGCCATTTTATACCTGGCTGACAAACCTCACATATTTTCTGATTCTGCTTTTCTGATTTCTCTTGCTTTCCTTTTTTCCTTTCATGTTTGATTTTTATTTCAATGCAAAATGACTAACAGAAATGTATCTACCTACAGCACAAATATGAATTTATTATATTTGTCTCCGAAACTCTCCATTGCTCCTCAAATATATCTGCTCAGTTCATAATAAAAATATCTATTTCTAGTTAAAAAAAAAAAGCAAACAAAAGGAATAAAGATACACACAAGAAACAAAATTACAATCATAGATACTTTTCCTTTGCTCTTCTGTTGCAATAAAGTATCAGATTAATATTAGGATGATATCACCCTTTGAATGAATTTAATATAGATTCTCATATATTCTCCCAGTTTTCTCATCTTCAGTCATCCCAGATGGGTTACAAATACAAAACAGGAGTTTGTATCTACTTACTTGCATTTTAGATTAGTCAAATTACATGATTTTTGTGATTGCTTTCATTCATTGAGGTGTTCTTCCAACAATTCTGAAATTTTAGACTGCTTTTTTTTTTTTTTTTTTTTTGCTTTGGTTATGATATCTTACAACCTCACACCTGCAGGAAGGGAAAATCAATACTTTTACAAATGTCCACTCTTTCTGAGTAGCTTAAATACCTAGAGGTGCTAAATTCCATCAGCATTTACCGACTTCAAGTAATACCGTAGTGGCTGGCATCAGATTCTCATAAATTCAGTAGGTCCATTTGGAAATCTGAGCTCAAGTATTTCCTTTTGATTAAAATAAATATCACAATATACTTACCTAACTTACAGAGAGAGAGTGAATGAATATATATTAACATTTGTAACGTATGTAATAAATTCAGATTTCAAGTGTTAGAAAAATGCAAAATAATGATAAGTACTTTGCATTTTCTGTAACACAAAATGAAGTTGGGCTGTCAGAATGATACCTTACAGACCAGGACTTACTTATTACAAATGAAAATTATTTATTCCTAAAATATCCCTAAAACCCCTAAAGAAATAACCCTGTTGAGAATAAGGAACACTTTTCTACCACTAAGCTGTTAACAACAAAAGCATGTTCTATTTAGAGAACTGAAAACTACACTAAAGCACTTCTTGAGAATGGCCTTGAAAAATATGAATTTGCTCTATTTCAATATTCTGACAGTAAGTCTGATAGTGTCAGGTCACCAGGGCACATGCGTTCATACTCTAAATTCTGCTCAGATGCTTTCCTTTGCTGCCTATAAACCTTTGTCCTGTAACTAATGTAGTTGGTGCACATATTATTGTGATTTACGGTGTGGGCAGGGCTTGCCAGCTCATCCTTTTAGGGAGTCCCCTCCACCCTGAATTGTAGGGCAGCAAGAAGTTGCCAGGAGAGTTACTACAGTGATCTATTCTGCAGCACCCTGAGGCCAAATCCCCTGGCTATCCCTGCAGCCTCGTCCCAGGACACTTGCAGGGGATGTAGCACCAGGATGTTGGAAGGAAAATCTCTGAACTGCCATCCGTTCCTGCTGCCTCTGCAGGCAGGACAGCCCCAGAAGGGCTGCAGATGAGGGCGATGCCCGTTCCCCATGGCATTCCTGTGAAGGTGTTGGCGCGTCCCAGCCCCGACACCGGGCCACCTCTGCGCACATGAGTGCATTTCCCAACGCTTCAGCCCCTGTTTTCACACTTTCTCTGTCCTTCCCTATTTCTCCCACCTCCTGTGGCTGGGGATGTCCCACTGCAGGAGGCGGGAGGTGCTGTGGTGCTGATGTCTGGCAGGGGTGAGCTGGGGTACTGCTCCACACAACCCGCTCCCAGGTGGGCATCTAGGGCAGCCCGACCCATGGGCGTGCATCAAAAGCAGTGCAGAGTGTGCCATGAGGGATGGCATGGCATTCTTCAGGGCTTTTGGGTAGCACTGCATCCACACAGCCCCCTTCCTCCTCACACTTTCAGCCAAGCCCTACCCCAAACCTTCCCCAAACCTCTTTTCTCCCAGATACACTTCCCCAAATCTTGATGTGGCTTTTACCTGTCCAGCCTGTGCTCCTTCTCGCCTCTTCCCTCATCTCTTTTTAATATAGTGCAGCAGCAGAAAATGACCCAAGTCACATACAGCCTGTGCACTGCAATGTGGATGCGGACAAGGTGCTGCAGGTGAGGACATCCTGGACAGTCCTTAGGAGCAAGCTTGCAGAGCTGTGCAGATGTGGCTGAGGAGCAGCGTAAGGCAGGTCGGTTTGAGTAAGATACATTGCTTTCCAGTTCCAGACTGATTCTGCTTGTCTATAACACAGTAACTAAAGATATTGCCTTTCCTGTAGTCTGAAATAAAAAAAAAAAAAAATCAAACCTGAACATTAAGGAGGACGCGGACGCTTCTTTTGCCTGAAACTGTACCTCTGGACAGCCGAGCTTTAAAGAGAGGAAGCCTGGAGAACAGTGTTGTACCAGTCTGTGCTCAAACATGCTAGGGCACCTGCATGAGTGATTAGTCAAGATTTTTTTTCAAATTCAGACTGATTCATGATATCAGAAGTAAACAGAAATTAAAAAAAAAAAAAAAGAAAATTAAGAAAACCCTACACAATTGTTACCCCAGAGCTTAAATTCTTTGAAAAATCACGAACATATGAAAATGACTGTGATAGAGCTGTTCCTTTGTTTGTGTATTTGTATAGCCCATTCAGAGAAAGAAAGATGTTTAATGCACTTAACATGTTTAAAAGCTTTCTGTCAATTCAGAAGAGGAAATTAGCTGCAGAATGGTATTGTAAACATATATTAGCACTGATCTTAAAGATAAAATTAGGAGAAAGGTTTTTCAACAAAGAGAAAGTGAACCTATCAAAAAAATAGTGTGTGATTGAAAGGTGAAAATTCAATGTCATACTTTTTATGAAGCTGAGCCTTCTGCTAATCGCTCATATGGAAGTGGATTCAAATGGGGCAACTGAATTTATTATCACCTCTCGCACTGTAATTGCCTTCTGTAATATACCTTCCTGCCTTGTGGGCTGGGAAACCCATGCCATTTGTGAATCATCTCCTGATTCCCCATAATTTTCAACCTGGCTCTGAACTACAGAGTGCGCAGCTGAACCAAGAGAATGAGCAGACTGACAGGAAAAAAAAGATGGAACTGTGCCTACATGCATGAGCCCCGGACAACTGAATACCTACAAAAAGGCAAATCTGGGGCAAGATATGAATCATACCAGATACCTTCCTACAGCTGCTGTGTCAGCAGGAGGTCTTGTAGATGCCCTTTCGTTGCAGTTTAATGTTACACTTAATCCAATCTAACTGTGAGGAGGAAATAGTCCCCCTTTCCCAGCACAGGCTGTTGCTACCTCTGCTTGGGCATGAGAACATGACTGTCCCTTTTCCTTGTCAGAGTTAAGAAAACTTGAGATTTCAGCCTTTGAAAGCAAGCACACAAACAAGGATTTGTGCCCATTTGCCCCCTCATTTGGACCACACTTTTTTTCTCAGTTGCTCTCTGTATGGTTTTATAAACCAGGGCATTTCAGTGGAAAACACAATTTTGTACCACTTGGGATATATGGACTTTTACCACTTGGATTACTTTACTGGGAGAAAACAAATAAATAAATAAATAAAAGAGCATGTACAATGGCTCCAGGCAGCTTTAGAAAGATCAAAAGCCTCAGGTTCAACTACAGCTGAACAAAACCCCATATATTCAATGCTATCGGACTTAGCTAGGACATTGGTTTATAAAACAAAACATACATTGTACTTCTCAACTAAGCTGAGGCCTCTTCTGATTTTGAGTACAATCGTGATTAACACAGCATTTTATTGAATTACCTAACTTTTCACTTTGTCATCTATAACATTACTGCAGGAACACTCTGTTTGAGAATTCCTGTACCATTCTCAGTCTCGATTCCTCAGGGAAATTTCTAACTTTTTTTTTTTTAATACAAAAATACATTTTTGCTGTGTTGATGTTAGCAAAAATAGATTACATTTTAAAATTGCTATTCTATTGAAACTGGTTCTGCCACTCTTACCTAAAGTAGTACATTTAAATGTATTTTGAAATAATTACATACAATAAAATTGGGTGGGAAAAGCCTCTCTCCTCCGTTGTCTTGTGGCAGTTTACATCCTAGTAGAGATGCTCTGTAGTGCCCTGGAGAGGAAAGCATGGAGACGTCTGTGGGCTAGCAAGGCCTGCACTGTGAGGTTCTGAGAAGCACCAGCTGCTGCTTTTGTGTTTAAAATCAGGATTATACTTGAATTTGCATCATTACAGCACAAGAGACCAAAGGAGCAATATACAAAAAAATAGGCTCCTGGGGGTCCATGAGAAACACAGACTTAAAGTATAGGCCACTTTCTTATGTATAGCTGCCAGTGTCCCTTTTTCCTCCTGCTTTTGTTATGAAGAAAGTTCCAGCTGTTTCTGTCAGATGAAAGATGGCATGGTGTGAAAGAAGAACCGATGGAAGACACCAGCTCATCTGCCACCACCTGCTCTCATGCTGGGCTATGGGTTTGGAAGGTGCACAATCACTTTGTAACTTGCTGTCCCCAACAAAACTCACAAGGACTCTTCTCCCAGACCAGGCTGTACCACTGAGAACTCTCTCATGACCACATTTCTGCTTCAGCCCGTGCGCTACCTCAGCCTTCTGAATTTTAGTGGGAGAAGGCAACATATAGTCTAAACGATTTTGATGTGCACAAAATATAAAGCCTTAACATTTTCACTAGAGTGGATCAACTCTTAAGTTGCTCCATGGAGAGAGAATAATTCATAAAGAAGCTACTGCTGACCACAAGAAAGTTGAAGACGTATTTATCAAGTCTACTCATGAAAAGAATGAAAACACAGCAGAAAGTAAACAGAACAGCTTGCATAATATTTAGTTTCCTACACTGTTTACAGAATTTGCTTAATGGTATGTATACAAGAACAAAAATGATCATACTATATTCTGTAAATGCCTGCGTGCAATAAATCACTGAATCTATTTAGAAAGCCTCTGAAGTGGAAAAGCCTTGTGAGCACAGAAACACAGCACGGGTGGAGGTCCAAGGGCTTCGCTGATCAGCCTTCGTTATCTCACAGACCAAAGAAAAGGCAATGTCTTTTCCTGCCTCTTCAAGGACCCCTGGAGGGGTCCTTCAAATGCTAGTGGTGATCTCTGAGGTGAGTATAATGACTTTCTCATTCATACTTAATTTTCTTGCCCTTTTAAACATCATTACAATCTATGTACTTTCTTAAGGCATCCAGATACATATAAAACATGCAACTGCACACAACCTGCCATCTCCCATGAATTCTCATCAGATCATTAGTATAGGAAGAGCTAATTTTTCTTGACTTCAGTAATTTTGTTGAGCATGGCCAGATGTATAGTTGTATTGTGTCAAAGTGCTTCAAGTTGTTCCGTAAAATACTAGTCACTAAAACAATTCATCATTAAGCAAACGCAAAGCCATTTAAATCTTACTACTTTAACAGTGTCTGTTAAGTGTCTGTTTAAGGTTCTTTAACAGCACCTTAGCAAATCTTCAGGTGATGTTCTGAACTTTTCCAAAGAGTACGGCAGCTGTTAGTTCCTCTAACCAGGAAAGTCCAGTATAGCTGAGAACAAACTCAGCTGTCGGATTTCTGGCCTTCAGAACTATTAACACCAGGAATGACACAAGAGGTCTGCACATGATAAATTTGCATATGCCACTAACTGGATAAGAACTCCAGGAGTAACCTAAGCATCTCCACGCCCAAGGTGTATCTGGACTGCTGGCCAGTGTGCTCCACAGCATATCCCTTGTTGTGGTTCTGCAATCTTTCATCTCTTTTCTGATCCATTCATCTTTCCTTTCAATGAAAACTACACTGTGGGAGCAGCAAAGTAGACACAGGCAATATGCACACAAGTCCTGGACCCAGTATGAAACCAGGACAGTCTGGGACACAGATGCTGATCCAGGAACTGGGAAGCACTCCCAGTCATGGAAAAGGAAACTTTGAATCAAGCTGAAAATAGCACTCAGCATTTTTATTCCTTCCAGTGATCTTTTTACATTATTTTCATTCAGTCAGAGAATTGTCAGGTCAGAAGGTAAAAAAGGCAGCTTTTTTCTTGGATGTGCAACATAATGTACAATGTAGAACACAATCTACCATGTAGAACATTACATACATTGTGCATTACATTCCAGCAGCCGCTCACTGTTTTTGGTATCAGCTGGTGCTTAAATGTGGATCTGGGTCATAGGCGCATTCATTCAAAAATAATTTGAAGCTACACTTGCAAAAGTAACAAAGTAACAGCTCCAAATGCGCTCGG
>VXAL01016229.1:583108-610790 GCA_013399475.1 Chauna torquata | reverse complement strand
GGGGAGGGAGCGAGCGAGGCCGCGGTGCCGTGAGCGGGCGCCTTCCCTCCCTCTCTCCCTTTCCCTCCCTCCGCAGCCGCTCGAAGCCCCTCCCCTCCCTTCCCCGCCGCCGAGGAGCCGTGCAGGACGGGACCCCCGGATGCGGCGGGCAGAGCCGCTCCTTCCCGGCGGTGGCGGAGGGGAAATACTGCCATTGTTCGCAGATGAATAAAAAAACCGCCGAGCGGTAGCAGCTTCTCGGCCGCTCTTTGCGGGGGAGGCTGAACTAGTGCAGCTTTATTCTGCAGGCGAGGGGAAAACTGCTGTCTCTTTTTTTTTTTTTTCCTCTCGTTATTCTTCAGTCTTTAAGAAAAAAAGTTACGTAGCTCTTCGTAAGAGGAGGAGACTTATTTTGGTGAGGAAGTGGTGATGAAATACACAGAACTTCCTCGGGTTACAAGAAGTTGACTTTTCTAGTTCTTTTTTGACTCCTTATCTTTTCCAAAAAGCCTTATTCCTACTTTCCCACCGAAATCTGGTGTTCATATCGGTTTTGTGTGCCATCTGTCCAATTTGCAAATCTTGCACTCCTCTAGGTTGTGTTGCCCCAGATTGCATTGTTCCTGCCCTAGAATGTAAATAACCAAGAACAACTCCACTTTCACAGATTTGCCAGGCTTACTGAGTGATGCCCAATGCCTGCCTGCCCTGCAGAGATCTGAGAAATAGATAATAGGTTATGGAATTCACAGTTAGTTTTGCTGCTAAGAACTTATTGCTATCTCAGGAAACTTTATTTCTTTCAGTATTTATCGATAAATTAATTCAGAAGATGAATAATCTCCTAAAGGTATACTGTAAAGGAATGCCGTACCAGGTGAGCAGAGGGTAGAAAGGACTGATGTGCTCTTAGTTTGTCTGCATGTGAAGGCTTCTCCTTTATAGCTGAAGACCCGTTATATGAATTTAGGTGGGAGTGAACCCTAGCCCAGATACCACTTAGCATAAGAGTACATCTCATCAGCTTCTGTATTAACTTTGGTTTAGTTTTTATCAGTTCCAGGTGAAACACTGATAACAATTCAAGTTTTCCTGAAAAACTAATGTGAATCCAGTAGTGTCTGTGTAAATTTACGCATGCAGAAGCCCTTGAAGTAGAACAGTTTATGGCTGTAAGCGTAGTGCAGACAGATACTGCCAGAGCAAAACTGATGGGGATGCTCTGTGTAACTCAGTATGACAGTATGGCCCTGGTCTGCTCAGGCACTGGTCAATTTTGATATCGCCAGTAACTGTGTTGCTGGGAAGGTTGACGGCGCAGATGAATAGAGTCTTGAGCTAGTTTAGCTTCTTCAAGCAGTGAGGAGTTCCTTTTGCTCTTTCCACTGTGTTCACCCCAGTTGCTGTCCTGTTGGGGCTGCATTTCTGCAGTGTGATGCTTCCTTGGTTTGTGAGTCATGCAGAGTAGAATGTAGGGGAGAAAAGTGAGAAGAGAGTAGTGCCTGTTTTTGCTGAGCTTATCCTTTTTATTTGTGCAAAATTTTGCTGTTTATTCTTTTCCAAGTTTGGTTTTTGTGACTTTCATGTTGTCTCAGGACCTGCTCAGTTGAACTATATTACATTAAAATAGAAAGTTACATTGGGAGAGATTGACACCTCTACATTTCCCCATTTCCTTCTGAAAAGTAGGAAGAAAAGTTAGTTGTTACCGCCTACAGTGTTACAACCTTTAATTGCGATGTCATTGTGATAGGTCCTTTTGAAACTTCTGTTCATGGTTTCTGATTTGAGGCTGACAGCTTGAATTGATAAGACAGAGGACATGGCTCAGCATGTCTGTAGAGGGGTGAAGATGACAGTTGACAAATGCTGTAGGGAGAAAATGATGGCAATTTGATGGTAATTTATATAGCAGACATTTTATGGGATGCCATATTTGTAAGGAAAATTTGCTCGATGTGTAAAACAATAAACTATTGTTCTTGAATTGTAGGGTGCTGTGTTGACTTACCAATATTCATTTGAGTTGGACTACAGGAACCCTTTCCACTAGTTTTTTCGGTAGCAGGGACTGGAAGTATACTGTGTAGCCTTTTCATTCTTTTGTGTACAGTACAACTGCATAACAACACTAGGACAAAACTTTTGTTTGTATCTGTAGTAAATAGGTCTTTTAGGACTTGTGGCTTGATGAGCATTCCCTCATTGCTCTGTCCTATTCTGGGCCTCAATGTACTACTCATGCTTGGGGCTCTTCTGGGGCTTTTTAATGCCTTTTTCCAGGAGGCGGGAGGATGTTCCACTTGATTAGCACTAAATGAACCATGGGTTGTAAGAGTGAAGTGAAGACCACAGACCCATGGGTTTACAAATAGGCTAAACTGCATGAAAACTGTCTTGCAACCAACTGTAGGTCGCAAAGAGCTGGCTAACTTGAAGTCAGATCTTTTCAGTGAAAATGCATCTTTCCTCTTCCATCTGGAGCTCATCAAACTATGCATCTGTGATGCCTCTTACCCTTTCGTTAACTTATTGTTCATCATAATTGTGTCCTTTGTCCTTGTGCTTACAGCTTTACTCAATTTGGCTCCCACCAATTGTATTTAATTTTTTGTAATTGTATTTCCTTTTTATTTTGCCCTCCTTTTTTGGATAATTTACTTGACTCATTTTTCATTTTCTAAGCTGGCTTCCCCATCCAATGGTCTTTCATATTCATTTAGAATCTTGTTCTGAGACAAGTCTCACAAATGCAGGACTTTCTTTGTACATTGCTTGTGACCTGTAAGAAATACATGTTGCATGGCACATTTTACTTTGACCGACTCACCGGACATGTTACGCATCTGTGTTGCACATGAGAACTGCATTATCTGCGTACAAATGGCTGAAGCTGGCATTGTCTTGATGGCAGAAGAGCGCAGTAAGATTAGGGGCACTTTGGCAAACATTAGGGTGTGTTTTTGTACTCAAAAGTATAGAGTATCGGGGCATGATACTGAGATAATGAGGAGCCTGTGCATGAGGCCAGCTTGGTTCTGCCTCAAGGTTGCCTGCGCCTTTTGTCAGCAAACTGAATTACTTTCAAGCAGTCAAGATGTGACCATATATTGTAAAGCTCTCTGATGCTCAGATCAGCTTTGCTTTTCTGAAGTTTTTTCATATATACACATACATATGAATACACACACACATGCACATAATTAAACTGTAAAAAAAAAATGCACATTGTTCACTGCCATCTTAAACATTAAAATATTTTTATCTGTTGTATATATGTGTATTTATTTTTGTTTTCCTGTTTTGTATGCTCTGCTTGGTCAGAAGGATCTCTTATTTTAATGCTATGGGAAAAAAAATGCTTTGTTTATACTCTGATAAGTATTCTTTCATAGTTGCATTGTGGGTTTGTCTAATCATGCCTCGAAGAGTTCCAGTTTGATAGTTAAATACCAACAAATTAGAAATGAAAGAGTTCTGACTTTGTATTTTGTAGCTGGATAATAAAAGTGATTTAGATAGAGTAAGCAGCTGAGAGTAAGCTCATCTGAAAACCTCTGTGGCTGCAGATTCTTAGGAACATGTTACTCGACTTCTTGTGTAGAACACAAAAATATTTTCTGTCTAATAAATAATAAGAGCTAGCATTTAATGGCTGCATAAAACAGGTTATTAAAAACAGCCTTTATATCAGGAAGGCAGTTGTTTCATTATTGGTGGAGATGGACACATTGTGATGTGATAAATTTCTGCTCAGAAGGGCAGTACTATCCTGGTCATAAAAAGCGTAAGCTGGCAGACCCACATTTACTTTAAAAAGTGTGTGCAATACCCTACTGCATATGGAGGGCTAGTTTTTGTCAGTTGTGTTGGTCTGCTGAAAGGGCCCTGGGCAAGAGCTAACCTTTGCTATTTGCAAATACCGTACTACAAAGAAAACTTGAGACCATCTCAGCTGGGGCCTGTTAGCTTGGTTACAATGCAGACAGTGATACTACCTACACTTAATGTATACTTTTGACTACACCTAAATTTTTAGTTACTGTATCTGATGAGGGATCAAACTGCTTGAATTTTAGTGGTGTGCCACTTGTAGCGCTGAGAATGGTTGGACCTGTAGAGTAAATGGGAATCTTGTCACCTAACAAACTTGTCCGCAATCATACACGTTTTTGCCACAGGCAGCATGGTTTTTTAGAAACATCAAAGGCCTGCTGTTTTGTTAAAGTTCCAGTTTGTGCGTTCAGACAGCTAATCAAAACCAGAAAGATTTTTGCATGTTTCTTGAACTTGTGATTTTTTAGGATCTACAAATGTTTTTTAAAATGAGGTTGCTAACATATATTCAGAATTTTTGACTGCATATATTATAACTTTGAATTGAAAAAGTGGTAAAGAAGAAGATGGATAATCTGCTTTTTATTAATTGAGTGGGTTTTTTTTTTTCAGAAATGATAGTAATATTTTTAATGAAATTTTATGTGTCACTGATTTTTTTTTGTATGTCTTTTTGGGAATGTAATTTAGCATTTGACTTTCAAATTGAACAGAGGGAAGAAGCAAATCTCAGAGATGCACATATAGTTTAAAGAAATTATACAAAAAAAAAATGCAGTTTCCAAAACTCTCCCTTTGTAAAGGGAAAGACCAATTCTTTTCTGCAACTCCGAGAAGTATGTCTGCTGAGTTCCAAAAAGAAGTAACACTTTTAATTTGTTCCTTCTGGACATCATCACGATGATGTTCATGTGTTTGTCTTTCATACTTGAATGTTGCAAAACACTGCAAGCAATAATTAAAATACAAAATACTGGGGGAGGACTGAGTAACTGGAAGTATTACAGCTAGTCTGGGATGAGTTTTTGACAGCGTATCTTTTCAGTACCCTTTTATTCACCCATTCACACTGAATAGCACAATGTGGAGTTTCAGTCCTGATTTTCCAGAGCAAATGATCTGATATTTCTGACAGCAGTCTGGTTAAAACATCATCTGTGGAAGTGTGTTGCTACTTTAATTTGGGTATAGGAGTCAGAATGATGATGCTAACTTTGTATCTTAGCATGTTTATCTGCAAGATTGTAAATGGTTATAACTGAGCAGAAATCATTTCTTTTCATGCTTGGTGGTCTTCTCAACTAAGAAAGTCACAAGATATCAAAAACAATTTGTGATACGGGTAGTGCATTTGTTGAAATAGCTAAGACTAGAGAAGTAAGGCTTCCTGTATTCTTTTTCTTATTCGTCTACATCTAGGAAACAAGGGTGTGTTTGGGTGAGTTTCCATGGTCTGCATGTGAAGGAGGAAGGGTTTTTGGATCTTGTGCAACAGCCATTGAGCCATCTCATCTCTCTTCTATCAACACCTGCAGTTGCTGACTCAGATCATTCTTAATCATCTAACCACACGCCTTGTTGACAGACTGGTAACTGAGTGAATTCCATGCTGGCTGCAAAACCAGCACGATGTAAGAAGAGATTGTAGTGAGCAACATCAGGTTTTCTGTTGTCTTTATTGATTTAAATTAAGGCACTGATGCTGTCAGCCAGTTTGGGCCCTGAAAAAATTACATGCAACCTGCACTGCCGTGGTAATTCTCTCCTTTGATGGTGATCCGAAAGCCTATGTGACAGAAACCTGATCCATTTCGGAGGAGTTTCTTGCCACTAAGGAGGTGCTGCAGAGCTGTGGACTGTTATCTGCTCTCTTTAGTGTTTTGGCAATGCTGACCTCAGCCTTCTCAGAGAGAGAGATTAGCCTACGTCTGCCGTAAGACTGGTGGCTGCTTGTTTGGATCTGTCTACCAAGACTAAATTCTACTTCCTTGAAGTCATTACCCACGCACACAAATGGCTAGAATTACTCCACATTCAGTAGAGGATTTCCTTAATTGCTTTGTAACATCACCCTTAATCTTACTGTCAGATACCGTGTTCCAGCCTGTCCCAGGCAGTTCTTTGCACCTACTTTCATTAGTTATGATGATACGAGGAATCAAACTGAGATGGAGAACTGGACAGACTAAGTGAAAATACGAAACTCTTACTTAATTTAGTGATGATAAACTTACCTTAAAAGAGATTAATTTTCTGTGGAAGTTCAGGATATGTTGGGCCAGTGCAGTTTACTGAGGATCGGATCTGCTTGACTGACAAAGCCGAAACTTTGCATATCTGGTTGCATTTATTTTAGTAATACCCTCTCTGTAAGGGTTGCAGTTGATAATGAATGTTTTTATATTTTCAAAAGAACCAATCATCTGATGACAACTGTGGATATACTGGGTTTTCAACCAAGATTGCTGGCTTTGCAGCCTGTTTTCTTTGGAATCCAAGTTGATTCTTTCTAGTCACCATATCTGTTATCCTGAGCTATTCTGTCTAGGATGCTTGTGTGGGTTTCTAGATGCAAATTCACAAGACAGCAGCCACTGAAATATGTCCGAAATCAAAACTTGGTGAGGCACTTTCTCTTCTGGATCAGAGTGGAAGAGTCCAGGAACCCACTGTAGGCTTTTGAAGTACAACCGTTGCATAAGGCAAAACAGCTTTTGAAAGTCAATATGAAAGCTTTGAAGGTTAACATTAAACACTGCTAGGCTCTCCGAAGCTTTCTCAGACCGCTCTTGTTCCCTCAGAAGTTACTGCCGTCCTGTCAATAGAAATTTAGATGATGCCTCTCTTTCACCGAAATCGGGCTGCTTTATCGTAAGTGATTGCTAAAGGATAGTAACATCCCGTTGTGGAATTGGTCGCAGTTGAATATCATAGAATCACAGAGTGGTTTGGGTTGGAAGTCCCCTTAAAGACCATCTAGTCCCACCCCCCTGCCATGGGCAGGGATGCCACCCACTAGATCAGGCTGCCCAAACCCCATCCAACCTGGCCTTGAACACCTCCAGGGATGGGGCATCCACAGCTGCTCTGGGCAACCTGTTCCAGTGCCTCACCGCCCTCTGAGTGAATAATTTCTTCCTTATATCCAATATAAACCTACCCTCTTTTAGTGTAAAGCCATTACCCCATATCCTATCACTATGCTCCCTGATAAAGAGTCCCTCCCCAGCTTTCCTATAGGCCGCCTTTAGGTACTGGAAGGCCGCTACAAGGTCTCCCCAGAGCCTCCTCTTCTGCAGGCTGAACATCCCAAGCTCTCTCAGCCTGTCTTCATAGGAGAGGTGCTCCAGCCCTCTGATCATCCTCGTGGCCCTCTGTGATGAGAGTACAGCTGTCTCTAGAAGAAAAAGTAGTAATGTCTTGGTAGTAGCATGTCACCAGATTGAGGTAGTTGCTGTTCAGGCCTCTCCATCTTCCTAATATACTGTTTTCATGATCTGTCTCAGATGAAATTTAGTCTGGTCTTTTGGACCAAGTATTCCTTCCATGGTTATGGTTCAAAGGTATCTGAAGGACCACTGATTGATTTTGACCCATCTGTTCCCATTAAGCAGGTAGTACGCAGTTGCTGAGCACATGAAGTGGAGCTTTTGGAAAGCAACTCACATTTCCATTCCCTCTGAAAGGAATCTAGTTCACTTGGATAGAACTGTGCTGTAAACTGTACCAATGCAAGGGAGAAGGGAGTGATTCACTCCAAAACCCCATGATACTTTTCTCAACCAAAATGTTCTAGAGGCAGCCTTGATGCTGTAGAATGGTCCCTCTGTAGCCCATGAATAAATAAATGTTTAATACACACAAACCCAAGGGTTTATTAAATTTAGTAAAATAAAATAGAATCCTGTCGCTTTCCGACCTCTCTGTGAATGAGGAGATAAAAATGAAGTTAGGAATGCAGTAGAAATCTGAAATAGATTTTATCAGTGTGGTCCTCTTGAAGCTTGGTCTGTTCCTTCTACCAAATGTTTTGATGAAAAAGATTTGCTAGGGAGTTGATGTTAGCCTGTCACTTTGCACATTTCTCATACTTGCTAATGTCCGTAATTCTGTGAGTAGAGCTTGTGTTTTTTTGGTTTTCTGCTTATCTTACACAGTCAAAAGTGTTGCAGTGTAAAACAGTGGTTGGAGGTATTTATTGTATTCTAGACTGACAAAAAACAGCAAAAGAAGTCATAAGAATTTTATATATTTTCATGTGGATGAAACTGGGGCTTAGCTTTTTCAGCAGGGATGTTGTTGTAGGTGTTGGATCAAACTCACCATGTCTGTGGAATGTTGTCAGAGTATTTTGTTTTGAAGAAGTTCTAAGAATGTTTAATGTTAAATATAATCTAGGTGCTTTTTATATTTTAGGAAGCTGAATATGGTGGACATGATCAGATTGATTTGTATGATGATGTAATTTCTCCATCTGCAAATAATGGAGATGCCCCAGAAGATCGTGATTACATGGATTCTCTCCCACCATCAGTTGGAGACGATGTAGGTAAAGGAGCTGCACCAAATGTTGTCTATACATATACTGGAAAAAGAATTGCCTTGTACATTGGAAATCTTACTTGGGTAAGTATCTTACTACTATTCAGGTGTAGCCAGCAATTTGAAAGTTGTGAACATAATTCTTTGTAAACATTTTTTTCGTTTAAGAATTGTTATATGAAATATTAAAAGTGCAGCAAAGGTTTTTTCTTTTTACCTGCAATTTAGTGAGCCTGCCTGAAGTTGTCTTGATGTCTTTAGTAAATAACTTTAAAGTGTTCTCTGCTGTTTTAAGTGTTATGAACGGATATTTGTGCTACAACCATCTTTTCAGAGAACTGAATGAAAGAGAACAAGCTTAAACTATGAAATATCTTATGCTTGGAGATACTTCAAGGCTACCAAAGAAACCCATTTTTAAGTAATCCCTTGCTAAAGTTTGTAGTTTGAAAAGAAACTGGGGTACTCTGGGATTTTCTTGAAATTACTTTTTGACTTTTTCCACTTACCTGTTTCCAGGGCAGTGACTCTTGCAGCAAAGCTGTTTTCACATATTTACCTTGAGGCTTATTCCTGCCATCCTGGGAATTAACAGTATTGGGATAACTCACTGAACCGCAGTTTCCCTCAAGAAAATTACTTTTGTTAGCATTAAAGTATTTTAAAATCAGTTGTAGTTAACCAAAGTGCAAGTAGCTGGTCAGTAGCTAAATTAACTGGAATTCATCTCTATTTACCTGAAATCCAATTCTACCAAATCCATGCATGCAAAGTTTTCATTGAGGGTTTTTTGCCTTCCGATAAAATTTCTACTAGTGCTAAGCTTGAAAAAGAATGCTTTAGGGGTTCTTAGGTGTTTTTCATTAATTTCACAGTATCCTAATTTCAGGAGCTAATAGGTAAGTAAGGGAATAATTGACTTAACAGCTGTACCACTCTAAAATGTATGAACAGAATCAGCCGAACTCATCCAAGTCATATGTCATGATTTCTAAAGTAGCTGGGCCAATGTGCAATTACTTGTACCTATTACTCAGTATTTGGCTTTACAAGTGAAGTTATCCACAAAAAGTGCATTTGCTCATTTGGTCATTGCTATCATATTTGTTCTCTTTGTGTTTAGATCTCAGCAAAGTAGTTTATTAAAGTTTTAACAGAAGCCTTAATTTGAGGGAGGTCAGAGAAGTAGTTCAGAATCTTGAAAGCCTGCTTTGAACTTTCCGTATGAAATTTAAAGAGGTGATGGAGTTACAGGAGTAGGAAGAAAACCATGAGTATTAATGTGTTGTATATCTTTGAATGTGTATGAAATTGTTGAACATTGCATAATAACTAATAGGAAGTTACATCAAGTAGATTTGGTTAAGTGGAAGTAGTTGTCACTAACCATAGCTTCTGTGCTAGTTTCCCATCTTTTCTTTGTAAATCTTGCTATTTTTTTGCAAATAATATTTAGATCACTAGGCTCTCATTAGTCAAAGCTCTCATAACCTGTCTAATATGGTGTTAAAAATGAACTTTTGGTTTGGAAATAGAATTAGTGGGAGAAAAAAATGGATGTCAAAAAAAAAGTAAGTTATTAAAATAGTTCAGTTTAAGCCTAATACTCTTGAAAAAAGAGTGCTTTCAGAAAAGTTACTCAATTATAAATGGTTTTTGGCATACTGTAGCTGCTATACTGTGTGGTGGGGCTAGGGCAACATAGTGTATGAGGAAGTATGTATTTAAAAATGAATTTTCTGAGAATTGTAAAACATAACTGACTGCTCTCCAAGAGTCAGAAACTATTGACAGCCTGAATAAAGTATTCCTTTTGATCACTTGCACAAAAAAATAAAAGCATGTAAAACTTAGTTGTCCTTTTCATGGCATTATAGATAAGTTTTTGTAGTTGAATATTTAAAATATATTTTTCAGTGGACAACAGATGAAGACTTAACTGAAGCAGTTCATTCACTGGGGGTAAATGATATTTTGGAGATAAAATTTTTTGAAAATCGTGCTAATGGCCAGTCTAAAGGGTAAGAACTTGTCGTTTCCATTTTCTTTAAATGGACTGAAGTTTGGGAGGGTGGAAATTGGGAAAGAGTTCTAATTTTTCATAACTGTCGGTATGTGGACTTGAATACCTTTGTTTATTGATATCCAATGATGGTTGGGTATATAATAGTATAATACTAATGATTCAAATTCCGGGCATAAATTTTATGGCAGTATTATGCATCTTGCTGTTTTGTGAGTTAAATTTTATTGGCAATTTTCATGAAGACTCTAGTACCACTACACTAACTGAAACTTAGGAATAATGTTCTTCATAATGTAAATACTGTTTCTCCCAATCCCCATTATTGAATCATTTTTAAATGCTTAATTTTCTATTAACTGTTGAAAGTGAGTGCTTGAGCTGACTTTTCACTGGCAGTCTGATCTTCCTTGCATGACTGTGCCTTTATATCTCCTTAGTACTAATGACAGTAGTGATAAGAACACAATGAATTCTTAATGATAACTTGGTCATATTAATTCAAATATAGTATGTTGATACTCTACCGGAAAGCTACCTTTGTTGTTATATATTTGGCTACATCTTATATACTTACATTTTGGTTCTTCATATATGTCTTAAAATGAGTTGCTTTATCTGTCTTTAAAACTGGACTAAGTTCTGTGAAAGAGTTTCTATATTTAGTTTTCAAGTATCCTTTTGCTTACTGTGTTATACCTTTTTCATGAGGCATGAGGAATGGAAAAACTGCAATGTAACCTTTTTTTCCCTTCCTTTCAGGTTTGCCCTTGTGGGTGTGGGATCGGAAGCATCCTCCAAAAAGCTGATGGATTTGCTGCCTAAAAGAGAATTGCATGGGCAGAATCCTGTTGTAACTCCATGTAATAAACAGTTTTTGAGTCAGTTTGAAATGCAGTCAAGGAAAAGTAAGTCTTTTTTATGTGCTGTCTTGGAAAAATAGAAGTTTATTCCAAAAGTTGTACTGCAGTTTTTCTCTCAGCATCTGAAAACTTCTGCACAGCTTAAAATTGCTGTAAAATACTTAGGCGAATGAAGTTGCAACTTTGTTTAAAAAAAAAAAAAAAAAAAAAAGATCCTCTTAGGGAAAAAAAAATCAGTATACTGAACATCTGTGTTTTTAGCAGGAGGTAGCACTTATTGGAAGAAGGTTACAGCTTTGTAAAACTCGTCTTACCATTGGAGAAGCTTTCTCAGTTCCTTCTTCTGGATTTAGTTTAAAACAAACAAACAAAAAAAACCCATGAGAGTGTTTAGAAACTTAACATTCGTAGACAGATTGGACTAAATTCTGATGTCTGGATGACTTGCGCTTCTGATAGGGTAGAGAAGGGAGATTCTGTGTTGTGCTTTCCTACAGCACCTCATCTTGCGGTTCCCAGTCCTAACAGTGTGTGGCCTTGGGCTGCATTAAAGCAAGGACTGACAGTCTCCCCAGTTGCTGTTCTGTTTGTATGGGGATACTGGAACATTGCCACATTTTAGCAAAGCACTTTTTCCCTTTCCACCCCAGCCCCTCTTTTTTGGGTACCGAGGAACAAGGTGGTGCTTGTAAGGTCATGCCTCACTGCTGCATAAGACTTTAGATCAAGGATTAGAAAGCTTTAACCTATTTGAATTTATTTAATTATGCTTTTGCTTTTCCATTGCAGCCACACAGTCAGGACAGATGTCTGGGGAAGGTAAAGCTGGTCCTCCAGGAGGAAGCTCACGAGCAGCATTTCCACCTAGTAATAGAGGGCGAGGCCGTTTTCCGGGTGCCATTCCAGGTGGAGACAGATTCCCTGGACCAGCAGGGCCAGGAGGGCCACCACCACCTTTCCCAGGTAAAGCAATTACTATGTGGGGTTTCAGTTCCGTTTCTATTTTCTTCTATTAATGCAGCATACTTATTTGGGAATTATAAAAATCAAGGCAATTCACTTAATATGCTATAATGATTTTTCACAGCTGGATTGTAGGATTCTACCCTACTTCTTTTTTGAAATAGGGAGTGGGGCTTCCTAAATTAGATAGCAACAGCATTTTCAGAGACATTTTTTATAGTGTGTCAATGTACATATCTTTTTAAAGTATGAAAAAGATTAAGGCAGATCATGTTAGCAAGTTGACTTGTATTTACTGCAGTGTAGTTCAGATTTTCTGATTTGCTGTATGGGGTGAGGATACGTCTATTGCAGAGTATAAAGTAACTATGTTCTTCATTGCGTAGCAAGTTTGCACGTCATCAGAATTGCGGCTTTGATTCATTTCATGCCTACTGACGGGTCAGTTAGCGGGCACTTAGAATACCAAAAATTTGAAGAGGAGGTGTTCGTGTATAGTCAGGTATCTGATACGGGACAAATCTGTGTTTAAACATCAGGCTTGCATTGCAGTGAAGTTCTCATTTCAGCCTCGGTATTTTTAATAAATGTCATTCTGTAGTACATTTTCTACTAGCAGTCAAAGGGACATGGTCAAATTGAAAAACTGCTAATGAGCACCTGAAAGTAGGTTTGGATATTGTAGGTTTGGTACATACTGTACCTTCTCCAATAAAGCTTTTCACATATTTTTAATAAACATTATATCTTACGCTCCATATGAAAGATAAGCTGTAGGTGTTAGTAGGATGTAATATTTTCTACATTTTGTAAGCTTTGGTTTTTTTTGATAGCAATAGCAGCTGGTTAAGTGATGTTTTGATCTGTTTTCAAGTTAATGTTGTTCTTTTTAGGTGTTGATAATCAAGTAATTGTTATAAATTTACTAAAGTACCGGACCCAAAAGTGGGTCCATGCATGTCTTGCACATGTTGCAAATTGTTCAGCGAAGGTTTTTTGGTTGTGAAAATAAGAGACAGTATTTCACTAACTCTTTTATTTCTTTATATTAACTTTTTTCTTTCTTTTTTTTTTTTTTTTTTTGTTCTTGTAGCTGGACAAACTCCCCCACGTCCACCTTTAGGTCCCCCTGGTCCACCAGGCCCACCAGGCCCTCCACCTCCTGGTCAGGTCCTCCCACCTCCTTTAGCTGGACCTCCTAATCGTGGTGACCGTCCACCACCACCAGTTCTGTTTCCAGGACAGCCTTTTGGTCAGCCTCCACTTGGGCCACTTCCTCCAGGCCCTCCACCACCAGTTCCAGGCTATGGGCCACCACCAGGTCCACCACCACCTCAGCAGGGTCCACCTCCACCTCCGGGTCCATTTCCCCCTCGTCCGCCTGGCCCTCTTGGGCCACCCCTGACTCTTGCTCCTCCTCCACATCTCCCTGGGCCACCTCCAGGTGCTCCACCACCTGCACCACATGTGAATCCAGCTTTCTTCCCCCCTCCTGCCAATAGTGGCATACCTACTTCAGACAGCCGTGGCCCACCTCCAACAGATCCATATGGCCGACCTCCACCATATGACAGAGGTGACTATGGGCCACCTGGAAGGTGAGTGCTTTTGGTGCAATGTGCTTTGTAGCAGATTTTATTCCTTGTAGGAAGCATTTGGTTTTTCTTTTCAATGCAAATGTTAGAAAAAGTAAAGAAGAAGGAAAAAAAAAAAAGCTGCAAGGGATCCCAGCTGTCATCAGATTTGCCCTTTTCACTTCTCAGTGAAGTAACTCTCAGAAACTTGTTTGTAGCTGTAAGAAAATCGTAAAATGCAGCACTGGTAATCTTACTTTCCCTTTTCAGCTCTGAACTGTTTGTCTTCAGCATTTGTATTTGACAGCATCATTATTCCATGTGTTTTGTGTGCTAACTTATTATATCACTTCCTATCAGTAGCTTGTGGTTGTGCTTCTGTCTTAACTCAAAATTCTCACTTGTCCCTTTGCCGTCTTGCTTTGCAAGCTGTCATCTTAGAATGCTTTGGAGTGCTTCTCTTTGAATATGTGCATATGTTGAGTATGGTGCCACACCAAGCTCATACCATTTTCATCTTTTAGCAGCTCTGCTTGTCCCTCTTTTTTTAAAGATTCAATTCAAAGTTAGTCTTTGTCTCAAAAGCCAGTTGGGAATTTACTGCAGGACTTTTATCTTCCTTTCCTGTCAAGCTGCTTCTGGTAATTTGATACAATCTTGCTGTGTTTGTAGCAGTGGTCTTTTCTGTGGTTAATCCTATCTGGGACAGGGTTTTTGAGTCTCTCTGGCTTGACTTGTCAAATGTTTCACATCTTGTTTGAAACATCTTTTTCATCCCTGCTTTCAAAGCATCTCTGTCTTGCTGCTGTTTCTTAATTTTCACCATATTTGTATTCCTTAGAACATTTTGGGATAAATTGTAAGAAAGATACTTTTGACATGGTTACATGTAGATTTTTCGCTTGTGATTTTACTGCTGTTGTGAGAGAGACTTCCCTTGCCTGAAGTGTTTTCTGCAAAGGCACTTTGATTTGATTCTTCCTTTTACATATGAGCACAAAGTTTGAAAAAACCCAAGCGTTTGTACATATTATGTTCATACAGAAGCTGTAAAAATTCAAGCATTTGGCTTAATTGCCTGAAATATAATAAAAAGATAAGGTGTTCTGTTTTGTTTTGATGGAGAAAATCTAAGTTATCTGCAGTTTATAGAATGGCTGGGAGGGAAGGAGTGGGGATAGGACAGAATAACTTACTGTCCAGTGTTTTCATTAACAATGTTAAAACTATCGTCCATAACTATTTAAATTGTCATTAATTATATATCATAGGCGTTTCACTGGAAATAACATGTCCATAAGAGAAAAATTACATATTCCATTCTATGGGAGGCACACGAAAAATAATACTCAAAACTCAGGGAGGTATGAATTTTTAGACATTTCCTCTTATGCTAAACTGGCTATAGGATCTTGTTCCACTTCTTGCACTTAAGAGGACAGCATTGCTTATTATTCTGCATTTTCTTTCTACCAGAAGAACTAACACTATTTTAGAAATATCAAGCAGTGGGTCAGGTTAACAGTCTCAACTTTTGTTTCTTAACACATTTCTTCAGATTTTCTGTATGATTCAGAGACTGGCCAATAGGACACTGCAAAACTTCTGGGAAGAATTTTGTGTAGGTTAACTTCTGTTACTTTGTAATCCATGTATAGGTAGCTAATAATTAAAGTGTAACGAGTACAAGGATTCTCTTTTATTGCTTCCTCCTTACTATGACCGATTTGGAGATAAATTTGGAGCACCTTGAACTTGACCAGAAACAAAAACTAGAATTAGCTCTAAAATGTTGAAGTGTCATTCATAAAATTGAGTGTTTTAAAAATGAGGACCTATATTTGCTTTTCATCAGTTATAGCGCTCTGGTCTTAGTTAAGAATCTGGGAAACAGGATCATATAGTTCTAATTACAGTATTGTCACAAAAAGATCTCTAATTTTGCTCAAAGTTGCATTACCTATGTACATGTATTTCCACATTCATTCAGTTGGGGTAATATGTGCTTAGATACCTTGAAGGATTTTATGAAAATGATAAATATTTGCAAAGCACAGTTTCAAGTGCTGCTGAATCTTCAAAATAGATGGGATGAACAAGAATAATTCTACTTATATAGCAGATGTGTTATTTGTTTTACCTTTTTTTTAAAGCTTTCAGGATTTTATACTGTAACATGGTCCTTAACACAACCCAGATACTGCTTTCTTTTCTGTTTGTCACTTTGCTTAAAGTTGCAAACTTGGATTGTTAAAACTGCAATGATATCCCCATAAGGTTTTCTTAACCTTTTAAATGCTAGTTTTATTACTTGCAGAGAAATGGATGCTGCAAGGACACCTCTAAGTGAAGCAGAATTTGAAGAAATCATGAATAGAAATAGGGCGATCTCGAGCAGTGCCATTTCAAGAGCTGTATCAGATGCCAGTGCTGGTTAGTAAGACTTGATTAATATGCTTTCTATCTACCTAACCAAAAAGAGTTTATAGTTTTTCTGTTAGGAAACCTGCAGCCTTGAAGCCACATCTTTCTAATAGGAGGGTGAAGTTAGGTACAACCTATGACTCTTTTTGTACTGTATTCCAACTGATGTCCAAAAATGCTTTCTGAGTATTGATTGGACAGTATTTTAATGTTTAGTCCTACAGTAAATTATCTAGATGGCCATGAAAGAGAAGACATTCCAAATGGTGGTAATAATACAAATAAAAATCTTTGTTTTAATTGACATAATTTTCTCATAACAATTTTATATCGTTTTCAGGGGACTACGGAAGTGCTATAGAGACCCTGGTAACTGCAATTTCCTTGATTAAACAGTCCAAAGTATCTGCTGATGATCGTTGTAAAGTACTTATTAGCTCTCTTCAAGACTGCCTTCATGGAATTGAGTCCAAGTCTTACGGTTCTGGATCCAGGTAAAACTTTCCTCTTCCATCTGCCCTTATAAAAGGGAAGGTATAGGGCAAGACAAGTTCACAGAGGAGAAACTAAGTCATGTAAGAAGCTTAGGGATTTGCTCAACTGCACAAGAAATGTGTAAAAGAACCAGATATGGATTTTGAACTTAAATAATCTGCCTTTTAAATAATCCTGTTTTTAAAATTGATCTGACTAGCTTTTTAACTCCTAGTTTTAATTAGTGTCCTTTTCTACATGGTATTATTGCAACATGTAAACTTCAGAATTGGATTATGCTTTATAAATTATGATGTCCATGTATAATTTTGATCATAGTTTGCTATTGAAAATTAAGGTAGAGGGTATTTGTTGCCAGTTTTTGTTTTGCTTAAAACTGACTTTCTCCACACTAGTCACAGTAGAAATACACTTAAGTCAGGGGTAAAAGGTTGGCCAGAATGATTTTTCCTGTTATTCTTTATCACACAATCTAAAAATTGAGAGTAAGTAGATTTGAAATGTATGGACTTCTACCTAGTACAACTTAACAACACTTTCAGAGCTGGGACAAACACTGAGCCACTAATTCATCTGGATGATGTAGCAGCAGTGTAGTTCATGTTGAATGATAAAAACACAGACAGCTGGTTTTGGCCCATATTTTCAGAATGCTGATGAGCAACCATGTTGTAGGGATCACTTGTGGCACAGTACATTCCCCCATCTGATCTCAGCTGTCTCGTCCTCCATTCTGAACATGTACTTTCTGACTTTTCCTTGATTACGAAGTAGATGACACCTTATT
The DNA here is from genome assembly GCA_013399475.1 of Chauna torquata. Taxonomy (NCBI): domain Eukaryota; kingdom Metazoa; phylum Chordata; class Aves; order Anseriformes; family Anhimidae; genus Chauna; species Chauna torquata. The sequence continues at coordinate 593,303 of VXAL01016229.1, read as the reverse complement.
ATCTGTAAGTGTTCTTAGCCACCACCTTTCATACCAGCTATTTTCCAGGTTATATACAAAAACATCTCTGCATCACAGTGAACAGGTATTTCTCTCATATATGAAGAGATATTTCTCTCATATCCTTTTTTGATCCAATTCATACTAATCAACAGAATACAGAATTGGCATGTAGGTGGGTGGTGTTTTGAAGAAGAAAATAATGAAGTAATTTCTTTTAGAAGACGTGAACGATCCAGGGAGAGGGACCACAGTAGGTCACGAGAAAAAAGTAGGCGCCACAAATCACGTAGTAGAGATCGTCATGATGACTATTATCGGGAAAGAAGTCGGGAAAGAGAGAGGCATCGTGATCGTGACAGAGATCGCGACAGAGAAAGAGACAGAGAGAGAGAATATCGCCATCGTTAAAGAAGGTGAGCATTTGTTTTGTGTTCTTTAAGTTTACTGAGTTGCTAAAAGTAACTACACTAGATTTGGGATTATTTGCACAATTAGTGTCTGCATTTAAATGGTCCTGCAGTATGTACTGAATTACTTTCTTCTTTTAGCCTCTGAAATAAACTTAGGTAAGTAATGACAGGTAACTCTGGTCTTGGGAGGGAGTATTTGTCTGATTCTTTTCTGCAGTTGGCATGCCTTCTTTTTAATTTTAGATGGTATTAATGTTTGCAATTTTTATGAAGTGCAGTTGAAACATTTCTTAATGAGCAGTAAGCCAGGCTGGTAAGTCTGCTCTCTTGTAATCTTAAAAGTTTATAGGAAACTTATATTTGTATTTTTCATTTGTTTTCTAAAACAAAAAAGTCTACTTGTGCGAGGACTGCAGCGTTTAGCCCTTCATATGTCATGTGGGGATTATTTCAATGTAGGGAACATATACACACAGCTGCTGTCCTTGCAGTAGTAGATTTTTTTTTGTTTGTTTCAGTGAGTTTTACTCAAATTCAGGAAACATAGCCAGACTTGCTCTTTATTTTATAAAGTGTGCCCGCTCACTTTTTTCTGTCTTTTAACTAAATTTAGGTGTTATCTTCAATAAGATTTATGGTCAGTTTTTCCCCACCACCCTGCTTTTTTATTCCCTCCCCTCTCTGACAGCAAAGTCGTTTACTGAAGACTAGTAAACAAATGTATGACACAAGGATTGGTTCTTTTCTGGTTGTTCACATGCTGAAATGTTCTTTTATTTCATGTATCTGCAGTCTTTCATGCATCAAATGTTTAGATAGCTACAGAGTAGCACAATAAATAATGCTTTCTTTGGTGTACTGCTGAGAGCTTTAAAATACATATGAATGTTTATCACATTATATAATGTACCATTTTGAGGATTGGTAATTCAAGCTGCTCATGATTCCTTATATTTGACAATTAGGGGAAAACAAAAACAAAACTACTTATTGTTTTCGCCGCAATAGTCTTTTCCATTTTTAGAAGAATTTCCACTACACCTACATTCAAACTGAAACCCAGCAGACTTGCCTCTCTGCCCAACTTCCATTTCTTATGTCTACCCTCAGATTTAATTTCCAGATTTGCTTATGGCATTTATTCATTTGCAGAAGTTAAATAGAGCAAAACATGATAGAAATCATATAAACTGTAATTTACTCCTAAGTAAAAATATTTCTATAATTTTGCGTTATTTGAATGTCAGTTTTTCCATGCTAGGTTTTTGTGTCACTGACTCCTTCTGGAGAGAAAAAAATGTGATGTTAAATGCTCTAGTCTACTGAGTGTTAAGTGGGATGTTGTCTTGGGTTCATATTCTAAAAAAGCAATAATGGACATAGAGAACGGGTGTCAAAGGCATAGATAGGAAGGTGAAACATGGCAGCTGAAATGAAGTAAAGTTGGCAGTAATATATATCTGTTAATGCCACTTTTTGTCATCAAAAATGGATTGGTAGAAATAATTCTGGAATTGCATAAAAAATAGCAACTATGGTTCTTCATTGTAAAATGTCAGAATATAAAAATACAGATTTAACAAAAGTAAATGCAGTTTCTTTTGTTGAACTGGATTTTTCCCTTTTGTCATAAATTAATATTTGTGATATTTGCAAATAGTTATTAATAGGTGGTAACCATTGAGCTGAATGATGGATGCATTTCCAGAGTTTTTTTTTACTTCTGTTGGAGATGAGCAAACTATACTAAAAATTGTTAATCTGGAATTTAAGGCAACTTTTTTTTTTTTTACCCTTGATATACTTTGTTAATATAGCTTTAATTTTTGTGTATTTAGACTATTGTGTATGTAGATGTGGAGTTTCTGTGCCAAGTACAGATTCCGTACCCTGACAGTCCAAGAAAACATGTCCAATACCATTAGGTTGCATTTTATAATTTCCAAAACACAATTTCAAAATGAATTTTAATCCTATTGTGAGACTGGTTTCAGCCTCAGTTCAAGTGGGATTTATATATACTTCCTTCAGCTTTGTTGTGTGCTGGGACTTCTCTTTTCTTTCGAAGGAGTTGCATAGGTAAGATTCCCTTGCACAAAGAAAATAGGTCCTAAGAATTTGATTTAAAGGACAAAGTTAGTATTCCGCATGTAAATGAAAACATTTGGTATTTTTTTAAAGTTGTAAACATTTTGTCTTGTTGCTGTCTTAACGAAGAAAGGCTTTACTGTAGTTCTGTTTTTATTTGTGTGTGTATATATATATACACACATATACACATAAAAAAAAAAGTACAGTGATATTTTGGTTTGTATGTTTCATTTTCACCAAGATGTATGTTGCCATACATTTTTTTTGTTTTGCCCTTTACATTAATATTCATAAACAGATTTAGCAATCTCAATCACTTAATAAAGATCAGTACTGATAAGAGTTACTCCCCATATTACTGTGTTTAACCAGGTAACGTGAAGTTGCCTGTGTGCCTGCACCCTATGAATGGCACCTATACTTCTTATTTCTGTGTGTACATATAGTCATAAATGTGATACTGTACTGGCATATTTAAAAAAAAAAAGAAAAGAAAAGAAGTGTTAACAGCTAGTTTAGAAGGATTTTAAAGGTCCATTGTGAATATTCTTGTATACAGTGAAATTCAGTTTGTATTATTGTATTTACTTACACTTAGAGATGGATTAAATTGGAACAACTTACTAAATGTGTTCATTATAAAGCTCTATTAAAAAGTTCAGATGTATGGTAGCAGGTATTTACACTTCTGTTTGTACACTTTATGATTTAAAATTAAATTCTTGCAAGATTGTTATGTGCCATCACTTGAGCGAAGGCTTCATGTGCATTGATAATCCATTCTACAGAATTACTATAAACTGAATGTTTTCTTGAAATATCTTACTTTTGCACGTAGAAAGTCTGTAGATATAAGAGAACAATGAATTTATAAGACAAATGTCTGACCTGTACTAGTCAAGAAAGCTAAGAATCCAATAGAATGGTATTTAGAAGGATTAACAGCAAAATAAATGTGTACAAACAGAATAGTAATGTAACTTCATCAGCATCAGTCCTGATTCTTTTTTTAAGACAGATTTTATTTTAGTTTATCTGATACTCAGTGATGTATTTCTAGCTGATACATTGTCCCAATCTTAATCTGTCTGAATTTCTATAACTACTGAATGTTAAGTTTTTCATTTTATGTTTTTGTTACTGGGTCATTTGATTATTTCCTACTTAAACTGGATTTGGACTGAATTGCAAAGAAAAAATACACTAACATTGTAACAGTTGGTAATGTATGTAGACTTTGTATTCCATATTTCATGGCTTTTCTCTGATTTTTCTATTCTCAAACCACTGTAAGCAAAAACATTTAGTCTAATGTACTTCTGAGGCTCATATGCTTCTTCAGAAACTACTGTCAGGTCTCTGAAATAGTTTCAGCTTTGGAGTGGTTTAAGAACTAACATGGTTGTATTTTTTTGTGTGTGTGCCTCGGTAGGAGGGGAAATGGTACTTGATAGTTTTAAAAAGATGCATTATATTTTTGCTTGTGTAAGTAGGAACTGTCCTGTAACAGCGTGTTAGCAAACACTTAAACATTAAATGAAGAATGAAATGAAATTAGCCTTTTAAGAAACCTTGTAGATTAATAGGAAAATGCCTATTTTTGTAAGTTGTTTTTATAATAACCTTCTAGTTAATAACTGAACTTCAAGTGAATTGTGTGGTAGCATTGTTTAAGACCCTAGTTATATATGTACATGTCTAGGATTGTTCCAGATCTTATTAGTATTGCGCTATTATGAACATTATTTACCTAATCTCTTTTTTTTATGTGTATTTTTGAGGAAGCATATATGTGGGGCTGGCATTTTTCATTTGCTTCTAGCATTCATCAGAGAAATCGTGCTTTGTGCATCTGATTCAATATTTAAAATCCACCTTAGAGTGGATTACTAGAGTGGATTATTAGAGTGGATTACTCACCTTAGGTGAGCAGTGCCATTGTTCTATATGCTTCTTAAAGTTTGTTTTATGGCTATTCTGGTGCTTTACAGAAGCATATACATTGTTTGTTAATGTTCAGTGACATCACCCTCAAGGAAATGAGAGAAAACATGGTTTGAAAAACAAATGAGCTGAAAATCTTATGTTCTTTTTTTTCCATGAATGTTGCTGTAATTTTGTTGTCTTCTGAGGTGTCTTAAGACACACTTATTTTTCTATTCCCCACAGTCTGTGTTTTTTTCCTTGCTTTGTGAAATCAGTAGTTTTGACAAATTTGAGCTGTATGGAAGTTCCCCAAGAAACTTGTCTGTAAGGCATAATAACATTTGAAACAAAGAATTTACTTGCAAGTGAAAACATTGGTTTTGTACAGTGTTCTCCAAAGAAAGAACAAACTCATTTTTTTCCTTTTGCTCATTGTGGTTTGAGAACTAAGATTTCTTTTTCCAAAAAGAAGAGAGGGAAAGATCTTCATTTTATGTTTTCCTGTGGCAGCCAGATCTACCTGTGTCTTCCTCATATATTAATGTGCAAGATACTTGCCAACCTCATGGCATTTTAATTTGTAAACTAAAAATCTAAAAATTTCAGAGTACACCCCTCTGTTCATCAGTTATCTCTGGTGAGTAGGCAGGCCAGGATAGTAGGAGAAGCCATATAACGAAACAGACTGTAGTTTGGGAGTGTTCTTTTTCTACCTGTATAAAATTATTTATAGTATCAGGAAATTGTTCAATCTTACTGTATAATTTAAGATCAACATCAGATCAAAGATACCAGGTAAGTACACTAATAACAGAGGGGGAAAAATGCAACAGCTAGTGGTGGTAGAACAGGTAGTTTGTACATATATGGTGGACAGAGACTGATACGTAATTTACATGCAGAATGACAAATATAGAGTCAAGCTTGAAATTCCTTCCTTCTCACTGTCTTATAGCTAAACTGTGACAAAATTTGAAGGTTTCTGACAATCTGGGACCTAGGTTACGTTAAAACAAATTTCGACCTTCAAGCTGATTTTTTGTGGGATTTTTGCTTTTGTGTATTTCTTTTCTTTATGTGTAGAATAAAATAAAGGAGAATTACGTGAATTCATTCTTAGGAGCTATTAGAATATGATGACAAATACGTATCATGCGTTTTAATCAAATGTAAATATTTTGTGGGATTGAAATTCAGTCTCTGAAAATATCATATAAATAACTACACTTATAAACTTGACAGATGTACGCACGTACAGCTTTAAATTACTGTAGAATTTTCACACTTCTAAAAGCTGTTTAAAGCTTTCATATGCTTATTTGGATGATTGGAATTAAAGGAAAAAATGAGAGTTGTTAACTGCAAGACGCTATATATATAGGAAATCTATTGGGTTTTGGTGTAAGAGTCTGGTTTTGGGTGTGAAAAACAGTGCTCAAGTTGCATCTTGCATAAATATAAAAATGTTTGATCCCTTAAGTTCTGGGATTTCATTTGTGAAATGTCCGGGCANAGAAACTGATTGCTGTATGATGATAAATTGTACAAACCTAACACATGCTTGAGACAGGTAGCTCACATGAACTTGAGGCAGTTGAAAAACAGCAATGCAAAGAAGGGTTGACTAGAGATTTAATCTTTTTTTTCAAAGTTGTTTCTTTCTTCAATATTCTACTTGTTTGTAGAATACTGAAAAGGGCTGAGCATGAAGGTATAATCCATACAGATTAACTTCTTCCTTTTGGAAGACTTTGCCAAGGTATACAGGCAGAATACTTGGAAACAAAACTTACACCACTTTGGATTTTAGTTGGCCATGTTTTTGTTTTTTTTAATGAATGTTTATCGTGGTGCTGACCATCTTAAGAGCCCTATATTGAAAATTATTAATCCTAAGTACAGTTTATCATGCATTCTTTAAAGTTCCTGTAGTTCCATAAGTACCCTTACAAATCTAGCAAATTATTCTCAGGAACTGAAGCTTTCTTATGCTAATATTTTAAATCATATATATGGTGCTTTGGATCTGTTAACTGTCGCCATAGAAGTGATAAAGATCCATAATTCTTGCCACAGCAATTGTATTATGAGAGCAGCAAATTCTGACATGCAGTCTCACAGCTGTCTTATACTTACTTTCTCCACTAAAAACCTGAAATTCTCCTCTATTTGTGCTACCTTAGCCTGCAGCTCTGAATACGTCTGCTTGTGGAGGCAGCACTTTGTCACTTAGCTACTGAAAAGTTAGCTTTGAAAGTACTTAACACCTATGGAAACTTTGGTCTTTGAGGAAGGAACTTCACCCAGAGTAGTTACTGGTGATGCATTGATGACTTGAGAACAAAGTCTGCAAATAAAAAATTTCAGTTGCTGCTTCAGCCTTGGATTAGTTTACTTGCATACTGTAGTGTATACAGCGTAAACTCTTGGTTATATGTTTTTTTTCAAGTTGTCATTAATGGTCCTGTTGAGGAAGGGAAGAAGAAATGTGTCAATTGCTTATATAAAAATTGAATGCTTTGTTTTCCCAGCTGATTTGCAATTATTATAGCAAAAGAATATTTGACAGCTGTGTACTGGTGTATGTTCATGAAATTGCTCCTCTAAATGTCTGTTTTTCAAATGAATAGTCTAATGTGTTGTTTTTTTTAACAATTTGATTTAAATTATTTTGAAATTATCAAATGTTGAAATTGTGAATTATTAATGAAACGAAGATAGCTAATTGTTTTGTAATAGAATTCAACTGAAATCCAGTGTATGGAATTATACCATCCCAAGTATTTTGTGAACTCTTACAGGAATTAACTTTGAATAGTGTGGTTCCATATTTGCCAAAATAGATGAGAGTAGAAGTAGGGCTTGGGGTTTTTTCTAGGGCAAGTAGGTGAGGAAACTTGCAGATCTATATTGTATTATTTGAAGAGTGGGTTTTTGTGATTAAACTTCAAGAGTGTATTTTTAGACATGAAGCCCATCCTGCTTGCTACTAGGCTGAAAATTTTGAAGTATTGGTATCAGATTCTGTGCACTTTTAAATGTTACTGAGCTGTGAGCCATCCACTTCATTATACAATCAGTACATTATTTAAATGTCAAATCAGTTTAAAACTTCTGTAAGTGGGCAGGTAAAAATGTAAAAAAAAATCTAGATGTGGCAAAATTACCTTACATGCTTGTTTGTTTATTCTTGCAGAATGCATACTCTAGGAAATGTTCTATATAAATGTTTCCATCAGTCACAGGAACAGTAGCTATTTATTCCTTTATCATTTGGTACTTCCAACTGTGAAATTTATGTTCTTTCAACTTTGTTGTACAACATAATTGATTTTAGCTATTGTATTAGAAAACAATTTATTGCACAAACAAGTAGCTACTGCTTCCGGGTATTGTGTGTTAGTTTACATTATGGTGAAGTAGATGCACGACTTATGTATGTATAGATAAGCCAACAATTTTCTGTGTATTATGGGGACTAGCAAAATCTACATCACAAATTTTGACACATTACAGCTGAAGGAAGAGGAACAGCGTGCAAGACAAGATACGTTCTTCAAGGAAAGATGCTTGTCCAGCAGTTTGCTTCATGTGATTGAACTGAGCCTGTAAGGATTCATGGATAAAATGAACAGGAATAGATCTGAATAAAGCAAATCTGCATACATGGTAACCAGTAGCTCTTTTACTTTTTTTATGTTGCTTAACTGTTTTATTTGAGGGAAACCTGTGTGATTTAAACCTTATAGCTTTTGCAACTTTATTACTGGTTATATACATTTGGCAATTATAATGTGCAAGCAATTGGAAAAAGTCAAGTAAATGCTTGTTTTTATAGTAGTTTGTTCATGTTAAAATGTTCATATGATAATGTCTGTACACAGCACCACTTTGATTACAGTAGATGTAGTGTTGTAATAAACTGTTTAATGGGGCTGATGTGTAAAGCTGTTCAAGTTATTTGATGTTTACACCTCAGGGAAAGTCTTGTGTTCAGCAATATTTAAAGATAATGTTACAATGAAAACATTGATGCTGTCTTTAAAAACATCGCAATAGTTCTTGCATATGCCTCAACCTAATCTTGCATTCAGTGAGTTGAACATACTAATGTTGCTCTCACACACTCAATTTTGATATGAAGACAGGTGGTTACGAAAACCTTTAATGCTATTTTGCTTTCTAGCAGTGTTTGCCTTGGTTGGCTTGTGAATTTGCTAATTGACATATAAAACTGTAAAAACTGCGGTTCTTCATGGTCTGTTGTTATGAGGAGAGGTGGTCCCAGGTCTCTGATTTTAGCACACTGAAAATGCTCTGTTTCATACGGTCTTGGTCCTGGTTGACACTACAGTTCATATTAACTTAAACTGTTCATATGAACTTAAACTGTTCATATTGAGGGGAGGAAAGGTTAGCTTTGAAAAAAAAAAAAGCAGTTGTTTACAGTTTTATAGTAATAGTGCTTGTGTGTGTTTCCCCCTTCCCCTCTACCCCAAAGGCCGTAGCAGTCTGTACATAGTTGTATATTAGAAATATGACAGAAGAAACCAGATGTTTCCATTTTTCAGACTTTATGGGTTTGATATTTTCTTAATACTTTGGGGTTTATTCACACATGCTTATGAAAGAGAAGGTACACTTGTATGTCCTTGTTCAGTGGTGGGCAATATTTAAATATCTTAGCAAAAAGTGGCGCTAATTAAATCTGTCAAATGAGGTTTTGTAAATTTACCTAAAAACAATTCACTGGAGCATACAGTAGAAGTTGACTTCCAGTCAACTGGAAGTTTAAAACAACTTTAAAACAAGTAAGAATTTGTTTTAAATTTCATTAAGTGTGAAGTACAAGTGAATAGAAAAATTCATATAACTTGCAAAAAGTTTCTGGCAGCCTTGCACAAAGGCTCACTCTTCATCTATTGTAAATCATTATGTAATGGATTTATNTTGCATTCAGTGAGTTGAACATACTAATGTTGCTCTCACACACTCAATTTTGATATGAAGACAGGTGGTTACGAAAACCTTTAATGCTATTTTGCTTTCTAGCAGTGTTTGCCTTGGTTGGCTTGTGAATTTGCTAATTGACATATAAAACTGTAAAAACTGCGGTTCTTCATGGTCTGTTGTTATGAGGAGAGGTGGTCCCAGGTCTCTGATTTTAGCACACTGAAAATGCTCTGTTTCATACGGTCTTGGTCCTGGTTGACACTACAGTTCATATTAACTTAAACTGTTCATATGAACTTAAACTGTTCATATTGAGGGGAGGAAAGGTTAGCTTTGAAAAAAAAAAAAGCAGTTGTTTACAGTTTTATAGTAATAGTGCTTGTGTGTGTTTCCCCCTTCCCCTCTACCCCAAAGGCCGTAGCAGTCTGTACATAGTTGTATATTAGAAATATGACAGAAGAAACCAGATGTTTCCATTTTTCAGACTTTATGGGTTTGATATTTTCTTAATACTGTGGGGTTTATTCACACATGCTTATGAAAGAGAAGGTACACTTGTATGTCCTTGTTCAGTGGTGGGCAATATTTAAATATCTTAGCAAAAAGTGGCGCTAATTAAATCTGTCAAATGAGGTTTTGTAAATTTACCTAAAAACAATTCACTGGAGCATACAGTAGAAGTTGACTTCCAGTCAACTGGAAGTTTAAAACAACTTTAAAACAAGTAAGAATTTGTTTTAAATTTCATTAAGTGTGAAGTACAAGTGAATAGAAAAATTCATATAACTTGCAAAAAGTTTCTGGCAGCCTTG
>VXAL01016229.1:560487-578059 GCA_013399475.1 Chauna torquata | reverse complement strand
AGGATTATGGGTGATGAGGGGGTGGTGGGGGGGGGGGGGGGAATTATTTTTTTCTAGTCTTCATAGCTTCAGAGTCTGAAATGCAGTCCTATTGGCTTGAAAAATCACAGCACTTGTGATCTTATTTAAACCTGATTCTTGAATGAATGAAGGTGCGCAAGCGTACAGGTCCGTGAAAAACAAACAACACGCTCAGTAGAAAATGAACCTGGATTTCTTTGGCTAGTGCTCTAAATCTGTAATAATGAAAACAACATCCGCTTACTCTAAAGGGCTCCAACTTTAATTGTTCAAAATTGCAAGCCACAAGATGGGAAAACTAACTCAGCCACTGATTATTTACTGCATTACGTCTCAATTTCACAATTAACCTGGGTTCTCTACTACATGAGCGTAGGTTGTAGCCTGGCCTCAGAGACCAAGTGAAGGTCGGGACAGGTGGAAGGAGCATGGGGGCTGTGGCTGGTGGGGTTCTGGGTGCTTCGAGCTTTGTTCTGGGTGGAGAGTATAGGGGAAAATTGTTGCTAACTTTTTATTTTAAAGTACCTTATTGCAATTTTCCTCTAGGTTAGGGTGTTCAGCAGTTCTCATTGCTAATTGGGAGAGAATCATAAAGCATCCTGTCCCCAAAAACATAGGATGTGTACTCTAAGATAAACACAGTGAGGATTCAGTAGTACACGGATGAATTCATTGTGGAAGCATTTGAGCATAGGTTAACTAACCAGGATGCCAGATCATCGAGGTCTGAAGGGAAACAGTATCAGAACAACGAGGAAGGTAAGCGCTCTATGTTTTTTTTTTTCCCTCCATGTAAGCTTTCTGGGAAAACAGCACCCCTTGAGCAGAGACAAGGAAATAATGCAGCAACACTTACTGGGAAAACTTTCTTGCTCAATTCTACTTGCAAGAACTTTGCTGCCAGGCTTTTTCAGTGTCTTCTCCGCGCTTGCTGCAGACTGAGAGGCCCAGAGCCTGTGGTGAGCTGGAGGGAAAGATCCTGCTAGAATCCAGCTTCAGCAGAAGATTATTTTCCTTGCTTGTTCTCCCAATCACTGTGTAGCAGAGTGGAAATTGATGCGGAAGCTTCCTGTCTGCTATCTCTTGCTGCAGGCAGACTGGCCTCAGAAAAGAGAGCTAACTCTTCCCACCTACCCTATACTCTGACGGGAAAATGGGTTTAAATTAAAACAAAACAAACAAAAAAAAAACCACAAACCACCCTGCCCTATGAGGATAAAACTGTGTTTTCTGAGCACAATTATATTGGCTGAGTAGCAATATTAACTGGTAAGATTTCTTAGGGGAGTGGGAGCAGGGAGGTATTTGTATGGTTTAGCAGGGGAACCCAAAATAGTCACTTCTCTTAACTGTGGGCTCTTGGCTGAGTTGCAATTGAAGGGACATTTCTGGACTGCAGGAACTATTTCCATGAGGTTGCTCCTGAGTTCTTGCGCAGATGCTCTGCTGCAGGTTTTGCAGCACAGGCAGTGGAACAGCAAAGACCCCAAGGTATCTTCATGCAAAAAAAATCTTCCTTTCTGCCACTGAAGTACTTCTGACCCAGCTTCACTGAGTGTGCTACTGAACTTTCTCCTCTTGCAAAGCTAGCATCTTGCTCTGTTTCTCTGACAACAGAGGACTATTAGTGATCTGGGTGAGGCTTTATTTTTTGACATGTCTCCATGTGGAAGTGAAAGATCTAAGCACTTACTGGGAAAGCAGAAGTTCACTAAGTAGAAGCAAACTTTTTGACCCCTGTTGTATTTGGGGAGGGGAGAAATGTTCAGGTTGAAAGTATTAGTGATGTTCTGTAACCTTTTATTCTCCCCTGGTTCGTCCTTCGCACCTTCACATAATATTGCAGCTGGTCCAGGGGAGATGCTAAGTTGCAAAAGAGAAGAGGAGCAGAATGCAAATGAAATTTCAGAATCAGCAGTGAGGTCTGTATGAAGCTGTGGAAAAAAAAAAAATGTTCAGTGTAGGCTGAGTAAAAGGAAGATACAGATTGTAGCAGATGTGTAGCTTATGATCACAAAGGTGTCTTTTTTTTTTAAAACATTACAGGAAAATCAGATGCCGGCACGTGTTTTTACACCCAGTTTATTCTGAAATGCCAGGAAAGGATGCACTGCTTTAAACATTTTGGGGCCAGAACCTCTGTTGCATTGGGAATTGGCTTAAGAGTCCTTTTCAAGGCCTGTGGCATCACATCTCAGAAGTAAGATAGTCAACTGAAAAGATGTTTGCCAAGTTCACCTCTGTATTTTTCCAACTACCACCTGGTAGCATAGCATATTTTTATAGGAATGTAGTCTGCACGCTTAACACCTCTGACAGAGGGTTTGGCATATTCTAAAGTATGACATGAAAGACATGAAGTCTACATGACTTTCTGTATACATCTTAGCTAACAACACATTGCTCCAACCACAATGAAGAATTTAGAGTTGATGCTTGTTTATGGTATACGAGAGCAGCTGCTGCTGTTCCGGAGAGTCTGGCATGTGAGAGGCAAGAGAGTTAACCAAGGCATGTGAGAGGAAGCAGATGTTCTGAGTTATCATCTGTTTTTCCTCTTAGAAGATCCAAAAGCAAGTGATTGCTTTTGAAAAATGGCTGGAGATTGGGAAACAACATTTTGGGAAATGTACAAGAGAAAAACATTAAGAGGCTGAGGTGGGAATATATTTCCTTTCTCAGACTGGAGATTAAAGGAGCAGCTTATGAGAGATGCAGAAGCAGTTTGATACAGCTGCTAGGGGAGGGCAGGGAGTTTGTTTTTGAGGGTGTTGAAGCAGAGAGGTGTGGCAAAGGCAGAGAGAAGACCTTAGTACTTAAAGGAGCAGGTGAAATTTTTTCTGGTTAAGTTTGAACTGGAACTGAGCTGGAGAAGAAATTCCCTCTTTTGGTCCCATACCATCATATATCACATTATAGAAAACAGTGAGATACCAGTCAGTTCATGCTTTCAGTGCTGAAACACCCAACACATGGTGTTTAGGGAACTGATCACAGTTCTGTACCTCTCTCTCTGACTTTCAAAAAAAAAAAAAAAAAAAGCAAACATTCTGCTCCTGGAGGTAAGGTATAAAAACCAATTGCAGAGCATTACTTGCTTACTTGTAGAAATGTAGGTCTTTGCAGGTAGAGGATTGCTATCCCTTTTAATTATCTGAATCTGTTTATCTATCTCTTCTGAAGAATTTACAGAACATTATATAGTACTGTGCTTCCTATCAGACTGCATTAGCTGTAACTCGTGTAAACCTTGTCCCATCTGTAAGTGAGAAATGGAAACAGAGTGAATGTCTTCTGAACTGGGTTTCTCAATTCTGCAGAAATGACCCCATGTAAGCAACAGGTGTTTTAAAAATAATATATTGCTGAACATGTTTTCCAGAACACTTGAATCCGCTCGGTACTGGTATGCATTGACGAGATTTCATCTTTTTATCCTTTATATCTGAAACGAAGCTAGGCCCCTATGTGTTCGGTCACACACACAATAGAGTCAAAATGGTGCGATGTTCACAAGCGGTGTAAAAGGTCCCCTCCTGCCATCTAGTGGCATGAAAAAACTTCTCCTTCTTGCGTAGTACTCACGAATTGAGAGATTCTTATGGCTTCTGTTTAGCTGTGGGGAAGTGGTGTGTTGCTGCATGCCTTTTCTTTTACTTCACTGGTGTTTTTTGTTTGGTATTTTTGAGATTTGGGTAAAAAGGAAGCCTATAACAGGAGGGGCTTTATTTTTTGGTGCTAAAAGGAACAGGTGAAAACACTTTTTTTGTTGTTTTAAAGCCTGTATTTCAAATACGTATTTTGTGACCGTGTGTGGAGAATTGGTCAGTTTAAAACAGAGCTGCAAGAGACTGAAAGCTAACTCATTGAGAGGAAAACGCATTTAATGAGATCTTCTAAAATTACTGCTTCTAAACTCGTTTGACTAATGAGGCTTTGGATAGATGAGCACTGTTGTTTTATGTCTGAGACGCTTGCTTGTCTAATGCCACGTCCATACATTTGTTACTTATCCTGTACATCCACCTCCTTTATGAGTTAAGACTTTGTCAGAAGAGCTAGATTTGATAATCCCCAGCTGCTCCAAGTATAAGAAGATGGCAGTCACTTCTTCCCCTTTTTCCACTAAGTAAGCAAGCTGTATGCTTTTTCCTGGCTTTGACACCTCGTGAAAAAAGTTCTTGTTTCTTGCCTTCTGCATATTACTTTGAATGCCTTTGGAGTGCACTGCTGTTAAATTCCTTTGCATGTTTTCCTACATAATACACTTAAAGTGAAAAAAAAATACTTTAATGCTTAGAAGCCTTTCTTTGACACAGAAAACACTGGGAGATCCACACAGGAAGAGAAAATGTTGGCCGCAGTTGCTCTGATGAACACATCTCTGAAAAATGGCCGAAGATGGGTGGGTTTCCATGAGGAACAGGCAGCGTTTGCCTCTGAAAGAGCAAGGAGCTCTAAAGAGGTACAGTTATTTCAGAACTGATGGTCAAACTGATGCTTAAAATCTGACTCCTTAGGCTTCCCAGTATCCCCTTTCCCTCTTTAGCAATCTACTTATTTCTGACAGACAGCTACCCTCACCTTTTACAATCTGCAGGCTATGCTTCGCTTAAAAAATACGTGGCTCTGCTTTGAATGTGTTACAACTCTGCCCTGGTGAAAGGGGATTGAAACAGAGACCATTCATTCCAAACAGAATCCTTATTCATGGATCAAGCTGTAAGGGACTTGGGCTCCAACCTCAAAACGTTAATTGGAGTATGTGCGTAATTAAAACTGCATTCTCACATTCCTAAATCATTTAACCTGGAATCTTTGCAACATGTAGGTCCACAGCTCCCACTTTCTCAAAGACCTGTAGTGTGAGAGTAGCGAAAATGGTGAACGATTTAGAACAGCCAACAGAGTGTTGTAGAAGAAACTGTTGGAAATAATGTTTAAATTGTGTGGTGGATTCCTTTTTTTAATACATAAACTACTTTGAATGAAAAGGGTCAGAGAAGGTCAGTGTTTTATTAGCAGCTATAAAAACAGATGAGTGATTACTGTTTTTCTCTACAAGAAAAACTATTTTGAGCTTCTCTGTGTAAATATAAATTCTCCATAATGATTAAAACTATCTACTGGCTGGCTTCCATCTCAGCTGGAGACCATTAACATTTTCTTGGTGTTTCTTTCACAGTGTTAACAGTATGATACTTCAGAAAAATTATTTTTTTTCCTGTCGTGCGGGATCCCTACTGCGCCTCCCTAGTTTTCAGTTCTCCCCTGTTCCATTCAGTGATTTGAAAAAAATTACTTTTATGCCTCTTATTCAAAATGAATTTAAAAATAAAACTCTTACCTCTACATTATCACCTCTTTCAGCATTTTGTTTTTCAATTACAGTAATAACTAGCTTGGATTTTTAACTGAGAGGGGCTTGGGTGTATTAATGAGGAACAAGGGAAGGTTTACATAAATTCAAATCTTTTATTTAGAAAACTGGTAAGCTGCCAAAAACAAAAAAGCTTTACCACCAAATTAAATTAATAGTCTGTTAAAACCATCAGGGCTAGCAAGAGAGATGTACAGCATTCATTCCTGGAGCCATGTTTGTACTACCTCCAGCTGTGCCTAATTTGTGGAGTCAGCAGCCTCTTCCCACTCCGTTGGATCCTTTCCAGGACTGGAAGAAGCTTGAGGAAATTCTCGCATGAAGCTCATGCAAGATCAGCTCCTGTGAGATTATATGCAATCCCCCTGTGAAGAATAAAAACGTTCCCACCTCTTTTTAACTTGAAAAACTTGGTAAATTTAAAACTATAATTCTGGAATTAAATCTTTGATTGATCTAATCTGTGTAAGAATGCCTTGTCACATGGAAATTTTGCTTAGAGTTTGGAATTGGAGGTTGATCCTCACTCATCAAAAATGCTGGTATTTGTGTGCCATCTGAGAGAGCTGTAAAATGTAAAGAAGGCTGGCAGATGAAGGGAGAGTTTCCCAGCTCTGTGTCATGCTGTAGCACAAACAGTCGATGTGCAGCAGTTTTTGGTTTCTTGTATATCCCCACCTATTTCAGCAATTACATCTCATATCACTCCTGTCTCAGGATAAGATCTGCCAATCTCCAGGTTATCCGAGGTTGCAGCAAACAAGAAGGAAAGTCTGGTAGCTGAAGAGAGAACCAGTTCCTGATTCATATGTGCAGTTTGAGAGCTGCATCACTTTGGTGGTTTGTTTGTTTTGTTTTAGTGTTAGCTCACCTATAGCAGAAGTGGCCAATTTCCCAGCAGCTGCATAAGATAATGCTTCACCTAAACTGTGTGCTTGGGTGGAGGCTGCGCTCAGCAGCTAGGGCTTGGGGGCAGATGATGTGCAGTAGCTCCCGACCAGGCTGGTGGCAGCAGCTTCAGCACCTGTTTTCTTCAGAGTTGTCCCAGCTCCCTCTGCCACAGCATGTGGTGCCACTCAGCCCTGTCCCCGGCTATAGATGGGAACTGGTGTAACACAGCCTAATTCAAACAGTCCTAACTATTTCCGGTTCTTTCCCTGTCATCTTGTTAGGCAGATTTTTTCGTTCTGCTTTTTGTTCTCACACCATTTTTCCCCCACAGCTGGCCCTATGCCACAACCTACTTGTGACTCTGAAAGTGACTGCTTTGGAGACTGCCACACTGGGTGTGATTTCCTTTATTTCAGAATGTGTACAGCATGTGTTCAGTGCCAGTTTCCCTAGTCATACCATTTCCCTTTTTTCTTTTTCTTCTAAGTGTGCTTCCAAGCTGGAAGAAACATTCAAGCCTGTGAACACTCAAACAATGAATCCATTCATGTAGTATTTTCTTGGTGATCATGTCTTTGTGTGAGGTTTAAAAAAATGGAAGTCTATTTTTCATTCTCCCATATCAGTCTTCTCTATGACAATTCACATCCAACACAGTAAATTAAAGGTAAAAGGGGCTGGGGGCGGAGCAGAGTCTTTTAGCCTTACATACTTCATTGCAAGGCCGCAGGAGGAACGGAGCTCTCCAAGTAGTAACAGAGGGCTGGAGAATACAGCCTGGGATAAGAAGTTCAGGCCCCTGCTATGGCAGCTAACCACATCTTATAACCCCTTCTGAGACTCATCTTAAAACCAAGTAGAGTCTGTCTGGGGTTTTTGCTCCTGCTGTTCCCACTAGAAGGCTGTCCCACTATTTCACTGCTCCTGTGGTTACAAACCTAAGTTGCCTGAATTTCTTCTTGGACAGATTATATTCACTTGATCTGGTGCTGATACTATTCTCTACTTTATGTAGTTATTTCACTTCCCATTGTATTTAACCCTTTAAGGCATTCAAAACAACTAGTTAATTCTACTTCTGCTTTTACTCCAGTAAGCCTGTTGTAGGAGACTCTGCCATGCTTTAGGACAGACTGTTACATGCACTTGCCCCATTCTTGCGTATACATTTCAGTTCCTTTTTCCTGTAGCAAGAGAGAATATATATTCCACTAACAGAAATATGCGCAGTATTCCAAGTGAGGTCTTAACAGGGTTTGCATGGTGGCATTGGCACTTAGTCTGTTTACTGAGAGTACCTTCCCTACTGCAGCCTCTTGTAAATCCTATATTTGGGATCAGATGCTTCCAATAGATTAGCTTTTGTATCAGCAGAGACCCTAGGTGCTTTGATGTTCTTAAGCACTGTTCTGACTACATCAAAAACTAGATCATCCAGTTGTTCCTGTATGATTTCCTTATTGTCCTCTATTCCTTCTAAGTTTGTATCTTTGACAAATACTAGCCTATTTTTGTGTTCTCTTTAGCATCCATTTAATTCTTCAATGTCTTCTCCTATTCTGTAGATACCACTGGAACGGGATTTGCCACAGTCTTGCAAAGAAAAGCATCTAGCTGAAAGCCTTCTGCCATTTAGTATTCTTACCTGTTCTTATCGTTTGGAGTGATCCCTAAAATACTAGAAGAACTTCCTTATCACCAAATTTGTGCATTTTACTTCCACTCTATAGATACTTTGAAATAACACAGACACTTGAATATATTTTGCTGGGATTTCCAGTGTGTGTGTGTCTCCTTCACAAAATTTGTTACTTTTGTTATATATATATATATAACAAATACTTTTGTTATAATCTTGGCAATCTGTTCAGCTGACCATCACAAGAATAGATGTTCTTTCCTGCTTCCTTCTCTTCAGTCAAGAAATGAGATGTGAGATCACCAGAAACCCAAACAGAAACTTTTGGGGCAGGCTGGCATCAAGCGAGGGACAGATGAAGTGCTTATCTAGCTCAACAGAATTAAGAAATAATAAAGCTGTAGCAAACAGTGTTGCCTGATTTATATAGGCGCACCCCAAGCTGGAGATGTTTGCAAAACCACCCCACAGTACTTGGCTTGTAAAATAAGTTGTAGTTAACCTTTCCAGTGAAATGTGTGGAGAATCATGATGGCATTTCCTGCTGCTTTACTACAATAAATTGACAAAATATGAGACAGCAGAGTAGCACTTGCTGTTCTAGGTGTTCTGCCATCCAAACAGTGGTTACACTTGCACATTCAAAATGAGGGATGCTCTCAGGTGATAGATAGTGGCAGCAGTGATGTTCAGGTACTATTCTTCCTATTCATTAATGTCACCTAGGAGTTCATCAGCCCATCAAAGGAATCCTCCCAAGCTGAAGGAAAACTGCTTATTTTCTGTACATTGTCAAGCCTTTGCTTATGGCCTGAGACTGATGCCTCCCAGATGCTTAAATATAGTCGGTTACTTCTTTATTTCTCTATGATTTGGAGTCAGAACTGCCAGATTAGGAGGGAACTTGTAGCAGGGAATTTATCCTTTAGCTCCAAGGCCAGATCTTCCTTTAATGATCATGCTTCTTATGAGAGTTTGTGCATGTGTGAATGTAGAATTGCTTTCGCTATTTTTTCTTTTTCATGCTCTCAGGAACATTTTCTATATCAGACAAAAGAAAAGTGCTCTTCTCGGCACAGGGGAAGGTGTCACACCTACAAAATAAAGGATGCAGTCCCAAAGGTTCATAGCCTCAAGGTCTGAAAGAGGATCAGAAAGTATGTATACAATATTAGGCTTCTTTGAACGCAGCTTAAAAAAAAAAAAAAGGTGTTCCTGGCCAAGGTACTACTAGTTAGTATTCTCATGATAGGAGAGTATTATACCAGCTGGGTCAGTGACAATAAGTGAAATGTTGTTTCTCCTCTTCTGCTTTCTTTCATACAGCCTAAGGAAATGAAGGAGAAAGTGGTGTCTTCCATCCATTATTAATACAAAGCTAGGCTGGAAAATACGATTCAGCTCTATCCACAGGAGTATCTTCAAGTGTTTGTGGACAGTGAATGTGCTCACTTAACCTTGACAAAAGCATATTCTGAATAACATTTCTGGTTTATAGAATCAACCTAAACTTGAAGTATATCTAAAGTACTGAGTAGGTCATACTCTAAAAGACTTGACAGACAACTAAATGTGGTCACCTGATTTCCACCAGCATAAAGCTGTATGAAGAATGTCATCCCCACAGCAATACAGGTAACATGTATAAATTTGGGTGACCAAAATATGGAACTCGGGTGCTTAACTTGGCCCTCTGATCTCTGAGAAGTACTGTATGGAAATTTTTCTAAGTGAATACCTGTAAACCTGTGTAATCAGAGATCGTCTCACTCTGCACTGGCTATGGCCACATGCAGGAACAAATGCCTTTAAACTGCAGCCTGCAGCAGGACAGGAGGACATACCTTGCCCGTTATGAAAGTGAATAACCACAGCCCCTGCTGGAACTTGACCCGTTTGAACCGATACTGCACATTCTTACGAAGTCTGCTGAAACAGTGGGGCATTTTTATAAGATATCCATGAAGAACCTTCTTGTTAAGCTTCTTAACTGTGGTACATCTGCAGCTGGCAGATTACTTGCAGGGGAATGAGGAAATAGCTAGGAATATTTCTGTTTGACCAGCAGGAAGTCACACTTCTTTACTGGTATTCAGAAATACTGATTGTGAATTGCAAGATGGGAGTTGCCTAAGATTTTTCTTTTTTCCCTGTTGGTGACAGCACAGTTCTGGCTATTAAAGTCAACTTACAAATAAGATGATAAAAATCATGAGGATAATAAGTCTAAGTCTGAAGACTAAGAAGGTTTTAGCTGCATTTATCCTGAAGAGATTGAGACCTTTACTGCATAGCTATGGTATTTACATGTCTCTTTGCTGAGTTACTTATTGGACTCAGCAGAGGTCAGATAAGAACCCAGGTCTCCCAGGCTACTTGATTGACTATGAGGCAACATTAATCCTCCAAAAATGGAGAAAAAAGTGCAATTTACAGTTGTTAAAGTGAACTAGCTGATACCAGAATGCAATCAGTATCATCAAGTGGCTCAGCATGGAAGATGAAGTCTAGGGGCTGTGTTAGAAGCTGCTACTCTCTGTTAGAATTGCATTTCGAAGTGGGACACTGTGAAAAGCTGATTTCTTAAAGAGATTGCTGAACATTACAGAGTCAATTTTCCAGCCCACCTTTTGAAGTGTCTGCAGTTCCCCACGCAAAGCTGCCCAAACAAAGCACTTCCAATCAAATACAATTGTATGCAGGCATAGTATTTCTTGCCTGCACTTTCCTTCTGAAATGAATTCAGCAGATAAGAGTTTCAAAGTCTAGTAAAAAGTAACCAGCTATGAATGTCATTAGAAAGTAGATCTGCTTTCAGTAGTTCAGTTTACCGATGTCCACTAAAAAAAAAAAAAGAGAAGTTGTACAAGCTGAACCTCAGGGCTTCAGATTACTGATAAAACCCGCTTCTCCTTATTAGTTCCACTATCAAAACAGGAACAGTATATAGCTATTGGTGGCTAGTGCAGAGGGGTTTTCATGCTTTGTCATTTGGGTAGATCTTAGAGGAGGGTTGATACATGAGGGGTGTTAAGGCTGTGCTTCTGCGTTGTTTCTTCCTCCCCAAATACTCCTGCTTGATGCCCTACCTCACTTGCCAGCAAATGACTCCACAGCCCCCCTGCACCCAGAGCCCTGATAAACCCAGCAGTGCTTCAGACACCCTGTAAGACCAGGCAGCACGATGAGGTTGCTGCTGTCGATACACCAGTGATGCACTGACGTACTTCAGCACTTGACTAGAAGAGCCACCTTTGTATTGTCAGAGAACCGTTTAGGAATTATGCCAATTAAAACTGATTTATCTACTAAGCTATTTTTGTTACATTATTAGTAGCGATAGATTGGTGATGAACAGCTGCGCAGTAAAATCAGGACTTTGACAATAAACTCATAATAAATCTGAGTAGCAGAGCTTAGCAACTCTCTCTTTGGTAGATATTGCAACAGAGTGTAAACAAAATTCTTTGGCTAAGGTACTTTCCATGTTGTATAAGAAATTTGGCAAGTTTGAAGTTATGTTTTAAGTACTGGAAAAGTCCCATATACTTAAGAGGATGTTTTTGCTGATGCAGAGCAGAAGAATCAAAAGTGGGTGGGAGAAAATTAAAGGAAGAGGCAAGCGCAGGAGAGCCTGCAGTCTTGCTGTTGAGAGACAGTGCATACTACGCTGACAACATGAAGTCTTTGCTAATCCTTGTGTTTTGCCTCCTACCCCTGGTTGCTCAGGGGAAAGTCTATGGAAGGTGTGAGCTGGCAGCAGCTATGAAGCAACTCGGACTGGCTAACTATTGGGGATACAGCCTGGGAAACTGTAAGTCTGTTCTCTCGTGATTTCCAGGGAGCACCTGGGGTGGGAATTTCTATTTAACAAGCTTTGTTAAAGTAAGCAGTTAGGCATGATGCTGGAATTTAGATTTTAAGACCCCATGGGGTTAGTCCATCTCTGCTGGCACAGACTGCAGGTATTTTCTACAGTTTTTCCCTTTACCGCTTCTTTCCCTGTGACTCTTCCACAGCTGAATAGAGCTGTTGTCATCAGGAAGCTTTTCCCAGAAGCAGCCTGTCTCATCATATCTCCACAGTTCCTAATTGCTCTGCTTTTACTTGCTTTGATTCCTTCCTCTGCGGGTGTCTGCTGCTGGTGGCCTCCACCCCGGGGCTGTAGAGCAAGCAGGAGTGGAGTGCAGAGCCGAGCTGGGCACAGGCACTGGTATCAGGCTTGCTTCACAGGGATTACTAGAAATAGTAGTGGGGGAGAAGAGACACTGGGCATGCTGTTGGGGAAAGGTCAGCCAGGACAAAAAGGGGGCTGAGGGAAAGGGGTTCCCAGAGACAAGGAGTAGTGTCCTCTGGTGAGGGGCCAGGTGAAGACCTCTTTCCTCTGGTGGGCACTGACAACAGACTATCATTAAACCAGTTTCCTTTGAAGGGAAGCATGCGTGCGTTCTGACCCTGGACCTGGAGAGCAATCCGTGTGATGTTCACGGTTCAAACACGAATCGCTGTCCCCATCCCTCATCCTTCGTGCTGCCCTGACACAGATGCAGCAGCATGTAAATAGGACAAAATAAGGTCGTTACAAGTCATGTGAAGTACAAGCGGCTGAAATAAGCCTTGTTAAAACGAGCAGGCATTTGTGCAGAGAGAACCTCCACGAAGTGGGCCTGGCAGCAGGAGCAACACAAGCAGGTCTGTTTGGATGCGTCCGCATCGGTTGCCCAAAGCACCCTCAGGGCCACCTGTGAGACCAGCTTTACCTGCTACGGCTATCAAAAGCTTCAAAGAGTGACGGGAGCTGCTGCTGCAGAGCACACCCTGTCTGCCACCACCCACGCCAGTCAGCGTCCCTTGAGACGTGTGTGCAGCTGGGCCACCCGCAGTCATATGGGCAGGAGCCAGGAAAAGCATGGTTATCTTTGGCAGATTTTTTTTTTTTTGCCATTCCCTGTGTCTGCATTTTCACCCGTAGGGTAGTAACAGTGGTGAGAGAGTGCCCCAACACTGCATCGGTTTCCCAAGTTTCCTTTCTGAAATCTTACTTGCGCTTCCTTTCTGTCCAGGTGAAGGACAGCATTGATTATATATGGTCAGAACTGTTGCATAAATTGGACACGCTAGTATTTTCCTCTGTTGTCTTTGTGGAAATATTTGTTGGGCTTGATTTGTGTATCTGTATAGAGAGAGCAGTGTACAGAAGCATACTGGAATTTATTTTGAAGAGTAGAAATCCTATGTTGAGTTTTCTAAGGACATTTTGAAGCTAAGACATGTTGCATGTGTTTTTCATATTCGGTTGGACCGCAATAAAAGGAGCCCACCTGTTACATGCACTCTGTATATAATCATCTTTCAACCAAGAGAGGAGATGGGGAGTGTATGTACATAAATAAGTCAGATCCAGTTTTAAAGTAATAATCTTTTTGTTTTGTTTTGAACGGAACTTTGACAGGGGTGTGCGCAGCAAAATATGAGAGTGACTTCAACACAGAGGCTACAAACCGTAACAGTGATGGAAGCACCGACTATGGAGTTTTACAGATCAACAGCTATTGGTGGTGCGATGATCACAGGACCCCGGGGGCCAAGAACCTGTGCCGTATCCCATGCTCAGGTGAGCTCAGTTTCTACAGGCAATACTGTGACGGGCAGCTCTTTCACATTCCAATTGCAAATAGATGAGCAAAGGTTGGTTACAGCCCTATCTTTAGAAATAAAGCAGAACAAAATTCAAACTCACCCTTCCCCCTTTCAAAAGGGAAATTTGCACTGTAGTCATGCACGCCTGAGAGGAAGAGGTTTCTATACAGCAGGAACTGTATTCCCATTTACCCATCTCACTGTTTCTAGAGTAAAGAGGTTTCCATAGAAGCCATTAATTTTCAGTGACGCTAACCTCTGGAAATTCTTCTCTGAAGGTATTGAGAGCTTGACCCCTTGCAAAAGACTGGCCCAAATGTCAGTCTTGCCAACTTGCTTTGTTTGTCCACGTGAGATCTAGTTCGTGCAATGGAAGGGGTAGGGAATTTTTTTCTTCCTGAGAGTGGGTGAGGCATGGTGATAGCCATTTTCCTGTCCACCAGGAGCCCCAGTTTATTCAGAGATACCAGAACAAAACCACATGACCGTGGTTTTGAGCCAGCAATGTGCCCTTGTGGCCAAGAAGGCCAATGGGATCCTGGGCTGCATTAGGAGGAGTGTGGACAGCAGGTGGAGAGAGGTGATCCTCCCCCTCTACTCAGCTCTGGTGAAGCCACACCTGGAGTATTGTGTGCAGTTCTGGGCTCCCCAGTACAAGAGGGACGTGGAACTTCTAGAGAGGGTCCAGCGTAGAGCTACAAAGATGATTAAGGGATTGCAGCATCTATCTTACGAGGAGAGACTAAGCGAGCTGGGCCTGTTTAGCCTGGAGAAGAGAAGACAGAGAGGGGATCTTATCAACTTGTACAAATACCTGAAGGGACAACATAAAGAGGATGGGGCCAAACTCTTCTTAGTGGTGGCCAGCCATAGGACAAGGGGTAATGGGTACAAATTGAAACACAGGAAGTTTCATCTCCATATGAGAAAACAGTTCTTTACTGTGAGGGTGACAGAGCACTGGAAGAGGCTGCCTAGAGATGTCACGGAGTCTCCTTCTCTGGAGATATTCAAAACCCGTCTGGATGCGATCCTGTGCAATGTGCTCTAGGTGACCCTGCTTGAGCAGGGGGGTTGGATCTCTGGAGGTTCCTTCCAACCTCAGCCATTCTGTGATCTGTGATCTCTGGCTTTATGCACCCCTACAGAAAGGCACGCTGTCTGTCCCAGCATGAATAAATACTGAATAAATATGTGAAAAGTAACATCAGATGCTGTTCAGGCCTGCAACTTCTGGTATTCCAGAGTACCTCTGCTGCTATTCCTAAGCACCACAGCAAGCTACTGACTTCATACAAGAGCAAGAAAACATTTCGATCATGTGTTCTGTTGCATTCAGCTGTGCTAGAAAACAATTTGAGTAATGGGTCCTTGCTAAGCCAACTCATTTTGAAGAAGACAAGGAATGCCTACACAAGCAGCTCAGACCAACAGATTTGAGGGAACAGTAATCCGTAGGCAGGGCAAAAATGGGACAGTAGCAGAGATCAGGGTAATCGTATCATAACTGCTGACGTTTCTCATTGTTAGCCTGTGTCCTAGACAGCAACAGGCTTATGCTGTCAGTTAATTTTTTATGCCTTGTTCACCCAAAAAACTGCTAAGTTCACAGAGCAAGCAAAATGGAAAAGACTGGAATCTTTCCATCTTGTGTCTTTTTAGTTGTTTTTTTTTGTTGTTGTTGTTTTGAATTATGGGTGTTACTTGCATAGAACCTTGAAACAGAGGCATGACGTTAGCTCGTGGTGTGATATCCCGTTTGCCTTACTAGAGCACAACTGAATGGTTATCTGCCAAGAAGGCCAACTGACAGTGCAGTTAGTTACCACGGGCAAAATAGCTTAGTTGCAGATTAACCATAAAATGGTGGTGCAAACTAGTTTGTTGTCAACCTAATAGCCTCATTCTATATTTTAATTTTATCTTGTAAAGATAAATGTATGAAATACAGCATCTTCTTGCAGCCTGATTTATTTTGCATCATTTGTGGATTTGCTTCACTGGACTTACTCTGCTTGCATTCTGATAGTTGAAAGTTGCCAGAGGAAAGTTGCTTTTTCTCAGAAACTAGAAAGAGAAGAACAGAGAAATTGCCACACATCTCAAGCCTTTGGTTCTTGTTGCTTGGTATAATGTCTTACCAAAGAAAGTGGTGGTACCCTATATATTCCAGCGATGAACAAAGATTTCTGGACTAGTCAGCCCATAGACTGAGTATTTTGAAGTTCAGAGCGGCAGTACAACTATTACCATGCTTGTCACCATCCTTTTCCCACTTCTTCATGTGTTATATAGGCTTTTCCCTCCCATTGTGTCTGTCTGTGCATACTGTACATTCATCAGGACTGTTCTGTTTGTACAGGATATCTGATTTAACCAGACATTGTGTGGGTCCTTGGGAGTGAGAAGCAATAAAAATGGGGAACACCAACACACACTCTCTAAGGATGTCTTAGACTATTAAAGTAAAAATATAATATGAAAAAAAAAATTGATGTTGTTTCCCGTTTCCTTTTTAAGCACTACTGAGCTCAGACATAACAGCATCTGTGAACTGTGCAAAGAAGATTGTCAGTGATGGAAACGGCATGAACGCATGGTAGGTTTTGGTGGATTAAAAAGACTGAGCTGCACTCATAGAACACAGACAATTAAGAGAGGGAATATCATTTTAAGTTAATCCAGTTTAGAAAGAACAAGCAAATCGTAGCAGTCCCTTGGATGTATATTATATTTCAATTCAAAGCCTGTAAGAACAGTAGCTAAAATGAGGATCAGTGAGACAGCAAATTGCAACTGTGGCATCCTTCATGTTCTTCAAACCCTGATATGCATCAAACTCTTCGTAACTAGCAGGGTATGAATACTGTCTCAGTTTTCCACCCCCAAAACTTTTAGTACTGAAGTGCAAGATAAACTACTCACTGTTAAATAAATGACCTGCAACATCCATGTAACTGGTTTTGATTCTGCTGACTGCAGGGCAAAGGGTAGGAGTTGTCTTCACTTGCTTTTACAAAGCCCAGGTGCTCTGTTTAGATTTGATGCTCTCAAAGAATATAGTATATAGACCTGTCCAACCTAGAGTCTATAGGTCTACTCTAATTTCTGAATCGGGAACACTTAATTGTGCCTCTCTGGGGAAGTAGCAAAGTACTTGATACGTAAACTGGCCTTTTGTAGAATTTAGCGGTGTATCTAAGCCAGGCTTACAAAGAAAAGCTCCATCAACACTGGCTTTCGAGCTTGCTGTCATTAATTGCCCTGATCTTCCTCTGTCCAGGGTCGCATGGCGCAAACACTGCAAGGGAACAGATGTCTCCACGTGGATCAAGGGCTGCAGGCTGTGAGGCACGGGTGCTCAGCCAAGCCTGTTCTCCCTTCGAATGAGCAGCCTTCACCCAAAGCAAATTGTTTCTCCAAGGTGCTTCCTTTTAAAATTCAGAATTACTGCAACACAGCTCATTTGTGCAGTAGACGCTCTACTCCTTGCTGTTCAAGCGGGGGCTCTTTCCACCCGGCCGCCCCACTTGCGCTCAATGCAGCTGGACCAACCAGCTGCTGTTCCTGCTGTGTGTAGACGCGAGCACGAATCAGGTCTAACTGAAGTCTCGCCCCTAGGTTCTGCTGCTGCATACTCGTGTGGTGCATTTGCTTGACAGTTTTAAATGCATTCATCATTAAAAACGCCTGCAAATGGCTGTCTGCTGGTCGACGTACTTTTTTATTGCTGGTGCCGTTTCCTATCCACAACTGCTAGAAGCGGTTACGGGTAATGGACGCGTGACCGCTTTCCCGCCTGGTTATCCGGTAATTCGTGTAACTGCCAGGCCCCTGCGTGCCCTCCACCCTGCGTGAGGCGAGGTAACGTCATCGGTAGCACCACGGACGTTACCGGCCCTGCCCGAGCGGAGGCACTCGGCAGCTGGGGCTTCCCGCCGCAGGGCCGTGAGGCGGCGGAGCTGGGCCGCGGGCGGGAGCCAACGGCCGCGCCCCGCACC
>VXAL01016229.1:536272-560361 GCA_013399475.1 Chauna torquata | reverse complement strand
CCAGGAGGGAGGGAGCGAGCGCGGGCCCGGCGCCGCCTCTCCTCAGCGGCCGCGGCGGAGCGGCTGGAAGGCGCGAGCCGCCCCGCCGCCTCCCGGGGCCTCCGCAGGCACTGCTTGCCTCGGGCTGGCTGCCGCGGTGACATAAGCGCTTTCCGAAACGCGGGGTTTTCGTTTTCCCTCTTGTAAGGGTGTTACCATCGTGAAGCCGATCGTGTACGGAAACGTCGCGCGGTACTTCGGCAAGAAGAGGGAGGAAGACGGGCACACGCACCAGTGGACGGTGTACGTAAAGCCTTACAGAAACGAGGTAGGGCGCGAGGCGTGCTCGGCCGCTGGTCGTCCAGCGGGTCACGGAAAGAGGTTACCGTTAGTGTATGTGGGCTGGCAGCGCTAGAAGAAGAAAACGGTGGTGGAGTGATGCAGCGCCTTCGTCTGCGGTGCCGTGGGGCAGAGCAATTTGTTGCAGGAGCCAATGAGGGTTTTAAAAGATGTGCGTGGCGCTACTGACTCTTGGATTTACACTCGTAGCTTTCCTACTGTTTTTAAAGGTCGCGATGTCGGAAGAAGTGGTAGGCGCGTAGCACGGAGGAGTAAACGGCAGTTTGTTATGCTGTGCAAATAATTAGAATTAACTAAGCTTCTATTTTAGGATATGTCTGCCTACGTGAAAAAAATTCAGTTCAAGTTGCATGAAAGCTATGGTAATCCTTTAAGAGGTAGGTTTTGTGTTTTGGCATTTGTTTCTAGAACTAGGATTTTGATTAGTTCCACTGAGGCTTCATCACCTGTTCATCACCTTCGCTTCTGTTTCTTACTGCAGTTGTTACCAAACCGCCATATGAAATCACTGAAACAGGCTGGGGTGAATTTGAAATAATCATTAAGATATTTTTCATTGACCCAAATGAAAGACCTGTAAGTACATCAAACTCTTAACAGCACTTCAAGAATTATGGTGGCCTAAAGTTGTGGTACTTCATAGTGCTAGTCAAAACAAGTCCCATCAGCCACAGAGATGATAAAGCTTCCTTTCATAGCAACGGTTGGCCATGTTGTCCAACTTCTGTACTGTACTACAGGCTAGGGCATTCATGAGGGCCTTTGCTGCACTTGGCTTCTCTGGCATTTACTAATATGTGAACGCATGTTGCACCTTACCTGGGTTGAGCACACAGTGAGGGTTTCTCCTCTGTGGCTTCCTAATAATGGGATATTGGGATATTTTAATTTTATTTATATTTTTATATATATATATAATCTTGTCTATCAGGTTTAGTCAAAATCAGCAACTTTGCTGCTTTTTGACTATGCTAGCATTAGTCTCTTTCTGAAGAAAACCAGGTTAGGACACTTCTAGTTCTGTAAAGCATTGAAATGAATTTTTTTCTTCCCATCCTTTGTCTTAGATAAACAAATCTGCAAGACATGTCTAAGTTTAGGTAGGAAACTTAATTACCATATTTTAGGAGAAGAGGATGTTTACTTCTGGAAGGAGCAAGTTCCTTCTGTTGCATGAACTACAGGGATGATAAGGTTGTGGAAACCACTCTCAAACTGATTTATTGGCAAAGTTAGTTTGAACTAAGTCATCTCTTCTATTTGGAAATATTTAAGAGAAGGTCTTTTTAGTAATTTTTATGCATCGGTCCTAAAGTACTTGCCCAGACAGTTGTAAAATATCAAGCAGCCTTTATAGCTGGCATGCTTAATAATGAATATTAAACTTAAGTAACTCTGCTGATGTTATGTGACATTTGCTTTTGCATTCCTAAAAGCTTTTTAAATCCTATACAATTGTTTTGTAAGAGCAAATACTACTCATTTATATCTAGAAGATGATTTGTATTTCCCTCCAATTGTCAAGCTAACAAAACTGTCTTTGTATAGGTAACTCTGTATCACTTGCTGAAGCTTTTTCAGTCTGACACCAATGCCATCCTGGGAAAGAAAACTGTAGTTTCTGAATTCTATGATGAAATGGTATGAAAATTTTTAATGTAATCCTCACTTTATTTTGAAAAGTATTAGTGATTTCCATGTGTTTTTCTCCTTCACTAGATATTTCAAGATCCTACTGCAATGATGCAGCAGCTGTTAACAACATCTCGTCAGCTAACACTAGGTGCTTATAAGCATGAAACAGAGTGTAAGTTCAAAATGATATCTCCATTTTGGAAGTAAAACAATAGTTGGTTTGGGGTTTAGTGTTTTTTTTGTGGGATGTAATCATACAATGGATTTAGCTGCTTTTGCATTAAATTAGCTTCAACTTTTGCAGAGATATTAATACTTATTTGAAAACTTTTAAGATTTTCGGATCTGTATGCCTGCTGACAATAAAGGAATTACAAATAACTTGGTATTAAGAGTGATGGCATGATCTACACCTAGTTTACCATATTTGAAGTGAATCAAAATAGAATGAATTCAGGCCACTGTATTTGAGATAGTTTGGCTCATTTCATGAGGATGTTAACTGGAACGAAAGATTGCACTTCACCACTGAAGTACGTAACAGTTAGTACTGTTTAAGTCAAAGCAGCAACCTCCTTGGCATAAAGAGCAGTGTCTGACAGCTGCTGTTGTCCCCTTCCCTTCTGTCTAATACTTTAACTGTAGATCATTTTATAACATACTTTTTCAGTGTAGTTTTATGTTATTTCTGTCATTCCTACCTAATCTGCCTTTAAATATAAAAGAGAATATTAAAGGAATTAAGGAAATAAAATTAAAATACACTTACTCATAAAATAATGCATTTAGTAATGACTTCTGCTCCGATCTTCTGAATTTGATTTCTTATTTTCTGCTCTCGGAAAGTAATTGTAGTATTTATTAAGCACAAATTCTACCTTGTTAGTTGCAGTGCCATTGTACTTCTGGTCACCTGTACTGTGGCTTGTCTAATTGTTCCCCTGACACTGAATACCTAGATCTAGAAGTGCTTGAGCTCTACAGATTTAGGGTTCTGATTTGTCTTGTGTCTGTTCAGGTGTGTGGACATGTGAGCTACTTCCATTTTCTACCTCAGTTTTGTCAGTCTTAAGGTGGATTTTTGTTCTGTTGCATGTTATTATGCTTTATGTATAGAAAGTGTTTAATTTGAAACATTTTTTAAAAGTCCAAATTGAAACTTTTCGTAGTTAAAAGTTCTGCATGTTTCTTCTGAGTATTGATTAAAAAAAAAATCTTTAGGGTTTTTTTTTGGATGCATTTCCTTAAAGTCCTACTGAAGCAGATAAAAGTTTAGATCTTCTTGGTACTGTCCAAAATTATGTAATGTATGGGATCTGGAGGGATATCCATGGCCTATGAAGATCTGTTAGCTTTGCATTGTCTCAAAACTTGTGCATGACCGAAAAAAGAAAAGATACCTCCGTCAGATGCTCCATCACCAGCCAGACGCTTGTTAAAGGAAAGGCAGCACTGCCGAGTCTTGTAGATGCACAGAATCAAACTACAATGAAAAGAGTAGAAAATGTTACAGCACTTGGAAAAGGAACACTGTATAAATTATTCATAGTTGTTTATAATCTCCCATTTCTTTTGCTGTCACCACGTCAGTTTTTTCACTTTAAGTAGTGGGGTTTTGGGTTCTTTTTTTATTAACTCTGGCAAGTGATATAGTGAATTATACTGTTTCAACCATAAACCTGATGGAATGAATGAGGTCATAAAACAAGCTTTTTTTCTTTTTAATTACAGCTTTTTTTCAGATATCATTTTTACTACAGTTCTTGAATCTCTAAGACTAGCAGTAATTGTTTTTTTGTTTCTTTTTTTTCAGGACGCATACCTTCCAAATTACTATTGCAATTAAAAATATATGTATTTTTAATAATTGCAATTTCTCTTTAATATTTTTCTTTATCACCATCACAGTTGCAGATCTGGAAGTAAAAACCAGGGAAAAACTAGAAGCTGCCAAAAAGAAAACCAGTTTTGAAATTGCTGAGCTTAAAGAAAGATTAAAAGCAAGTCGTGAAACTATCAACTGTTTAAAGAATGAAATCAGAAAACTTGAAGAAGATGATCAGTCTAAAGATATGTGACTACTGTTGACCTGATGAAGAGCCTATACTGAAACTGGGAGGACTTCAGTCATGGAATTATGTTCTCTCGAATTCCGTAACTGAGACTGTATGCATTTCATTTGCAAATGATTGAAGTGTGTGGTAATTGACTTCATAAATAGAAGAGAACAAGAATGAATGTATCCTCTTTTTATAGTTAAAATCTGTGGGTACGTACAGATTTATTTCAAGGAGAAAGGGTCTTGGAGACCAGACTTTTTTTTAAATTGCATTTTAGTGGTGTATGAAAACTTTGTATTGTCTTGTATTAGTTCAATGTGATTTTACAAAAAAATTTTTTTTTTTACTTTTTTCTACTGATCGTTTAGAGATGCATCTTTAAAGTTGAAAATAAATCATGCGGGTTTTTTTATTTTAATTTTGTTGTCTCTGTCCAGTTTGGGCTTCAAGTACCATTGTAAATAGCATACCCTGTTTTAAGTCAGAGGTTGAAATATAATGGTATGCAAGATGCTCAAGTTTGATTACAGTCATTTCTGCACGTCTGTCTCAGCAGAATGAAAAAAACTTTATAAAATCAGGAAAATAGGATTTTTAATAATTTTAGATAGGAGTTTCTAGCCCCACATCTTGCTTTAACACACATAAAGGCATCAACTGTACAAGTTACGTTTGGATGCAGGAAGTGATTCTTGTCCCATTTTGTAGACTTTGTTTAGCATCTGTACTCTACTGTGCTTAACCTTAAGTAACTAGGAGGTGTTCCCCCTGAAAAATCAGTATGTGATCTTGTGCTTGTGAATTCTCCTCTTCATTTGTAGAGGTAAATGAGCCTGATAGAGATGGCAGGACCTCAGGTTTTGAAAGGCTTGGGGCATCTTCTGTACTGCTCCAAGATCCTGTGTTGCAGTAACCTCTTCTGGGGTGGGTGGGGGAGATGCCCGCACTCTCACCCTCCGCTTCCATAGAAGTCAGTATTATTAATGCTTTAAGGACAAAGCACTAATTTCTTCATATTTGAAACAATTGATAACTTGCATTTATCGTGGCTTGGTAAGGATTCAGGACTGAAACAGTTTGAACAGTGTGAACTCAGTATGGAGACTTCATTAAGAAAAATAACTGTTTAAACTTTGGCATATTTTGTTGAGGAAGATGGGGCAGCTTGTACCAGGAGTCTCCAAACAAATCCCTCCTAGCACTGCAGACCACCCGATTTTTTCTGGTAGTCTAACTGCTGTTGCTGCTGATCACACTGAACAACTGTTTTTCCCAGCCACTAGCAATTTTCTTGTACCATTTTCCAAGCATTGTAGGTAAGTATAAATACCAGGGTTCCAGAGCACTCCGAGTCAGTATACTCAGTTAAAACCTAGATGAAAGACAGGCTTGCTTTGCTTGGAAAGAGAGGACTTTTTTCTCCTCTCCACTCCTACCTACTCTTTGTTACTGGTTATCTTCCAAGGATAGAAGTTACTTTGACAAGTAGAGAAACTGGCAGCTGAGCTATTACCGTTGAAGGATCCCTGTTAACAAAGTTAAGTGTATTTTAAGATTTGCTTTATCCATTCAGTAACCAGCTTCCTTTTAAGCAGTAGCTGAAAAAGAATGTGCTAGACCATTTCAGTAGAGTAGAATGTGCCACTTTTGGAAATGTGGATTCAAAATAAGACTTGTGTGGGCCACAGTATGTTACACATATTAAAAAGGAATACTTTTCAGTGGAAAAGCTGAAAATATTCAAATAATTTTTTTGTTATGCCTTATGTTATTCAAGGTGTTTATTTTGATTGCTTCCAAAGACTGAACAATTTTAATTGACAATTTCAAGTAGTCAGATGCTTTTTGGAAATCATAGGAAGTTGGAGTGGAAAAATGTCACTAAACTGATAAAGTGACAACTTTAGGACAGTTAAAGATCTGTGGGGTTCTTCATTAGTTTGGTCTCATGGGGCATTATTAGAATTGTAAAGATTCTTACAATGTATAGATACTAAGCAAGACTGAGGCAATTTCTTAAGTCTGTAGTGTAAGTAGTACCATACCAAAAAGCTTTTTTGGCTGCTTCCTTGTCTCTGACAATCATCAGTAGCAGATTTTTTAACGAAACATATAGTAGGGCTGGCATGAAGTGAGTCCTTCCAAGTATATTCTCTTGGCTGCTTGCAGGATTATTCTGTTTCCTGAATGGACCTGCTGTTAAGGTCATTGAAGGTGCAAGCTGAAACAAAAATGGGAATGGAAAGCACTGTTTTGGTGTATAACAAAACAATCCTAGGTTGTATGCAATGTTACTAGCTTTATATCTGTGAGCAGTAATAATGCAGAGTAACTCAAATGGAATATTGAATAGGTTCTGTAAGAGCTTTGACTAACAAAATGGATCTGGATGTCCATAGTGCCGCAACAGTATTGAACAGACTGAAAAAGAACGGAGTGGTACCTTTAGAAGCCATTTGTAACAACATCCTATAGCCAGCTTAGTAGTCAGCTTTACAGAAGCAATGGTCCTGGCTCCACTTTAGTAGCTATCAACATGCTAGACCAATGATGTAACTTTTTTTGTGGTTAGTGGGTTTTTTTCTTCCTCAGGTTTTCTACTTTTTTTTTTGTATTTTTTTTCCTCTTCTTTGTGCTTTCTGTCATTCCCCAGTTCATACATACTAAGGCAAGAAAATAGTGTGCTTTCATTAGAAAATACTTTCTTTAGATGCCGAGAAAGTGACTGACCCCTGTATTAGGAAATAATTAAATTCTGGAGAAAACCGATCAGAATTGAGAGTTGCAGGATTTGGGCTTGATAAAACGTGAGAAAAGTATCTCCCTCTATTTGACAAGCACACCTGTAGAGCTACCTTCTCTACATGCAACTGCGCTGTTCACAACTGGTTCTGGTTACGTCTGGACCTGTGGCTACGTATTCTGCCATTAAAAGAGTTGCTCATGAAGCACCTGAGCCAGCAGATGCACTCAGCAGGTGTACAAGGTAGTGTTGAGGTTGTGGTGAGCATCATTTTAAAAGTTACTGGAACTGAAACAGAGTGGGGCACCTAGGGACACAGTTGCATTTGACCTCTGTTGCCTTGAAGAAAAAGAACCCCCCCCCACACACACGCTAAGCTGTATTTTTGGCAGCCCTGAAAGATGCAATTCCAGGCAAATAGTTACAGCTTGTGCTTGCCAGGGGTTTTAACTTAAATGCTGGTTATTTTTGTTGTCGAGAATGACTTTAGACTGTGTTTCCATCCTGAGTTAGAATTGTAAAACTCAGATGTATTTACATTTGCTTTGCAAAGGAAGGAAAAAATCCTTCATCGTGCTACAGGTACAGTTTGATATTACTGAATTGCAGAGTAATTTGTCTAACTGCCTACACTGAAGCTTTGGGCCCCACTTGAACTAACCCCTTGGTGGGGAAGGGTGAAGTGTGGTTTGTCTCAGTTTGCATCCTTACTCTTACCAGTTTTACCAATGAGGAATGTTCTACTCCAGGCATCAAATGCTCAGGACTCATAGTTACTGTCACTTCCGCTATACAAACTGGTGTTTTTCCAGCATTTTAGCTAAGGCGTATGAACAGTCATCACAGTCATTTCAAACACCCACTGCTTACCCACTTACTAGCTGGTATTTTTTATCACTATTCCTTTTTTTTTTAAGCACAGCTCAGTATCTCATGTAACTTACCTCTTTCCTTCACCTTTGGGTTTGGCACACTGCAGTTCACGGTCAGGCTGCGGAGCCATGCAGGGCTGTGCCTCGGACGTTTCTCTTGACAGTGCTACTACCTGACGGAAGACCTGTGCATGCACTCGGCTCAAAGAGGTACCTGAGACCTTTTGTGGTTAGTAGAGATGGGGCTGGAAGGAACATTAAGTCACCCTGTTCCTTCTCTTTCTAGACAGATGCTGGTAACAACACCAACCTAAAGACACTTTTGCTGATGATGTATTTAAGACAATCCATATGGAATACATCATTGGTTCTTAGTGCGAATAAAGATGTAAAAGCATTTAAGGTTGTTTTCCGAACACCAGGTGGCAGGTATGTGCAAAATGTTCTCCAGTCTCAACAGCATTTTAATTACTGGGATTCCGGCAGATCTGTGAAATTTTTGGTTGATTGCATTTGCTTTGAGACTTGATCATCTGATTAAACAACTTGCATTTGTTTCTGTAGAGACGGCCAAATTATCTCTTGCATATTATGAAACTGTTCAACAGCCTTACGAGCAAATCGAATGTACTGGGACGGGAAGCAAAAACAAGTGTGAATGTTTGTTTGCAGTTTTTGTTCATTTGGCAAGGGAATTAGCTTTTAAAATTCAATGCCTGTTTTTTGTTGTTTTATTTGTTTTGTTTTGTTTGTTTGCTTGCTTGCTTGCTTTGCTTTTTCAGGCCAAGATTGTGAGACAGTAAGAAAGAACAAAACGTTACTTAGATGCTCGACTGGATTGCATACTTTGCTTGCTCTCAATTGCAGGTACAAAATGGAAGGACTTTCCACAAGTACAAGTAATTATTTTTAAACTTAATTTTAATAGTGTTAATAGACTTCCATCACTAGCTATTGCTTAATGAATACTGTGAATGAACTTTTGGCTTGTAAGTATGTTGGAACTTTTCGATATTCCGGAATACAGTAGGGAAGAACATCTTAATTTAAATATGGGATGAAGAGAGTATTAGGATGATAAAAAGAACAGAAAGAATGAGAAATTCTTGTTATATATGCATCTTAATATAATTAGTTGGGTTTTATTTTAACATTCATTTATGCTACACATATACTATTTCCATTTTAAATGGTTTAGGCTAGAACATGAAATCACGTGAGTTTCTAGTGACACGCCGTCTTGCCTTTGCAAGTAGCTAATACCTGTCCAAAGTTAAAATTTACATTTCAACTTTCAGAGGAAAAACCTTCTGAAAGCCGAGAGATTAAGCCACAAAAAGAACTAATTAGCATTGGAATATGTACTATTTACCCTCCTCCCTCCCTGATAATTACTATACTTTTTAAGGTGCTCATCTGTTAAACGAGTGGCTGGCACTTCTTATTCTCACATTTGTGGAGAACTCTGTCCTTTCGGACAGAAACAAATTTCATCTGATCTACTGGCTACTGTTTTGCCAATACTTCCACCTGAAGTGATCAATAGCTTTTTTCTTCAATGTCTAATTCTGCAATGCTTGGCAAAGGCAAATCACACATTTTTTTCACACTCTATAATTCATTTTTATTTCAAATTTATTTCATTTAACTTAAAACCTAGAATGTTATTTAAGTGCCTGTTTTTTAATTAAACACTCCTGTGTGTGACAGTTTCTCAGTGAAACACTATGGTATCTTTAGTCACAGGATTAAGACACAAGGCATATGGCTAAGAAAGGTCCTTTTCACCTGCTGAGTCAATCAGACAAAACTGCACATCAGTTTAATGCCAAAAAAAAAAGAAAGAAAGAAAGCATTTCACAGTTGAATCATAGTTTCTAAGTTTGCATCTTTATGTGCTAGCACACTGGCTGATTACTTCTCTGAGTAAATATAGATATTAAAACTTGGCTAAAAAAAAAATTTAAGGTTCGTGCCTTTATGCGTGTAACAAGGGTGACAGCTTCTGGACTTAAAGTTTGGAGGACGAATAGTACTGCAGCACTCTGCTGTTCCATTCGCTGATTTTGTGGAATGTACCAGGGCCAGCACATGGCTTCTTATTCATGTCTGTGTTTATTAAAGCAGTAATTAATCCAGGTAATTTTTGTTTTAATCACTGTCCTGATCAGAGTGATAACTATGTCCCACCTGAAGCTCTGCTCAGGTCCCAAGCCACTTGAACTCTCTGTAGCTGACATGGAGAATCTTCAAAAATTAGGATTGAGGGGCTGGTGGTTAACTGTAGGTGTTATTTCCTGGTTTCTCTATGGAAGGCCATGCAGTAGTTACAGCATTTAATCTGTAACCTAGAGTAAATATTCCTGAGGAAGACTGAAACTGCATCTCATGTTTTGTACAAGTTCTTAACTGTGAGGGCGAGAGGGTACTCTCCATCGCTGCTATTCACGATGAGCCGTTGACAGTCACATCTGCAAGAGTTCTCTAGGACTGGACATGAAAGAGGCAAAGGAAAATCAAAACCTAACGTGGTGACTAGGGCATCGGAGAAAACAAATGGAGTCCTTTTTTTTAGAGCTGAAAGTCACCATCTCTACTGGGTGCATATCCTCAGAAAATGGTTAGATCCTTGATAAATGAACATGTCTACATTAGATGGAATTAATTTCCCATTACCTTCAGATTTTTTTAACATGTTTTTTACTTATTGTAGAATAAATATATGTTAGACAAAATGGAACTGATTTTTCCTGCTCACTACATGTCAGGCACTATTGCGTGGTGTGGCAAGGCACAGGCAGGCACTTGAACGAGGCACGCTGGGCTCCACCACCCTCCGAGGTAGCGCTTGGAAATGATCACAGCATCCGCTGCTTTGCGCAGCTTTGTGGTTGCTCTGAATCTTCCTTTTTAGTCCTTATCAGCACCGGCCAGGAGCTGCAGTGTTAATGACTGCCGCCATCGCCCTGGATCACTACAGGACGCTGTGGGCAGTGTCAGTGTAGTGCAAAACACACTTCGTATATAGCCAGCTGCCAGGCCTCAAGTCAGCATGCCCGCTCCTGGGACCGTGCTTTATGCTCTTTGAGCATCTCATCACTGGTCTGCCTGCTACTCCAGTATCCTGCTAGATTCATTCAACAGTTTAGCGGTCAAGAACCTGTTTGCAATTTCAAACAGCTAATGCGATCTAGCTGTATATAAGGGAAACTGCATTGCAAGTTTTGCTTACTTAACAAACAAGCAAGGAGTCCTAATCCTTGTGCATTTGCTAAGGATAGAGAAGACAGACTTCTAAGGCTGTCAATTCTTTCTAGTGTTGTTTTGTTCTTTTTCCTCAAGGATAAAAGGCAGAAACAAAGTCATTACTGTAAAGATGATTAAATTAACTTCTATGAGTTTGTGTTGCTTTCTTGGAACAGACTGACAAAGTATGCGTATTTTAAAATGGAGAGGCAGTAAAACCTTTCATGATTTCATTGTCTAAAAAGTGAAATGTAATTAAATTCAAAGTTTGTTCATAGTCTAAACTGATCCCATACGGTACTGAATAGCTCACAAGTGTCCTGCCTTTGCATTTGGAGCTGGAGATGCTTAGTACTTCGCTAAATAAACCTGACCTTCAACCCTTGTGAAGTTGGTGGGTTTCAGTCAGACCTGTGGTGGATGGAAGTAATAGATCAGTAAATGAAGAAGCCACACAGTAATGGTTTGTATTTCATGACAGCTAGACTCTACAGCATTCCTTTAGAAGTACTAAGCTAAAGCTTTCAGAAGCCTGATGGATACCTATGTATGAATTTAAACAAACCATTTTTTCAGTTTGTCACCTAGCCATTGCTGCTCTATGCCCTCTCATGGACTTTGCAGTAAAATTATTTTCTTGTAGTGTATTTAGTACATTCGCTCAAAGACTTGCCCTTTATAAGTTCCTTCTCCTGCCTCAGTTCTGTGCTACAGCTCCTTAACCACTCTTGACAAATAGTAAAGAGAAATGATCTATAAGACAAAAAGCGAAGTAGAACTTGATTTTGATGCTGCTGTTAATCCCAGAGTTTAATCTGATACTACAGATTGCCAGCTGCAGTCTCACCTGACTCCAGAGACAGTTTGTGCGACAACTCTGAATGCATTTTGTAATCACTTAACAGCTGTCCA
This sequence comes from Chauna torquata, assembly GCA_013399475.1. Classification (NCBI taxonomy): domain Eukaryota; kingdom Metazoa; phylum Chordata; class Aves; order Anseriformes; family Anhimidae; genus Chauna; species Chauna torquata. Next base: position 548,554 of record VXAL01016229.1, on the reverse strand, counting down.
CACACAAGCACAATGAACTCAGTTAGCAGCCATTATACCTGTGTCACCTCTGAGCGGCCTTGCGCAAAAATACCCAAACAAACCAAAACCCTGAGGCTGAACCTCTACTGTAGCGTCCCTGATACAAAAATAAAATTAATTGATCTATGCTTTTTTAATAATAGTAACATTTTGTAAACTGCATCTAATGGTAAATCATTAGTATATCACTGTGTTAGGCACTAACCTGTTATCATTAAAACTTTGGTTGGAATTTCTGCCTTAAAAAATAACAAACAAATAAAGCAACTCAGTTATTTGGGTGCATTGCGATCTCTTCACTACTCCACAGTCTTACCAGTTTTCCAAGGACTGACTGCAGCTTACTCCAGTTGGGTTAGAATTGCATCCAGCCTAACTTCAGTGAAGACATTTAGTAATTGTGAAGCAGAACTGAATTTGAAATAACATTCTCATGATCAAAGATTCTAAGAAGCTTTTGTAGTAATTGGAGAATAACAACTATATAAAATGTGTTTGCTTCTCATATTTAAATTAAGCATAAAGATAAAATGCATGAGAGCCTTATTAAATGAACATACAGGTATTGCATCTGATAAGATCAAAGCAATTGAGTGGGATTTTAATTTAGGCATTTGACTGACTTTGTCTTAAAAAAAAAAAAACTTTTTTGAAGTAATTCTGGCTTTGTTCCATAATATCTGAGAGGTTCACTCAGTTATGGATTGCTCCACTGGGCTATTCCCTCCTCTGTTGCCACATTATTATTTATATAGTATCCTGAGAATACTGTGTGATGCACATGCAAAACGCGCGGGCACAGTTCCAGGGCTGAAGACCTTCAGTCTAAATGGACAATATAGGATGGGTGGTGTAATAAATTGCAGAGCTTTACTTGAACTGTAAGTGGTGTCTTTCAGCTCTAAGATTATAGCCTTCAACCACTTTGAACTGAAGAAGCATTTAGTGCAGTTCTCATCCTTCTGTGGCAACACAACTCAGTCTGGCCAGAGCGGGTAAGTGAAGTGACTGCTGTTCTGTGGGTTTCACCACCTTGAAAAAAAGTAGGCTTCTTTTAAAAAATTAGTATTCCTGGAAGTCACTCGAATGAAAATTGTTCTTATGGTTTTAAAAAAAGGAAACAAGACTTGAGCCAAAATTCTCTGAAAATCTCCTATTTGTATCAAAAAGGCTTTGAACTGGGGAGTTGGAGAAGATGTGCAGTTGTTTGGTACAGAAGTAGCCTTGGGAAGAAAACCTAAGAACAAAAGTGATAGGCATCTTGCTTCATTGCTTTGACAAAATAATCCTGTATCGACCAATTGTGAATGTAGAACAAAAAAAGCACTTCAGGCTGCTTTACAGAGGTTTGCACTGACAAGTGGATCTTAAATAAGATCAGGATTTGCAACCTGCCCTGAGCAATAACAAGAAGAGTAACTATTTGAACCAGTTCAGGAAAGACTGGGGGTACGACAGAGAAGGAAAAAAACATCACAGATCGCCTGTGGTCCACAGTTACCAGCTCAGTTCCTCTGTCACAAGGCAGCTTTCTTCCCTGAGGGAGCCCAAGCTTTCTGAACGGTGGAGTGAACTTCCACAAGGCTCATAAACTTCAACTTTTTTTCACTTCAGCCGAAGATGTATTTCTGTGGGATTCTTTAATACAAAAGCAAGTCATTTTTTTTTAATGCCTTGTTAAAGCAAGAACTGTTCTGTCATCCTTCTCTCCTCCTGCTAAGAGGCAGCATGGATTACAAACACGACGGGACAAGTATCTCCACACAGCAGTGTTAGCTAGTCCCACCTGAGTAAAACTGTCCTGGGAAAAATTCCATGAGCCAGACCTCCTTGGTCTCCGGCCTTCAGGCTCGTCCCCATGCTTGCTTCTGTGTGAGAGAATAATGTTGGGGTATATTTTGATCCTGTCCCTGATTTGGCTTAAAATCTATGCTATTATAAGTAATTGAAGGGAATATAATTATTTCTGCTTAAAATAATTATTGCTTAAAATACCATTAAATTAACAAGTCTACTTTTATTTCCTGTGTTTTAAGCAATTATGTAGTTTGCTTATACCAGCTTTATGGGTGAATTTCAGCAGTTCCAAAGGTGAGAAATAATATGCTGGCTGTAAAATGAGGCACTGTACAAGCACTTTTATATTCCATTACCAATAATCCTGCTTTGCCATACTTCATCAGTTCTTGTGCTATGTCTCTTCTGAGGGAACATGCCCAAAGTTATCTCACAGACTTTTATGTTGGCTGTCTCGGCTCTAAATTTAAAAGTTATTTTCTCAAGGGCTGGAGTGGTTCCTCACCTTGGATGGCCCATTACCCTCACTTTGGTGGTTTCTGCCCACATGGTACGAAGGTTCTCGCTTTCTTGAAGGAGCCTGCTCCTTATGCAGTGGGGATAAGCACTACTAATAAAACTGGCATTGATGTTTTTCTTCTAAAATGTTAGGCTGTGATCAGTAGGTCAGCAGTGGTTTCACACACTGAGCTTTCCCTCGGGCAGGGGTGTGACCCTCCAAGAGAAGGCTGGGTGGTATCCTTCAGTCCTCCAATTTTCATCTGTCCGTAAATCACAATGCTCGGCTATCCAGTCACTTCTCGATGTGATTTCGGAGTATGTGAGATGAAGGAGAGCGAAGCCTGCTGCACCAGTGTTCAGAATTGTTGATCTTGCTGTTTCTCTGACCACTGCTTTCACTAACAAATTGTGATTAAGAGGCAGGAAAGAAGAGTGATCCCGCCAGTGTGAGCTTGGGTTTCCTCTGCAGATTTATTGCTGAGTGGGCAGAGTTGTTCTGGAAGACAGAAAGAGAGTGTGTTTCACTGTTTTTCAACCTGACAATTTGGTTTCTTCAGAGAAGCTTTTATTTCTTGCATAAAGTAATATATCCGCTCCAGGGAAACTGCACAAAGGCAGCGTGGGGCCAATTTACTTCACTATTTACATCACAGTCAATTCGAACTAATGTATTTTATCTTTTCTATCCAGATAGGAAAAACACTGGATGAAAACAAACACAATTGTGTCTGATTTTGCTGAGTCGGATCTACCTCTGCTAGGGGAAAAAAATCTGAGTTGCAACTTTAAATGTTCCTTTAAATGTTCTTCCTCAGCGCAACCAAAAGCAATTTTTTGAAAAAGCCAGGGTCTCTCCCTCTGATTGCACAGGACACAGTAACTTCCGTGTTAGAGAAAGGAGTTTCAGAAAGGCAGATACGAAACTCTGGTACGTGATGTAGGTTACGATCTGACATTAAAGACTGTTTCCCAAAGACAAGTCAGTAATTCTGCTAACAGCAATGTCTCTTAGGTGTGCAAACGCACAAGTAGAGCAGAAGCTACCTGCCTATGCCAACACCGCTAGCTGTGCGTTTTTGTGAAGGTACCTGCTGCCCCTACAGGCACCGGGTCCCCTCAGAGTCATTTTAACAATCTCTGAGCATGAAAAAAAGTTTATTTATACGTAGTCCTGGAACCTGCAATGATTAATCTATCCATTCATGAAAAGCATCAAAAAGATGCTTGGGGGGTTCTATAAAAAACTCCGTAAGTCACTCTGTAATTCTGTAAGCTGATGGTGAAACACATACCAGAACAGCTGTTCTAGTAAAAGTTTACATCAATTCACCAGTCTTCTCACTGTCTCAGATCCTATATGTTGCCATCCTATGGCCAGAGACATTCTGCTAGTGCAGCGCTTTTCCTGACTGGAAACCACAGCAGGACATATGCTTTAAGGATGCAGGCCCAAGGAAAAAGTAGTGTTATTTTTAACATTTGCTATCTAGTAGTCACCACTCACAACTTCTACTGTGAAAAGACTGAGAAAACCATTGATTGATTCAAACCTGCCTTAATTTTTTACCAAAGGCAAAAACTCCACACACTGGTGCTTAATCATACTTTGTATCATGTACAAGCATGCAGTTTTCCATATAAATTCCATAAGGTGTTTAATCTACTATTGCAAAAGTACTTATTTGCATACAATCACACCCTGCTGTGGTTTTAAATGTTTTCTGAGAATACATTTTGAGCCTATTATCTTAACCTCACTGCCTTTCTACCCACATATAGACTAGCAGACATGCAAACCCTTTAATTTTTATTCAGGCCTGACTGCAATTAAGTTGAAGTGCATTTGTTCTTTAAAAGTATAGGACTCAGCTTATTCCGTAAGTATTGTTTGCGAATACACTGGCGTTCAGCTGCTGAGCTGTAGGACGGTCTGCATCTTACAAATAAGAATTCTTACTACAGGAGAGAGCACTGGTGGGCTGTTTTGGGTATTTTTGTAGCGTAATTTGTTTGTTCGTGCCATGCATGCCGGTTGCTGAACACAAACAGTCACAAACAGTACACGGCTATCTTATCTTCCAAGAATCCCAGCCCAAGTACCAAGAAGCACTGACCCTAGCCAGGGAAACCAAGGTGAAGAAGACCATCTTTTTGCAGGCTTTCTTGTTGGAGACAGGCTTGATCCAGAAGTGGAGAAGATGCGCTTACACGCTCACATCGCGTGCCACGGCAGCACATGCTGCGTTAGGTGCGCTCTTCCCCCATCACTGTGTCTGACAAACTAACTCTATACCAAAGCGCCTTGTCCCCACGGTGTCCTTACACTGGGTTTTAACTGACAGTGGTTAACCTGGACCGAAAATATTCCACTTCCGTCTGTGAACATACTGCCTGGAGTAACTTAGGCTCAGACAGGATGAGAACCTGTCACAAGCAGACAGACCCCCACAGGCTGCAGTGAGCCTCTGGAGGTCACCTAGGACCACCTGCAGCTCAAAGCAGGGCCAGGCAGAGCAGACCGCTCAGGACCATGTCCAGTCGAGCTCTGAACATCTCCCAGGTAAGAGGCTGCACAGCCTCTCTGGGCAACTTCTTCCAGCATTTGACTAACTTTATAGCCAAAACAAAACACACGCACACACACAAAGAACACCGCTCTGTATCAGCAGTATTTCCCTTACATTCCACTTACCAGCTCCCAATGGCGCTGCTTCCCTTTGACTTTAATCCCTTCTCTAAAGCAAAGTTTTAGCCTCTGTATTTCTGCAAACAGTGAGCTCCATACTCTAGTTCTGCAGCATCTGAAAAAAACACTACCTTTTGGCTGTAAACCTGTTCATTATTTCCCCTGCGTTACCACTTACAAGAAGGAGTGAATGATAGCTCCCTACCTTCTCTCCACAACCCACCGTTTTATATAACTCAATCACCTTCCCTCAGTCACCCTGGCATTGTCTGTTTTTTCTTTTTCAAACTGAGAAGACCAAGCGTTGGTAGTCATGTTTTAAATAGAAACCATTATCTAAGCTTTATTATTCTTTTCTACCTTCGCATTCTTCCTGATGTGGGAAACCAGAGCTTCATGCTGTTATCTAGATGTGACTGCACCACTGATGGCCATAAAGATGTCGCAACACTTTTTGCTCCTTTCCGTCTTCCTTTTCAAGTAATTCCTGATATTTTTTACTTGGAGCTGGAAATGAAGTTTCCAAAGAACCCCTATGGAGACTCTTAAGAACTCTTTCCTCAGCAACAATAGCACACATAACCTATGCACATATAATTAAGTTTGGTTTTGCCCATATGCATCACTTTACATGTATTGAGACTGAATTTCAGCTTCTAGTTTAACATCCACGCTCAGCAGGATGGGATCCTTCTGCAACTCCTTGCTGTCAGCTTGATATTCCACTACTGTAAAGGAGTTTGCATCAGCAGCAAACTGTGCTGCTTCCTTACTCACTCTCTTTCCAAGACCATTTGTGAGCATGCTAACCAGTGCAGGTCCCAGCATGAATCCTCGTGGGAGTCTGATCGTAACTTTCCCGCAGTGTAAAAAACGACTATTTATTGCTTCCTCGTTAACCCTTCTCTTTCAACCAGTTCCTAATTCACAAGACAGCCTTCCTTCTGAACCTATGACAGCTAACTTTCTTTAGCAGCATTGGTGTGGGATTGTGCCAAGGGCTCTTTTGAAATCACTGCATTGGCTGTATCACCCTGGTTTATCAGTTTGTTCATTTCATCAAAGAACGTCATAATTATGACAAAGCTTTTCTATCTACAAAAAACTGTGTTGATTTTTCCACGGTCTGATATATTTGTCTGTATGCTGAAGCCTCACGCCAGCTCCTTGTCACTGATTTGCTTGTGTGATCTGAGACGAATCTCGGAGACTACATTAATAAGAGGACTCAGATGCTTAAAGTGAGCGCTTATGATCCTTAAATCCAAAATGACTGCCTTCAAAGTCCTCACCCAGTTGCTTTCCTGCTACGGAGGTGCTTACATTCCATGAATTCTTATTTCAGTCAGGTTCCCAAAACATCTCTGTGACCGCTTTAACATGTACTTCCCAGTAACTGAATTCTGCTTCTAAGGGTCCGGTCCAGTAAGTCACAACTGAATGATTTCAGTGGATAGGATTAAGGAAGCTGTAATAACTGTGTGATGGCTACAGCACCCCCCAAGTGAAGGAAAATATGAATTTATGTTTTCACAGACGATGGATGGAACCAAACCCAGGCTCCCCACCAACTGAGTTTCGGGGTTTCTAATCACCGAACTACAGGAAAAGAATGGTTTCTCCCACCCCTACCCCTAAAACGTTCACGTCGTGTATAAAGCGGCCCCTCCTAACATGCTGAAGTGAACTCCCAGCACAGCAAGCAGCTCTTTGCAACCCAGTTTTAGTTTTGAGGACATTGAGAGACACACAGGTAAATGCTGCAACTGTATTTACCAGCCTGCTCTGCATTGAAACACCTCCCATACAGCAGAGTTGGCAAAACGGACTATTTGTCAGTGTCCCCGTCATGAATTTGCGGTGTGGTCCTAACCTAGCATTCCCGAATTCCTGCTGTAGCGGCTAAGGCAAACGTGCATAGTCCAGCCGCCAATTTTCCAGTAGCAGCCTCAATACCTGCTCGTGGGACGCAACACAGCAGAATCTTCCAAGATTCCTTGGCACTAAACCCTGACCACTGTGCCTGCAGTCACATAAATGTCATCAGCCTTACACAGTGAAAAGTTCAGCCAGCTTCTTCTTCGGACTGGATCCCACGTGATCCCATTCCTCCACTCGTCTCCGACACGTACCACCGTATGGGAAACCTGGACAGAGAACCAGGCACACCGATTTCACCAAGCAGCACAATTCTTTAGTGTTCGTTGCCACAACGCCGAGTGCTGCAGCACCAGGACCCCTGCACGCCTCACCACGCTCCCTTGTAAGCAACGTGCAGCTGTAATTCTTCCTCTGGAAAAGGGAACACAGAAATAATCCCACTAATGCTAATGACGTATCAACTAATACAATGACAAATGCCCTAAGAATACCTAAGTAGTTACTCACTGAATGGATAAATAAATAAGGCAAAGGGCACTTGCTGCATGCAGGGATTTAAAATAACCAGCTATCTTCTCCAGTGAGAGGCATCTATTCTGTGTCCTGCATGAGGAAGGGTTTGCAAACCAGAAAAATGGCGTATGACAAGGTACTAATTCCGCCATACTTTGCACTCACAAAGGAGTCAAAATTACAGTTGCGCGAGTTGTCTAATTTTTAAAAGTCTGATGCTGTGTGAATGCTCTTTGAACGCAGTTCCGTGCGTACTACACAGTTAAATGTGCACAGCTCTGAGACCCTGAAACTCTGCAGTACCGGGGGGGAATTAAGGACGTAGCAGCAATCTTCTCTTGGAATTTCCATGCTTTCGTCAGCTGAAGTCAGATCCTGAATGTTATTGCAACATACTGTAGCTTCTTTGCATTTAATTAGATTTACTCCCCACTTGGTTATCACCAACTAGTTGGAAACAGACGTGTGCACATCCTGCAGTCAGCACATCGATGCTGCTCCTGGGAAACGGCCAGCAAGAAGTTACAGGAACCGCACGTGGCAGCCTCTGTTAGGGGAACGAAAGCAGTTCAACTGGGTTAAGCAGAGCATTCGTTTGTGAGGCAAACTGAATTTGTGTACGCACTTGGGAGGCCCAAAAGGCAGCTTCACTTGCAGTAATAATGTTTTTCAGACTTGCGATGTTCAAATGGGTAAGAGACCAAGTATCCAGCATCTCAAAGAGTAAAATACATAGAATCTCAGCCAGCAAGCTTAGCCTAAAATGAGGTCAGAGAAAATACCTATGTTTAAAATTATGTTTTTGCAGCTTACTGTGGTATCTACAAAAGTCTACAGACCAACTGTCACAGTGACAAGTATCCCCCCCTTCACAGCACATTTGAGCTCTTGGATCTTTCAGCCACGTCAGTGGCATATGTGTACAAGAACAAGCCAATTTATACACCTGAGGAAAAACAAATTGCAATACCAACAGCAACCTGCGTAATTCCTGAATGACTAGTTCTGTTCCACGTTTCCCTGGATGTCACAGGAATAAGAGCAGAAGGTTTGTCATACTCTGGCAGTCATTTCAGGAAAAGTTTCGCTATGTGAATTAAACTGTCCAGCTGCAAGTTGCCTTTACCATTGGATTTGAACTTTTTTTTTTCATTTTTAACTGAAATGTTGACAACTTAACTACTTATGACAATATTCAACGAAGTAGTGAACTAATTGGCTCAAGCTTGTACTTACCTCTGAAAAAGAAAAACCTACTAACTTTATGGGGATGAGGGTTTTTCTTAAGAAGTGCAGATCGGGCCATAAGCGGCTGCTATATGGCCCTTACTGTATGCAAGGGCTTTGTTCGATCGTGAAAACAAAAACTTCTTGATTTGACATACAAAGGGTCATTCTACTTAGCATGCCACACATGAGGAGAGGCAGAATGTGACTGGTGTTACTTTGTTCAGCTAGCACACCACGTCCAGCTCTCTCTCTTTGTAAATCTGTTTTCTAGCTCCTGAAATGTTTGCTAGAGACTGTGTTTTTTTTTTTTTTAAAGAAGTTTTTTGTTAGTGTCTAATGGATTTTGGAACCAGGGGAGAGGGCAGAATAAAATTACACTCTAGGTAGCCTCTTAGAACAGAGTGAGCTTCTGCACCACATTTCAGCCAGGAACATGCTTTTGCTGCTGAGTCATAAACCCTGAAAGACACTGTTTATTATACAACAGAGCCCTCACCTATAGCTGGGTTAGGTGGTGCCCACAGCAGCATCAAAGGCCTTCCTCGTTACAAAACAAAGCAACTGCAAAGTTCTATGATTTGTCATGAGGCTGTTGCTATGGTTTTATTTTTAGGAGGAGAAACTGTTTACTCTCCTGTGTTTACTTCAAGAGCAGAATTTATTGTTGAAACATAAAGGATGTGAATCAGTACCCATCTCCAAGAATATATCCAGGCTTTAAAGATAAGTATTTGTGCTGGGGTATACACATCTCATACTGATCAGAAAAGGCTTCCCAGATGAGAGAAGACAAGCTATACATGAAATGGGATAGGTTCCAAAGTTTTTGGGAGGAAGAAATATAACTTCTCTTCATACCCTTAAGAAGTTTGTTGCCATGAATCTGTAAACAACATATGAAAGGAAACTGCAAAAGCACAACGCAGAACCTGGCATTCCATGCCCCCACAGTCCCTTCTGTGTCAGACCTAGGCATTAAGAATACAAGATGAATACAGGAGAATTTTCTTCATAAGATAAATCTACTGTTAAAATTTTTAATGTGTCTGGGCTGCTCTCTTGCTTACAGAATTGAATACTGTTAAATTGACATAGGTCACAGGCAAGAGCAATTGATCTGCTGAGTCCAAATTTCATGATAAACCCCACCATGTTGCTCCCTTCTTGTAAGAAGCCAGGAACCGGAACAAGATGGGTCTATGAACCAATCCTGAAATGCATTAGGACTTCTGGAAACACAAGCTACAATGTATTTGATGCAGTTCAATCTCATTTCCTCTTCAAAGACTAAGAATCTTTTCAAAATATTCCTTTGACCTAATTTTTTAATAAAAAAGAGGTGTTAACCTGAAAATTTCACTTTGGGGTAAAAGTAATTATCAATAAAGGAGTTATTCTAAGTAGTATTAAAAATTAACACATTTAACACTACATTTAATTGGGTAAACCAGTTATGAAGGAGAGAATGATTAAACGTATGATTACTTTTGTTGCCTCAGAAAAGCTGTGTATTTAGCACATCCAGTAGCCACTGTATATTATAAGACCATACATGAAATGCCCAAGCAAACAAACTGAAATGTTTAGCTACTAAAATAGTAACTACAAATTTTAGCTATAGGCTAGCCACTTATGGAGGAGCCTGACGAGTGGCATTGGCAGAAGCATCTGATTTTTAAAGACAGAGAATATGAGCTATATTGAAAGAGGAGGTCTCTGATTTCAAAGTTGATCAAAAGGAAGTTTAAGATCTAAGATAGAACTGAAGATGTCATCAAAGGATTTAAAGCCATGTAGGTTCATAATTTGCAGACATCTGCAAGCAGCTGTGCAATCTTCCAATCTTCGAAAGAACAGCAATCTTGATGGATATCTCAGTTTGGGATGACAAAAATGATTGTAGATACAACCAGCAACCACTATGTCATGGATCAGAAAGATCTATGAAGGGAGAAAAAGAAGGAACAATGTGGTCAGTTAGAAATTCCCAACAGAAGTAAGACACAGCACAGTCTTGGGGAGCCAGAAAAATACACCTGGAGAAAGATACACAACAGCTGCAGAGCACAGCCAAATAGCAGTATCTAAATACAGAATTGGTTTGCCAGTAAACGTGGGTAAGCTGGCTAAGGTAACACTTCAGTAAATAGTGAAGATGACCGGTAAACAGTTAAAACATTTCAGCACCTCACCTTTGATGAAGACATAGAACTTGACCCTCAAAGAGACACTGTGCTATCCAGACCTGAAACAAACCCTGACATATAGTTTAAATGCAGCCATTCACATGAGCTGGTGAAAGCACGGTAAGAGCTAGAGGGAGTAGGAAAAAAAAAAAAAAGACCCAACAGAAGAGACCTGTTGAGACTTTGTTCGTTGCTTATCCAGATGCTGCTCAGAGGGCTATGGAAAAATTGCAATGTAGAAATGCTTAGTTGGATGTGGACTCACAGATCGAGATCAACAGCTGTGGCTGAGCAGACTTAAAGGCACGTCTGCATAGCAGAGGACCTAAAGGACACAAGCAGTGCTGCAGCTATCTGTCTTGAGACCAGCTTGTTGTATTGTAGCCCATCAGACACGCGACATTTATGTGATATGAGCATATCCAGTATGTTAGATGACCGTGTTTGCTAGTGACTTCACATGTTAGTGACCCGGCTATAGGAAAATCTCTCTCCTCTGCATGACCCATCCACATCTCTGAGCACTGACTCACGCACAGTAGCCGACAGCTGCCACAGTACAAGCCTTAAACCACAGCTGTGTTCCCTCTGCCCCTTCCCTTTCAGGTATTGTCACCTTTCTAGCACAAGCAGCTGAAGAAAACCTCTGTGTGGAGTTCAGCTTCTCCAGCTCTCACACAACCTACAGGTTAAATGGATACTGGGGTAGGGGACCACTGCCTTTCACCTGCTTCTGCTACATCTGCTGTCAAGAGAAGGGACAAAAGGTGAGCAGCTGTTGCAGCAAGATTTTCCATTCTCCCTGTCAAAGCCCCTAAATGACTGAAACAGTCAAAACACAATGCACACAACTGCTAGGAAGGCAAGACGTACAGGCATAGCAGTCCTGTGAAGCAGCCAGAAGCTAGGCGTTGCTTGGTGGAGATGTTAGAAGTCACAGTAACACCAAAGAAGTGACAAGAGGGAAACGTTTCCAGCACGACCTGAGACGAAGGTGAGCGCTTCGTGCAGACCGTGGCTGCTCTAACTGCAAGCAGAACGGCTGATTTGTGCGTGCGTGTGCTTAGACGTTAACTACACAAACCCTCGGGCTTAGCCGCAGACTGCAGGGTCTTCTGGCCCAAGCCCTGTCACGCGTATGGCTCTGCGGCCAGGCAAGGCACACGGCGACGCACGGATAACGGAGCTGAGAACGCGCGCGGGGGCTCCTGCGCTACCGGCGGCGCCGTTTCCACAAAGCCGCACGACGAGCGGGTGCGGCGGCTCCCCTCAGGCGCGGGCAGCGCGCTTCTCGGAAGCGAGCTTCAGCGCGGCTGCCTGGCGGGGAACGGAGGCCGAGGCCGAGGGCGAGGACGCCGCCCGCCCTTCCCGGCTCCGGGCGCTGCAGCGCAGGCCCTGCCGCCGCCGGGCCGCCCCCGGAAGGCGTTCCCGCCGTGCCCCGGAAGTTGTGGCGGGCAGAGTCCGGCC
>VXAL01016229.1:490794-535913 GCA_013399475.1 Chauna torquata | reverse complement strand
GTGCGGCGCTCGGTGCGCCCGGTAGCCCGGTCTCGCCCCGCGTGACCTGTCAAGCGCCGGCCCTTCCTGCGGGCCCGCTGCTTCTGGCGCACGCCCGCGGGGAGCAGCGCGCGCGTTGCGCCCCGAGTCGCCGAGCGAGTCCGGGGGCTTGGGAGGGGCGAGCCCCGAGGCTATGGAGAGCTCCGGCGGGGCGGCGGCGGGGGCCGCGGCCGGAGCCCCCCTCGGGGAAGGCGCCTCGGCTCTCCGAAGTGGTGCCGGGTACGGGAAAGCGGCACCCGCCTCGCTCGCTCGTCCTTTTAAACTCCCCTTTCCCTGGCGTATCCTTGTCTGCGAACGCGGTGATGGTAGATGTGAAGAGTCGCAAAGGTCGAAAGGTGCCTCAGCACTGGTTTGACTCGGTTCTCCACCTAAACTTTTATTTTCTGGAGAATGAAGCGGTGCTTCCTCAGCTTCCTGGTCTCTGCGTCTCGTTCCACATCAAAACACAAGAAGTGATGACCGTGACGAGAAATCGTTAGGAATGCTGTTGGGCAGTTAGTTGTAAATAGTACCGTGCTGTTATTGCAGTGAATATCTGCAGCAGAAAGCAGTGTTAGTAAGTGTTGAAAAAGTTGCTGGCTACAGTTTGGTACTAAAAATACTATGAAAGCTTTTTATTTTCTTTATGGCTTTTGAATAGTCTTTGAAAATTTTGACTTAAAGTGCTAGTGACAAAGTGGTATTTAGTGTAATGAGCAAAAAAAATATTTCTGTCTTGCTTTAATGGTGTTAAAGTTAACAGTAATTCTGTATTATGACTCTCATTAAATCTGCACTGCTGGCTCCACAATATGTTTGTATTTGGCAGAATGAAAAACTAATTTTTCTAAGATTTATTGCTGGATTAAAAGTGATTTGGTATTAGGACGCATGGGTTCAGATCCTATAAGCATCCTGCTTTCTTGTTAAAGTCAGCAGAACTGCCGGGGAAATTCATTGTCCGTTTTTCTCAGTTAGCAAGTGCATTTGAAACATGCTCCAGTCCATGCCTGCTTAAAAAGAAATGTGTATTGGTATCGTTATAAATCACCAGTTCAAGTCCAAAAATATTAACTGCATTACAAATGGAAAGTGGTTAAGAACGTTATTTCTTGACTGAGAATCCCTGGGTTTACTTGCTTATGTGTAAAGAATGCTTTGAAAATGCTAGTTGAAACAACATTCCAGCAGTTGTGTTTATATCTGGTTAAATGGCTTTCCAGGGTTTTGCTCACTTTCCAGTTCAGTGTCTTGCCTTGAATGCTGGTGGTTAGTTGTAGTCAAAATAAACTGTTCTCGTTTCTGTATAATTCTTACACAGTAACTTGGAGCACTTTGTCATGATGTAAAAAATTTCCGTTAAAGAGAAGTTGTGCAGTCTTTGTACAAAACATTGCCTTAAACTGTTGCAATAGGTGGGCTGTGGAAGAATCCAGCTTTGTAAGAGGAGAGTTATATAAACTGTAGAAAGATACAGTACATGGCGCTTGTGAAGACTGGTTTGCAGATACGTCTATGTAATTCTGCACTGCAGTTGCCCGGTTCTTGATCTCTAAGGTTGATATGTCTTGTTTGTTAAATTGATATGATTGTTTCTTTCCTCTATTAACGGGATGAGCATAAACAAATAAATTTACTTGCCATAGAAATTATTCCCTTTTAAATCTAATGATCCAATAATAAATTTCATTGGTTGAAAGTTAGCAATATTATTTCTAACAATCTATCTGTACTGCTACTTATGATACTTCACTCTTCAAAGATTAGCTTGAAAGTAGCAGTATCCGTGTTTATTAGGGGTCTAATCCAGAACCCAAATCAATTTTAGTTCTTTCTGTGGCCATGGGGTCTTGCAGTTTAAACAATACAGCTCTTTGAACAGTGGGTGAAATTCTCTCCTGAGCAGGGAGGTTTGTAAGACCACTTTAATCACCTGAACCGTTATTTAAATTTCTGGTAAATATTAAATTACAGTTAAAATAATACTTGACATGGCTGTATTGGTTTTATTGCATATACGTTCTTACTACACAAAAAAATCTGGGCCGATTTAATCAGTGATATTTAAAAGAATGTGTTGTGAAAGTATCATTATTACGTTAGCATAACCAATACTCTATCTTCATTTCGCTGAACTTGAAGAGTGAAGCTGGCTAATGCAGTTACCTGCTCTCGCTTCCTGCTGCTTGTGCCCAACAGACTGCGGCTGCTTAGGTTTCTGAAAACACGGTGACGACATTTCAACTTAAAAACAAATGTATTAAAATAATGACGTTGAGCTGCTTTGGCAAGTGTAAATGTAAAATGTGGCGGTGCGCAGGTGTGTTTCGCAGCATCATAGGCGGATCGAAATTGGACTTTCTGCCTCCTAGCCTTCTTCCTGCTCTTTCTTCCTTGTGGGGCCGCCTGCGGAGCCGAACTGGCTGACAGCTAGTGACTCTTTCAGTGGGGTTACTTCTAACTGAAGGCACCCTGAGCCAGCTCCCCGCGTGGTCGCGCGTCTGTCGGTGGCTGTGCGAGCGCGGAGGTGGGACCGAGCGCTCGAGGGGAAGAGTGGGGCTGCCTAGGCCCCGGCTCGCGACTGACGGCGTGGGACTTCAGCCCGGAACCGACCGCTTGGCGTGAACGTATCGCCGCCGTAGACCAGCTCCACCATTGAAAAACACGGTCCTGTTTGTTTCCACCCCTGCCTGCTGCTTCCTCCTTGGTGCAGGGAACCCTTGCATGGCGTGAGCCGAGGTGCGCAGGGACCCGGGGAGGGGCAGGGAGGGCAGGGTGAGGGGGAGGCTGGCTCAGTTTGCTGCACAAACATTCGTGCCGGCGCAGGGCTGGGGGTGGAAGCTGGCGGCAGGGGGAGCGGGGTGCGGCTGTTGCTTTCGGTGACAGTGACACGCTATGCCGGTGTGAAGTGTGTTTGATCCTGGCCTGATTCAGTGAGGTTGAGCTCGAGACGCATTGAGGGTTTGAACGCATTGTTCGGTTATGGTTCGTGGGCATATTTCACGTCTAAGACCCCGTAATCCATGGCAGTGTGTCGCTGATTTTGTTACGCACTTTGAAGGGATTTTGAGGGAAGAATCCGGCCTTTTGTATACTAATACCTTTTTTTCGGTATTTTCGTTTGGTACCTGTTGTTTCATTTAGCGGTGCTTAATGGGAAAAATGTGCTCCTGCTTATAACTGCTCTTCATCCGTCAAATTCTTGAAGCAATGAATTTGTGCAGTGTGTATATTGAGCTTTTACATTTAAAAAAGACTAAAATCAGAAAAGATAATTATCGGAGTGTGTGCTAAGAAAACTGCAAGATGTTCTGCAACAATAAGTAGATGTAACAACAATGGCAACAACAAAGCTGAAGGTTAGGAGGCTGACCTGACACTTCACGCTGTTCAGGCAGTTTCCTAGGAGGCAGTGTTTTACTCTTCTGCTTAAGTAACGCTGTAATAGCGGTTTTCAAAATCTGTCTTAAGGCTTTCAGGCTATCGCAGAAGTTTTACTTAATGTTTCAGGTTTTGGACAGGCATTGCTTTTTGCAAACATCTGTGAACGTTTTAGATATTGTGTGCCCCAGCCGTTTGTCTCTTCTGCTCTGCCATAGAGTACCATGCTTAACGATCATTCCAGCAAAGAAGCCGGTAGCGGTGCTACCTGCTTTAGGCATAGTCAGCAGTTAAATGGCCAGCGTTGGCTGCCTGCCTTCACTGGCCAGTTACCTTGGTTAATTTTTCCTGAAGTGGATGAATGCGCTCTTACATGATTCCTGCTGTTGCAAGTCTGTGTGGGTGGTAACCTCTCTCTGCTGTGGGCAGTAGCTTCTGCTGGAAGAGCTTATCTATCTACAGCTTTTCAGTCACATTTTGTGAAACAAACGTAATGGCTTTTGCTTTGTCTGCTGCTGAATAACATCATTCTTTATCAAAGTTGTTTGAGGAGCTAGTGGCTGAAAACTGTCCAGAGATGTCATTTCATGCAGCGTTTACAGATGGTATTTTAGTTGTGTGGAAGTTGTACAAGAGCATGCATAATAGAGCAGACTTTGCGTTTCCCATCCTAAGCATCAATTTTTTTTTTTTTTGTTGGCCCTTCTGTATAATCAGTGCTGTGTGTAAACTTTCTTTTCAAACTTGAGCTGGTGATAAACTGGTGTGTGGTCTCTTCTCGTGTAAGTATGCGTGCGCCTACGTGTGTGTGTGTGTGTGCATCATGTATTCTCCAATATAGCGCTCTTGTCAGTTTCCTCTTCGCTGCTTCTGGTTGGATGGCAACAAACATGACTACCAGTTTAGTTCAGCCTTTATTAAGGCCAGTCTTCCTGGAGCCATGTGATTCTCCTGAATTTCAATCTTTCCCTCAAGCTTGAAATGACAACAGAAATAGCTGTCCCTTGGCTTTAATAAAAGAACTAATAACTTTTTTTCTGATGTTTATTCAATAAAATTTCATGATTATTGCATGCTTGCGATTGACTATATGTATTCTTTTCTAATTAGTGGATATAGTGTTATGATTACTGACTGTTTCCTTCTCTTGTTTTTGAATACTTTCATGTCTTATTTGTTCTCCTAAAATGCTTTCACGTCCGTACATGGGGTAGTGAAATTCTTGTCACGTGAGCTATGCTTAATCTGTCGCTGACTCTCAGGTGGCCCAGGATAATCCCCAGACTTTTTGCCTGAACCTTGCTCGACAAAGTAAGACTAATAATACCTTTGTTACAGAATGTGTTCCTCTGAATTACTGCAAGCATAAAACGGTTGCATTGCATGTTGCTGCCACCCGTGCTAGATGGCTGCCTTTACTTCAACTTCCAGAATCTGCCGTGGTTACCGGACCTGCCACCTCCTCTTACAGAACCTTTTGGTGTTTTCTTTTTGCTGTAGAGGTTCTCGTTCAGCATTGGCTGTTGGTGGAACCACCTATGTGTTGGTAGGTTTTTGAACCGAGACTTTATAAAAGGTCCCAAATGTACGTCTTAGATCATCCTTTTTCTTTTCCTTTATTTATGATGTGTGTATCTTACATCAAAGATGTTCTTAAGTATTTCTTGCTTTTCAGCATTTCCTTGTACATCTTACTTTTCTGTTCAGGAAAATCTGATTCAGAAATTCTGTATGAAACGTCTGTGAGGACTACAGGGCAGTTGGCATATCTGAAATAGTGACAGTTTCCCTGGACTGTCCTCTGAATTCAGGAGATACTGGGTCACTGTGTTTTTAGTCTGAAGAACAGATTTCTTTCTCTTGGCTTTTCTTCATTGCGATTTTGGTCCTGGCAGGGTTGAGACGCTACTGCTGTCATTCCAACAGTGGTGACGGTTACTGTAAACCGCTGATCCGTTACTGTGTGCTGACTCAGTGGTGAAAAGTTGCTTTAATTTCCTGCCTTTTCAAGGATAAAATAGACCCTCTATCCAGTATGCTGGTACCTGGATTCCTGTGTTTCCGGTGGAAGATGCAGAACAGTCACTAGAGCTGCAGTGTGAATTGTTGTGTTGACAGGTCCACTGATCTCCTGTGGCTGCCACCAAAAAGTGCAGCTGCTCAGTGGTTCTTACCTGCTGGGATTTCTTACCTCCATGCACATCAAGGAATCGTCTTTCAGGCTGATTTTCTTTGGACAGGGATATGGTCATCTTGCGCATTAGTGTGACACCTGGCAGGGTGTGCAGATGGGGACATTTCGTTGTTACCAGAATGCGGTCAGCAAAAATAATTGTAGTAATACTGTGTGCTTATTATGGGAACGTTGGAAAGATATTCAGCAGCACAATATTAGTGAAACTATAAAGCTTTTATAAACTTTTGTCCTCATGCATAATGCTTGTTTGTAGTAGCGTGTGGTAGTGTATTTCTGAGAGGGAATGCCTTTATTTCATGACTTCTGAGGTGTTTGACAGGGCGGAGAGCTGACTGGTTTTGCTGTGTCTTAGCACATGGTGACATCTCCCCAAATGGAGATGTTGAAGCAACAGATTTGAAGGAGAAACGCCCACTGTTTTCTACAGAAATGCAAACTCTGGTTTATATGTAAGCTTCCAGTGAAAAATCAATGATCTACTGCTAACTGTATTCCATTTTGGTAGCAGTGTATCTTATGCTGAGCTTTTCTGAAATGACAGCAGCAGCTCTTTGCTTAGTTGCTCAGCAGAGCAAAACAGAGCTGACTGTGCAGCAGTTATCCTTCAGACGTCTAAATTTTTCAGTCTATTTATGAGTATCAACAAACACTTTGTGCATACTTTTGCCATGCGTTGAATGCTTCTATTTTCCTTTAATTTAGCTTAAAACTAGTAATGGAATTCCTGAGGTTTTGAAAGGAATAGCTCTTGGCAAGCCTAGAGTTTTGAAACCAAAGGCAAATTAAGATACCAAGCAAACACAGGGAGGGCTACTACTTCAGGGAAGCATGTTGAGATTCTTCCGACATCTTAGAGACTGTTTGTTGTATTTATGTTTAAAATATATATACGTATCTTTGAATTACTCCTATAAAGCATAGTTGTTGTTTTGTTTAATAATTTGAAAAAAAAAAGATGATACTGAAATTCAAGTGGAGTTTTTTTCCTTGATATCACTCAAGAGGGTTCAGCCTTTTCAGCCAACCAGTAGAAGCAGCTGGAAACCTGTTAGGTTTTTCTTTGTATCTGACTGTACTTTTCAGTAACTAAAACATTGATTGAAGCATGTAATTAGATTACAGGTCTTATTTTTAAATAAAATATGCTTTTCCTTCCAGGTGACCACAATAATTGTAATTGAAATAGTTATCATACATCTATCAGGTGGTACAGTATGCAGTCAAAACTTACATTTACATTTTCAAAGTGTTGCTATGCTTTTTATAAAGTGTATGGCTGACACTGCTTTAGTCTGGTGGGAATAACAGAATATGCAACGTAGAGAAACGTTGGCATCTGTGGTGCTGCTTGGACTGTGTTCCCAGTAATCCTGAGGTGTACAGTGTTTATAGAAAACTTGTGTGTTATCTCCTTTATTTAGGTTACTGCATTTCTTTGTAGAGTTTCGTGGCTCTGTGTGCCTTCATTCAGTGCTGCATTTCCTTGCAGTGTTTCTTATTATCATAAACATTTTGAATGTCTCGGAGCTCATTATCATCTCTCTCAAACTTAACTCATTTGCTCTCCATTTGCAATGCTGCTGACAGCACTATAATCCTCTGTCGCCCAGGGCAGTAATTTGGGAGTAGCCCTCTTTTTTTTCTTCTCCTTGAATCCACAGTCATGTTTTATTCATATTCTTCTTCTTCCTTGTCCAAACAACATTTCCAAGATCACATTTTCTTTTTCAGTCTTTACAAATAAAATTTAGGCCTGTGTCTGTCATCTGGAGTACTTCAAGTACCTCCTCCCTCGTCTCCTGATATTCATCTCTCTGCGATCTGGTTAAAATACAGCTGGTAAGATTTTTCAGTAGTCTGCTTGACTGCTAGCTTCCCTCATCAAGTTAACATTCGTTGTATTTGAGTTTGAAAAATCTGCATCTTAAATTTCCACACCCTACTCTTATTTTGCCCTGCTTCTCTTGGTGCTCCAGACTATCTATCTTCCCTCTCTCTTTTCACTTATGTTTCATGTCATATTCTTCACTTCGATTTAGGAAACTTTTGAGTATTATCGTATGTTATATGTGTTAATGCTACTACATAAGAAAATGATTGCACCTCTGACTTTTCTTCATGTTATTAGGTATCCTGTTGTGTCTCTGCTTATACAGATGAACTGCGTTTTTACCTACCAAAGCTGACAGGGATGCATGCTACCTTCGTATCTTTTTTTTTTTTTTTTCTTAATAGAGACCTGTGAATGTTATGTTGCTGTGTGTCTTCCAAATTTGGTTCGCTTGTCTGATGACTGTACTTCCTTATTCTGGAATAAGAGAAGAGCACTGGTGACATGCTTTAAACGTTGTTGTGTAAGTACAATGTCAGATTTTGTGGACTTTTATTACTGTGTGTGACTACAGTTAGTAAACATGTTTTCTGCACTTGTTAAGTTTCTTGGGCGAGACAAATCTGACTAGTAGTCTGCAGCTTTTCTTTGAATGAGAAACACATTGAATTAAACTGGCAATAAAAGTAGTATTAAATACCATGTCTTATTGCAGAACTAAAGCTAATATTAACAGAGGTAATACTTTTTTTTTTTTTTTAAATAGGGGAAGCCAGTTGACTCTTAAGTAGTTTTCATGTCTCATGAAATGTTGGGTCACAAGGTTTTTGCATCAGTGACTTGTGATTTATTTATTTTTCAAATGTTTAAACTTTGTTTTCAATTATAATGATAATTTTTAATATTTAGCTTGCTGTACCTGTCTTAGGAATGTTTTGGGATAGTAGAATTAAATCGTCATGAATCTCTTCTGAGTCATAGGAGCTGCCTTGGGTTTCATTCTCCTAAAATCTACCTAGCAGACTTTAATGCCTTGAAATTGAGAGTGCAGGGTATGTGTTTCTCATCAGTTTGTACAGCAATAAATGTGAAAGGACTTGAACAGTTGTAGTTTTAGTGTTAACTCTATTAGATGTACCAACATTAATGCCAAAGTAAGCTGAATGTTTTGTATCAGTCTGTGGTGCTTGTGCAGCTAGACTGGAGATAGTCTTAGTCTTAAATGGTTGGCCCCTACTTTAAGGTTCCTAAAAGCATTTAATTGGCAAACGTTTGGATGCTCTGTGTGAATGTGAATGTCTGTTTTCTTATCTTTCTGATAGTCTCTTCATTTACTCTATGGGTTTTAGCCTACAGTGTTCAGTTTCTAAGAGAGCATCCTCTGTAGTTGCAGTTTGGCTGGGAAGGATGCCATTACGTTTATCTTTGCTACTAAAAGGCATTTGGCTACGACATTTTAGATCTTAAAAACTAATGAGCGAGCTAATATTGTATACAACATAGTCCAATTACTTGTTCTCTAAACTTGAACTTTATGGTATTTATTTAGTATTATTATAACAACATTGTTAGGCCTATATTTAGAGAAATCTTGAGTAATACATGGCAATCAGGCAGTCCTGCAACTCTAGAGAATGCTTCATTCTTAAAAATTGCTGGGCTAGAAAAGAATGTATACAGGAAAGGAAAATGGGAATGTAGTACATAGGCTTCAGTCAAACTATTTTCTTTCTTTTTTTTCTTTTTCTCCTCATCTTTTTTTTAGGTGGACAGCTGGATGGGTAAACCTTTCCTACCTAGTGCTTGCATTCCCCCTTCACCAAGTTCCAGAACCTGTTTTGAAAACAGAGGTGGGGAAAGCATTTTCAGGTTGTCTTCTAGGTCTTCAGTTCTGGAACAATGTTTGTTTTGTCTTAGAGGCGCAACATATGCCAGAAACTTAGATAAGCTTCTAGTTTCTGTAAGACTCTTCAGGTTTAAGTATATATTATGACTGTTATTTTCAGATACTTATGGCCACTTAGGATCTCGAAATATTTCTACTAGTAAAGGGCAACAAGCTGCTTTTCAAAATCTAAAGTTTAAGTTATTTGTCTTGGATTTTCTGTGCCTACAGTGAATGTGGATCATCTGACCTTCACAAACGTGTTTTCTTTTACTATGACTTTCGTCCATAAATGTCAGTATGTTTGCTTAATAAATATTTATTTCTTCCTGCTTCAGATTTCCTTGTTCTGCTAAGTCCCTCTAAATTAGTCCCATAGAGCACAACTTCTGTGTCTGCTAAATTTAAATTTACTTCTCTTGAAGAGTTGGTATTTATTAAGTCACCTGTAATATATAATTTTGTTTGTTAAATGGGTATAACTCACTAACTTTAAATGATGTGTTATTAACATAGTTTTATATTAAAGTAAAAAGTAGCTTAATATTGTTAGTAACATGGAATTTAAAAAGAAAAAAAAACTTTCTGAAAGTTTGATTGTGCCGATAACACATCCATTTAGCATTTTCTGTGAATTCTTCATCATTGATGTTAAAATAAATCAATAACATTTATGCTGAAGCCTGTCCCCTATCTTGTCTCCCCCTCCAAGGCCATAAATATCTCCCTGACTTATCCTGGGGCTCAGCCTAAGGCAGGTTTTGGTTGTTTTGTGTCCCAGTTAAAATATTTGTAAGTTTTAGGGCTCACAAATACAAGCATGTAACAAATTAATTGACAAGCAGTTAAATCACGTCTTATGTTCACATCTCACCTCTGATAGCTTCCAGTACTCTTATGTATTGATATGTAAATTGGAGCACAATTTTGAGTGGCTCTTTAGTTATTTAGATCCTGATTCATGTAAGACTTTGCTTAATGTTTTGACTTCTCACTGAACTGCAGGTGACAAAACTTACCAAGGTATGTAGGAAAGATAAGGTGCAGCTTAAGCATATGCCAGTGATTTTAAAGTTTACTGCTTATAAACTGTCTGTCGGAAAGGAGGAGAGCTAGATTACAGGTGGTTTCTTTGTAGTTCAGAGTAGGAAGATGTCTGAAGAGTAGATCTGTGCAGCTGAGACCTTGAGGATAGAAGTAATTCATGATAAGCAGTGTATTCTAGGGAGAGTTCTAAATACAATAATTAAATGTTGACTACGTTTATGCTAATAAGTAGAGTGATACTAACCAGTTGTGATATGTCAAACTACTTCTGCGTTGGTTCTACGACGCCTGGTTGCGGTGGTGCTATGGATGGATCGGCTCTGATGCTGGCTTATACAGTGGGCAGAATGTTAAGGATCGTGCATTGCGTTTTTATGAAATGTTCAGCAATAAGGAGAAGTTTTTAGTACTGGAGTGAATGGAATATTGTACACGAAATATGTAGTTTTAAACTTCTGCACTAGAAAAAAAAGTATTTGCTTCCACATGCTACGTATTTAGTAGGTAATTATTTTGGAATTGACTGATAAAGTTTTTATGAACTGCTGTAGTGCTTGATTACATAGAGTTCTCGAAATATTTCAAGAAAATAAACATTCGAAGAAAGACCTATTTCCTTATCTTGCTGTCAGATGTCAAAATGTCTAGAAGAGGCAGACTGCATTTTTTTCATGTTGCTTTCCAATGCCCTACATAAAAGTTTGTGACCTAGATGTGTTGTTTTTTCTCTTCTAATGGAGTTATGCAAGTTAACATAGCTTTTGTTGTTGATTAATAGCTAAAGTTACTGCGGGGGGAGTGGATGGGCAAGGGACAGCTACTGTTCATTCTTTTGTAGAAAGAAAATCTTCAGCTCTCTTCAGTCATTTGGGCATTCAGCTTTATGTTCTACTCCATCATTAGTGTGTAGAAATGCTAGCATTTGGATTGTCAAAAATTGGACATAACCCAGGAGCTGAAAAGAATGTAAACTTTTGTATATGAAATATATGAAACTTCCCTGACAGCTAAGGAGGATTAAGTGAAATACTGCACTAATGAGATTTTTAAGTAGTTAGATTTTAGATTTGTTCCGTACGAAACATTATTTCTCATGTGCTATAACAAGGAAACACAGCTTCAGAAAGCCTTTTGTATTCTTGACTTCAGAATAAAAAAGGAAATGAAATGGAAGAGTGCTGGAAAAGATGGAATAATAAAGTCATGTGGTTTATGGTAACAGTAGAAGTATTTTTGTTTACTTCTTCAAACAGTAAATATTGTGAATTGGCTGTTAGTGATTTGAAAGAGTTTACATTCATTTTGTTTCCATTCACTGTAAATGCCTTATATGTATAAATTCCAATACCAAACACAATTTTAGTGAAGCTAGATCATTGATTACCTATCATTATGGATAGACTATTTTGAGGTGGGTGGTTTTATGAATTTTTTATAACTTAAGGGATATTAGACAGAAGCATTTAAAAATAATATAAGACTAGAAAGAATAAGGGGACGTCTTCTTTAGCAGGTGAAGCCTATACTTAGAAATAGAATGTAACTAAAACTGTCACCAAAATGTTTGATGTTAAATTTTGTATGTTACAAGCAAAACTCTTTCCAAGTTCCTCATTGGCTAACCCTAAAAACAAACTATTTAAACTTTCTTTGGGTTTCAAATCTGTATTTGCGAATGTATTGCTTTTAAGCTACTGGTGAGACTAAAAATGTTGTTGAACAGAAATTTGGTCAAAATCTCAGACGCTGAGTTTCTTTTGCTCTGTGCTGCAGTCCCATCACATTTTCTTTCCAAGCTGAGATATGGAAAAGAAGAAAACTGCCTAAGAAGAAGAATATTTTTTTTAGAGTGTGTAAATTGGGACTATGGAGTTCTGCTCTTTAATTTATTTTTATAGAAACTAATGTTTTTACAGAGATTTAAAATTTTTCTGCTGGTGCAGATAGAAAGTGAGTAGATCATTCACACTCTCCTGTAAGTATATTTTTAAGTTGTTGGAATGGCAAGATCTTGTCCATCTGCTCCACAGTTGGGTGAAGTGTTAATAGTTAAACTGGATGTCAGTAGTTCTTTTTATTTTAACTCAAAAGTAGTGACAGCATAGCTTGGGGCAGCTGGTGCATTTCTTTTCTTCTGTTTGCTTTGCACAACCATCTTGTACATGAATGATCAAACTGTTTGTAAATCATTTTACAGTATGCCTTACAGATTTTTTGTTTGCTTGCTTTAAAAGGCCATGCTGTGAACTGCAGCAATTTAGCAGCTGATTTGCGTATGAGTGGTTCAGTGTTTGTCTCCTGAGTAAGGTAGGGCTGGCACCTTGTGAGGATAGTGAATTTATACATTAGCTCCTTGGTAAGTTTGCTTGCTGCTTCGCAGAACTTCATTTTAGTTCCAGGAAAAGTGTAAATGCTTCCCTATAAAGTGTGTGGTGATGTATCAGTCAGATGGCACCTAATGTAATGGATTATACCAACGGGTTTTGTGGTGCTCTGGGATTTTTCGTACAGATTTTGTATGTTATTTATATGTTTATCGTAGTACTTTTTTTTGGGTCTTTTACTAACTAAGCTACTATTGGTCTAAAAACTATGCATCATCTAAGGTTGTATGTCACTATTAATGGCATAAATCTGTGTTAGTGACTTGACATTGCAAATCTAATTAAACTAGTCAAAAGTGTCAACTGTAGGTGATTCTTGGGGAAACTCTCAAATGAGTTTTGAGGCTCTTGTGATTACTTCTTGTTCACTGGGCTGTCTGATGGCCAGTAGGAAAGTCCAGATGTGCCAGAGATTAAAGAAGTCAGCTATCACTTTGGTACATCAGTTACAAAAATTAGTAAAATTGACAGATACCCACACAAATTTGTTCTACTCAGTTTGTCCCAAGTTTGGTGGATATAATGATTAGAAAAAACGTATCACCTCAGCAGCAAGGAATTAATGTTTTTAGATTGAATACAGTAAAAATCACACCACTGGGGTAGGGCTGTTAGAATGTGGAAAGTTAATGTGCTCATGATCCCTATTTGAAGTAGATTAGTG
Organism: Chauna torquata; assembly: GCA_013399475.1. Taxonomy (NCBI): domain Eukaryota; kingdom Metazoa; phylum Chordata; class Aves; order Anseriformes; family Anhimidae; genus Chauna; species Chauna torquata. The sequence continues at coordinate 522,506 of VXAL01016229.1, read as the reverse complement.
TGGCAGGACTGCTTGCAAACTTCTGCAGGAGTTGTGTGGCTGTATGGAACCATTTGTTCAACTGACTCTTCAGGGTAACTTCACTGCATTAGATCAAGATCGTGGCAAAGTAATTAACTGTTATAGACGAGTTTCTGGGATGTGTTAAGAGCTGTTCAGTAACAACCTTGGTGGGGACAGGTGCACGTATAGCTTAGTTGCTTCTGGTTGGAGTTTCAGTGCTGTATCTAAAGCACACCTTCAGGGGCTTGCCTACAGTGAGGAGTGAGTGGGCAGGAAGCTAGAGTATGAATTTATAGCCTACCTCTGAGAGCCTTCACAGCAAGAATTAGCCAGACTAGTTAGTGTATTGGTGCAAATTCACACCGTGATAAAGTACACTAGTCAAACTGACTGGATGTTTTGAGTTGTTAAATTATCAGTGCTCTTCCTTGCACTACTTTCCATCATTATAGACTTTTTGACAAGCTCGAGTGATTTACGGAGCGACAGTGGACCATCACACTACTGAACAGAATCCTGGACACGATAAAAGCAGATAACTCTTTTTGTCCAGAATGCATATATATACATAATGTTAAGCGTAATTTGGCAGTGATTGGTGTGAAGAGGTATTGGAATAGGCGATTAGAAAGGGAAGGGTGGGTTTCTTGCGGAGGGCAGACGTACCCTGTGAGAAGCCCGAGACTTCTCTTTGGAAGCTTCGTTGCTGCCCGAGTACAGTGGTGAGGCTGCTGTTGCGATTGCACCACAGGCAGGGATGCTCTGGAGCTTAGCCTGGGGGAAAGTGAAGAAGAAACCAGTGAACTCCATGAAGGCAGGGGAGGAAACTTCAGAGAAGAGGGGGAATCACTTGAAAGGAAAATGAGAGCTAGTGTGATGGAGCAGAGTGGGTACAAAGGCAGATCGTGATTTAAATCAAAATACGATTTGTAAAGGTTGCTAGTCTGCTTTTACTTCCTGTTCCATAAAATGCTAGATTTCCGAAGTGAACATTTTGTGTTTCTCCTACCTTTTCCTGATTGCAGATAACATCATGAGTTTTCGTTCTGCACAGTTCTGGATTTCAAATGATCCATCTGTCCTGAAAGACACATCTAGAAACTGGTTATGACCTACAGGAATTAATATATTTTGGGTGATAACATAGGGGCTTGATCAGCTCTTTTATCTGGGTGTGCAATTTGGAATAATTGAAACTTTTGACCAAAGAAAGAGGTACCTCGGAAAAACGTAATCTGGTGTGCCTTGGAGTTAGATACTGAAGGTCAAGCTTCCTCCGTTTGTAAGTTTTGGGTTGAGTATAACATTTACAAGCTATTTATAAATTTAAGCTTTTTACTACTTACAGTGAAGCAAATTGTTTGAGTTAACAAAAGCTTGCAAACACAAAATGTAACTTTGTTCCATTGTACAGAAAGGACTTAGTTGCTTTGGAACAGCTGCACACTAGAATTAATCTTTCTCTCCTCATTTCTTCCAATGAACTGAAATTCTCAGGCTCTGCTTCTCCCTTCCCCTCTTGTAAATAAACTGAAACCTTGGTGACCCTACTATTTCTGGGGAGTTAGTCGCTGTTTCTGCTGCAGTAGCAGATTTGCATCAATCTGCAGCACTAGGCAGGTTTCAGAGTTTGAGAAGAGCCTTGCTCGCAGCATACCACAGGCTTCCAGTTGCTGGCACAGCAGAAGTGGGGGACGAATATACTCTGGCTGTGGTTCCATGCTGTATTATTTAAAAGTTTTCCAGCTGTTTGTTTTCCCTTCTGCACTACGTTTTGCCGCCCTCTCACTTGTGATGTTATGTGTGTGTATATATATATATGTATATAGTAACTGAAATAAATTAAAAGTCCTCCTTCCTTCCAAAGAAACATCAGTACACGCACTTTGCATAATGTTCTTGCTTCTCTAGTTATTTTCCAGATACTTGTTAAGCAATATTTATTTCTAAATTAAACAAAGATAATTTTCTCTTACTGTAGTTTATGGGGTAATGTACGGAAATTGGTCTGTGCTTTCAGCTAGCCAGCGTAAATGGGTTGGTTACTTGAAGGAGGCTAGAGAGGTTCATAATCGTTGAAATACTAAGGGTTAAATAATTTATGTGAAGTCGTACAACAGTATCAAAGCACTTACCTTTAGAATAAGCAAATTACGAGCATGTTACAGTGATCAAGTATTACAGAAAACTCGTCTGATTCAGATGTAGAACTGGACCTGCGGATGCCTGGGGTGTTTCACGTACATGAGCAGCGTAGAGGTTGGTGGGGTTAAACAAGAGTCGCAGGAGCTGGGCGAGAAGAGGTGTAGTGGAAGAGCACAGGAGACTGAGTGGGACCTGATAAAGAAAGGCGGCTGGGAATCAGTAGGAAGAAACTCCAGTTTTGGAATATTCGACATTTGGGGTGCTTGACTTAGTTTAACCTGTGTAATATCACCTATTACATACAAAGTTTGAATTACAGTGTTTTACTGCCTTAGCAGTAGCTAATTATCATGTTTCTTAGTTCTAAATTACTTCTAGCGTTTCTGCAGTATTGTTATGCAGGAATAAGTAGCTTCTGTGCTTTGTTTTGGGGAGAGTGTCTTCCAGTGTAAACAAAGGAATTGCAATAAATGGATAGAATATCTGGGATTAAAGTGCACTCTAAGTAACAAAATGATTATTTCATGCTGCTTCTGTGACTCTTAATGTTTCTTCAATTCCTTTCTATTTATGTTCTAGAAAATAATGTAGCTTTTGCAGATTTTGTTGTTTGATTGCAGTTTCTGTAATATATTCCTGTTGACTAATTCAGTTATTGCTAGATGTAATGTGTTGCTTTGACAGAAGTGTTTTGTTTGCTTGTACAGTCTGAGACACATTTTCATTTGCTTTTGAATTTTCTATATTAACTGCAAAAGTACAGAGAGAAAGAATAGGAGTCATGGTTTATCTTGGAATACCCAAACTTGCTTTGGAACATTATTGCCAAAGGCTATTACACTTAGTGATTATGATGTTTATGAAGTTGTTGTATTTTCTCAAACCACAGTTCTTGTAACAGGATAATTAACTTAAAGCTTGGGCCATTCTTTGCAGATTCTGTGTCAGTGCCAAAATAGTTTCAAACAATACTTTAGTTATCATTTCAAAGATAGCCTTTTAACTTGAAATACTAAGCAATGTAATAAGCTTTTAAAACATACTACTGTCCCTCTAGTTTACTGAATATTAATTTTAAGGTGAAAGGAGGCCATCTATCTTCCACTGCCGTTAGAAATCTGATTACCAGGGTGAAATGCACTACTTAATGTGAAGGCTTAAAGCTTATGTTCTTACTTTAAATTAATCTTTATGCTGTAGATCGGGGAGGGGGGGGGACGACGCCACAACAAAAATCTTGCTGTTTGCAGCTGTTGGTAATGAGTCATCAGGTTTAGCAAATCACAAACTTCCAAAGGTTTCATGCTGTGCGTTTACGTAAAATATAACTTAACTGCTGAGTTGGATAATGCTCAAGCTGGGGTTTGTAAGGATGCTTGACATCTGTAGTTGATTTTTTTTGCAGAATGTTGGGAATGACTTCTGTCAGTCAAATGAAGTGGCTGAAATGTCAGAAGTTTAATCTTAACTTGTACACTCAAGTGAAGTTTTATGTCCTTATTTTAAAGATGTAGGAGTAAGTGGATTTTTTTTTTTTTAAAAAAATCTGCTGGCTAAATGGTTGCCATTCCTGTTCCTAAATATTTAGGAACTTTTGAAGCTATATTTCTGCAGAATTTTTGACACTTCTACTGCTATGTAAATGGAAGTTAAAAATTGCACAGCTAGAAGCTGTAGAATGCCAGGTGAGCTACTTATGTAAGTCTAGATTTGTGTCATACCAATACTGTTCTTGATCTTGAAACTGAAATATTATGCTTTTTATAAAAACGTTATTTTCCCCAACATTTGAACAGGTATTTGCTTGAAATTATACTTTGCATAGATAACTGTAGCTTTATATGAATGTAAATATATATAATATATAAATATATAAAATAAGTTGAAAGGAAGCAGTTTCAGAGGCTACAACCTGTTTTCTTTTCCCTTAGATGTTCTATAGGTTTCTGTAAAAGTGCTACACAGGATGATGCATTTTTGCAGATCCCTCTAGTATCCCTTTACCTTATAATGACAGTGTGTTTTCATGACCACTTTAAAATGGTCAAAGTATGACCCATTGCCAAATCAAAAGTATGACTTCTCCTTAGGCTTCGTGGTCCGTCTTCCCTTTTGTTGGCACTAGTGATAGTGCAGCCTTCTCATCAGCAAGTTGAGTGCAGTGCTCTGGATTAAAGCTAGCCCTAGTCGAGAATTACAATTTAAAAAAAAATAATGATTTATTTTGGCTTTTTATGGGCTTCAGTGTCAACATAAATATGAGCAGCAAGTTAAGTGGGATAGATATGTAAATATTAGTACTGAGTCATTTGGACTCTGATTTCACAAGAGTAGTAAGAAATTATTGTAATTTCTTTTTTTTTTTTTTTCAGAGAAGCAAGCAGGGGTTGGCAGTGTAAAAGCTTATGCAGCAGCCCAATATTTAATCTGCAGTATTTAGAGTGACCCTTAGTGAGCGTTATGCAATTGTTTTGATTAGCAATATTCACTCTGTTTTGGCTTTTTTTAAAGGTGTACGGTGGTCTTAGTTGTTCCCTATATGTAACTAATACCAAATGCTGTAGTTAAAGTGCCTAGGTACCTACTAATAATGGAAATGAGATATGAATAGAACACAGCTGAATTTGTTTTGTAAACCAGAGCTTTTTACATCCTTCTCCTCAACCTCCGATCACTCCTATACCACATATACGTAGATGTGGCTACTGGGACGTGATTAAGATAATGTGGCTTTTTAAATTGTAAAATGGAATATGTAAGAGAGACTGTAATTTACTTTTAAAAGCTTTGCATTATTTTTGAGTATATGGTTAAAAGAGCTTTCACAATTGCAACTGTTTTGAAAGATGTCTGCCTGTAACGTTAAAATCTCTGACGTAAAATGTGACCCTTATTAACATGAATATTTGCTTATAAGAGTAGAAATAACACCTTTTTTTAACCTTAACCTTTTTAGCTTCTTTTCAGTATAAATGTTTGTTGCTACTGATAAAGTAGATGTGCTTTTGGTTATGTTTCGCCTGCTCCTGTTCCGTCTGCCTAGATGAGTACCATTGCTTTGATGTGCAGAGTAAATTGAGACGCAAAATTATTTGCGGGATTTCTTCTCACTATTATGTTCAGAATGATTATTACACAAAACGTAAGTTCTTAATGCTGACTTGTAGGTTTACTAACCAAGGGGTGGGTGGTCTTAGACACAGATGTTCACAGGAATTCTGTGTTCTCCCCAGAAATGTCCTATCTGTCCCTGTTGCTTGAAGAGAACAGAAAACCCATGGTTTGCACTGAATCACTAGGCAGGCTTGTGATGTTAATCACATGTTATAACATCTGTTTTTGCTATTCATATCGCGCTGTTTTTCTGAACTGAGTAAAGAAGCAAGAACAATTAAAGATAAATACTTTGAACGCATCAGTTTCTGATAATTGAAAATGCAGCTTAAGACTGGAAAATACATGTAAATATGAATTGTATCCTTTAATGGTTTATAATGATTTTTATATTATTCAACATATATCATGTATATAGGTAAATTTATACAGGAAAATGTGCACAGAGTATAATATAGATACCTGTCCTATTGTTAATTTGACTGTTTTGGGTGTGTTTTTTTTAAACATCCCCCCACCATTAACTCAGTGTGAAATGATAATCTTTGTGGCAGTTCTCACAGATCTGATACAACTCGTACTTTAACCCTATTTCCAGCCCCCTCCACCATAGCAAAGAAGAAATGATAGTTTTTTATTTTTTATTTTTTTAAATCTGTGTTTATTTTTACAAGTAGCACGATTCATTGATTCATCTGGCTAGCACAGGTAGCAAGAGCAGTAAGAGGTGGAGGCGCAGGCAGGCAGCTGGTGCCTTAAAACTTTTAGAAAGCTCAGAGAGATTATTCCTGTTAGAGAAATGAAAGCCAGCAACCTAATTCGGTTAGTGGATCAAATGCTATACTTGTGTGTTGCAAGGTCATGTATAAAATTCACCTTGCTTAAAACCAGTTGCACTGGGAAACTGGGCTCTTCCTCTTTAGGTGAAGCACTGGAAGGGGAGAAGCAGCAATGCTCAGGAGCTAGCAGTGCCTGCATTACCATGTTGGTCGGTGCAAATGATCATCTCCTGCTGCCTGTTTGTTGTGTAACTTCAGTGAAGACTCACCTTTTTGCGTCAGAGACCAGTAAATTGGATAATTCTGTGTTTGGTGACTAGGTAACTAATGGAAGTTTGAATGCAACTGACGACCAGAGTTCTGTGCACCAGTTAAGCATACTTCCTGATGCATTTCCAAACCATGCCAATATCCAAAATTACAAGCTTGTAATTTGGCTGCTAGGGCAGATTGTGCATTTGGTTGAAATGAGTTGCACCATCGTAATGAGTATTTATTCACTGGAGTTCTCGCTGGCTGTTTACAGTGATACACGCTCCGCTTCATTTACCATGCAGTAACAGTTTTTTGAGATGTTTGTTGGGTACGTGCTCTTCTGACCTATCTTCTCCCCTTGCCACAGAGACTTTCCCTTGTATAGACTTTGGTTTGGAAGGGAATTGTGGGAGACTTTTTGACAAGATGCCCTTTTTGTCTTGGTATACAAGCAAAGCTGTGAAAATGGCAGAGGAAAGGATTTTAATCTCACATGACTGAGATTCATATGGAAGGACCTTTGGACTCACTATTTATATTATCTCTCAGAATACAGTTCCTACAGGGCAAGTAAACTGCTTTTGGCACAGTGTGCCTTGAAAATGTCTTTTATTTCAAGGTCTTCAGCCATTACTTTTTATTCCCTTGACCTTTTACTATTGCAGACCATTTACACTAAAGGTTTAAAAAAAAAGGAGTGGATTTGTTGGCACTGTGTGGTGATTGTAAATAAGGTATAGCTGCAGTTCCCTGGGAAGCTTTGTCTAGGTCAAGTTACCTGAGAGGCTGTACACTTCTCCCTTTCCAGGTCTGTACCCGTTAAGCTGTGTGTTTGATGTCTTTACTGCATATAACCATTCAAACCCACAACTGCGAGGTATTACCTAAAACCTCTGTTGAAGTATAGAATTGCATGTAAAAAACTCATAACTGCCTATACTGAAACTAAGGGTGAACTGCCAGAATGATCTGTATGATGGTCTGAACGGACGAGACAGACGCACAAAATAGGAAAAATACACGTACTACGTAACTGGTTGTAGATTGACAGTGACGGCGTTAGTGATTTCCTGGATATGTTTATGGACGAGGGGTCAGCTGAACAAAGACGAAGGAATGAATGGGAAGCAGATAATTGAGCTGCAGTGCGCTGAGAGAAGGAGAGAGGAAGTGAGATGAAGACTGTAAGGGAAAGGAATGGTCAAGTCAGCGTAGGAAGGATGGTCAGTGAGATGCACGGAGAATTTTCCAAATCTCCTGGAGTCCAAAGGTGGTGGCCTTGGTTGCCTCTGGTCCTGTCATCTGGGGTGGTTGTGCGGCTTTGTCCGGCTGGCGTTCTACTCTGAACAGGGTGATTGGCAGTGTGGTGGTGCTCACCAGCCTGCTGATTTGCTAAACCCCAGGTCTGGTCCTAAAGGGCCAGTTGTTACTTTCAGAGTGTATCCCAGTGGAAGTCCCTGTGGCAGGAGATGGAATGCTATGGGAAAAACAGAAAAAAAAAAAAAGAAAAAGAAAAATCCTGAGGTAGACTGAAAAGGAGGGAAGACTATTTTTGGTAACCATGCTTTAGGAATGAAATGTCATGTGATATTGTTACCCAGTCTGTGGGCTTCTGGAAAATTTCCTCTTACACAGTATAGTGAGGTTTTTTCTTTATTGAATATGTGAAACTCCTTATCAAAGATACTAGGTCAAAAATACCAGTTACGTTAATGAAACCTTAAAGTTTACTCTTAAGACTTTGTAGCTTTTTGTTATACAGCAAATATTTTGATTTTTCTGTCCAAAGATGCTTTGAAACCATGTGTGTTCCTTGCTATTATTTCCACTGTTCCATGTTTTAGGATACTCATTAATCACTTCTTACGAAGTAACTTATGTCAGTCTTACATGTAATGGGGTTATATGCTAAAATGTATGCCTTGGGAAGAATATATTTTATCACCAAGTTCAAATGTAGTTTTACTATAATTGCTTTTAAAGATCTTGGATATTGGAGAAGGGTTTGCACTTTTGTTCTGCTTTTGCTTTGTAATGCTAGCATTTGTTTTTAGCCATGCATTGTGTAAGGCTGGAACAGAGGAACCTGGTCTGACTCCTTTTTGTTCAGATAAACTATTACATCTCACCCATTAAGTTTTGAATTGAAACCAGTTAACTTTCTACCCAAATAATGTACTCCAGAAAGGTATCTGACCTTGGTTTTGGAGCTACTCAAGAGATCAAAGCTCCACCAGTTTTCTTGTCAGTTTATTACAGACATTAATTACCATGTATTTATTGTTCGTTTAATTATTTGGTGGTTTTTATACTTAATGGCTTTTAAAAACAGATTTTTTATTTTCAAAGGTTCTATCAAGTTATCTCCTCTTGAAGTGTAAACAATCTTTTTTTCCATTTGACCAGTGATTTTTGGGTGTAAATGTTTACTAAACTATAACTTCTAAAGGCAGAAATCCCATCTTAATCCATTTGTAATGAATTTACTTGCTTAGGCTAGGACAGCCCAGTTATCTGGCAGTATCCCACATCCCTCTTGAATACAAGAGAGCACCTCAAAAGTCATTACCATGTTTCTTCACAAAAGAAAACAACATGCAAGAGACTCAGGTGATAAGAGTGTTCAGCTAATAAAATATATATGCAATAGTCCCTCAGAAATAACTTTTAAACTGCTGCATTTCGTTATAACTGGTAAAAACTAATCGCCTCTGTGGAAAACGCTGTTTCAGTTTAGCTGGTTTTGACTTTTTGAATTCAGATGTGCTGAAAAAAAGTATTACATAAAAAAGTCTTTTTTTTTTTTTTTTTTTTCTGGCATATCAAGCACTTTCTGTATCTCTGTCAGTTGGAGATCATGAGTCTGGTATCGCTCCTGAGCTGCACCAGGCTGCAGTTGGGAGGCTTTCAGTCTCTCTAGCTGAGGTTTGCATTTTTAACCAAATTGGCTAGTTCTTTTCAATGTAGTTAAATGATTAATCTATTATATTGTTTTAGCCCGCTATCTTTGAAAGCTGATCTTTGAGGACAGGTAGTCGTCTTCTGGGTGGGTGACAGATCAGGATTTGCTCCCAAAATTGTTACCCTGGGGACTTTTCTGAAGAGAAATTTTTTATTTCAAAAAGATAAGCAAATGTATTTCTCTGCTCTAAATAGCCCAGTAGTGTTTTTTACTTCAGGCTCCATTTGGAAACTCTTCCCCCGTACCTTGCCTACAGAAAACCAACAAAACACACCAAAAAAACCTGTTTCAGAGTTTTGCTGATTTGTTTGCATGTTGTTCCCAGGGCATTCCTGAGCAGTTGAAATGTATTGTAAGGAGTGAGAAGATTCTTTAACTACTTTACAGGAGTTTGAATATCAACTGTAGTAACAAGCAATTTCCCTTAGTTAAAAGAAATGTTTAAGATATGTAGTTCACTGCAGAAATGCTAGTAAGGTGGAGTAGAGAAACATAACAAGGGAAATCAGTGCTTTGTATAGATATTTTACTGCTTTAAGTTTTCACCTAGAGAGTAAATCTAGAAGGGAGTTAGTAAGTCAACTTAAATATGTTTGAATTGGTTTTTGCTTCCATTCATCTGTAGTTGAAGTCTAGTTTACAATGTTGAATTTTATAAATTAAAGTTAAAATACAAATCTAGTTCTTAGAATTGAGTGAATTTTTTTTTTTCTCCATGCTTGTCTAAGTAAGTGCCAGCAAGCTTTATGGGTTTTTATTTAAAGGTTTTTATGCTATAACATTTTACATCCTGTGTTTTTAAACAAACTGTGCTACTTTGTTAGAGACCCAAGTGTTGACCCACAAAATCATGCTGCAGTAGATGTAAAAATCTGTGAATGATTGTTTTTTATATCATGCTTTGGACGGACTTCTAATACCCTGAAGCAGCAAATTGGCTGTTTAAACTACGTAAATAAAGCAACCTGTCATCTTACAAAAAATTGTTGCAGTGGGGTGGTGTCCATTTTGCTTGTTGCAGCTGCTTTAAAATTAAACTGAGTCCCATAGATGGGTCAGAATGGTAACTTTATTAATGTTCCTTGTTAAAAGACTGCCTAAATCCGAGTGCATCTGTGTTTCTGTGACTTTACATTAACAGTAGGGTATGATTGCTTATTTAATTGCAGTACAGAATAGAGTAACTACAAAGGTGCATCTGTGGGTGTAGTTTCATGAGCGTTTCTCTTTGTGGTGCTGTTGGTATAAACAGTGCCACCCCCTGACTTGTGTTTTGTGTGCTCATGTGGTGGACCTGATTAGGAAACTGGTCCAGATTAAGAATAGCCCAGCAAGGCAAATAATCATTATTTCTAACCCAGATCAGCTGTGAGTGAAATATTGATATATGGGAGTGGTGGGTAACTAGGGAAGCATTTCTAAAAAGTGCAGCTTAAGACAGCTGAAATGTAGGTGGGTTAAGTGGTTTTCTTACTAGTTTTTTGCTTGTATTTTATTTTTCAGTAGCAGTAAATGGTTTTTCACTTACATTGAGGCAGAGCTGATGTACATGTTAGCTGCAAGAGGGGCATAAGGCAATTTATCCACGGTCAAGTTGTGCTAATGAAGCTGTGAGTCTGGCTGTGGCTTGACGCTACGGCTGAGCTCAGAGAACAGCTAGCTGTCTTGCTCTCCCTGCACATTCCTGCCTTCTCTGTGCTTTGCCAGCCCTGTCACCAGGCCAGCAGGGAGGCAGCTCAGGAAGCTAAACTGGCTGAAGCTTAAACTTCCAAAAATATATTTTCAGCTGGCCTTGCTCCATGAAGCAGCTCATGGTGGAGACGGATGAGAGTTAGCGCTCACCTGTGGCTGGGAGCGGGCAGGAGAGCACATCACGGTACCTCCTGCTTGTGTTACCGTGCAGCCTCCTGCCACCAGGAGCCTGACCTCCTGAAAGGTGCCTGCTTATTTCCAAGCAGCCTGCAGTCCTTCAGCTCCTGCTGTCTGCTGTGCCCGCCTGTTACCCCTGCCTGGGTCCAGCTGTAGCTGCTCCCCGCGCCTCCGGGGCACCCTTGGCATGCTCCATCACCTCGGGACACGCTGCCTCCTGCTGAGTGCTGCTCAAACTGAAGGGCGAAGGAGGAGGGATGGGGAAGTGAAATGAGCTTTGAGCTTGTGGGCTTCGATTTGAGGAATGCTGGTTTAGGGGGTACGGTGGCTGCTGTATGAACAGGGACTCTTCAACAGGAGACAACTTGTCCGTGTTAGCCAGTAAAGCAGGTAACTTCAATAATGCTTCAGCATCATTGACTCCTGTGGAGGTCTGCAGAGCTTTCAGAGGGTCTGGAGTAGATTTATTTTGGCTTCTTGTTTGCAAGGCCTTTTTGAGGTTTAGTAATAAAAAGTGTGACAGAAGAGCTACTATTTGTACCCTGAAAGCTAATGTACTTTACTAAGTGGTACTACCTCACTATGAATTGAATAGTAAAGCTGGCACAGAATAATGAGAGTGTGAACTGTTTGGGTAGTGCAATCGACTGAAGAATATAATGTAAATTTGAAGAATTAATGCAGTGCACCCAAGGAGTACTCATGCTGGATTTTTTCTCCCCCTTTAATGTATGTTTTCCAATGTGGAAATTCATCAGAGTAAAAATTTGTGTCACAATGAAGGGTGAGTTGGAAGGGGGCTTTAACCCAAGGTAAAGACAAGACCCTTTTGTGGAACTGATGCCATTTTCAAGTGATGCTGCTTTGAGGCAGTCATAACTAATAATGGTAGTAAAGTACTGGCATCTTCAGCAGTCTCTTGGATTAATCTATAACAAGAGAAAATAGGCATTCAATATAGCCATCAGATGCTAGCACAATCAGTAGGCAAGGACACGCTTGTCCATGCTAGCTGTAAACCGAATCAGCTTATTTTCCATATGCAGAGTGTTTGAACTTTTAGTGTGGTGGTATTTTAAAGTACATCGGCCTTGTTTTTAATATCTAGAAGTTGCAGATATTTGCAGCATGTAAGATTCCCTCATAAAATAATAGAGAATGATAAAGCCAGCGTGAACTTGTACATAGAGGATACCATTGAATGCAGTTGGTAGAGAAACAACAACCACCAAAAAATCTGTTTGAAGGCTTTGAGGGCTACAGAGTATCAGGCAACATTTTGAGGCTGCACAGTACTGGGAAGAATGCCCTGTAGCCGAGGGGGCATGGAGGTGTGTGAGGTTTGTTGGAGGCTGAAACTAAAGGCTGCTGTCCCAGCACCAGGAAAGTTCAGTGAACTTTTTAGGCCTTTCTTTTTTTTTTTTTTTTTCCCAAATTTTTTTTAAACTGAGCTATGCCTCTGTTTTGCTCATTCAGAGAGCATTGCAGCTGAGGCTTCGTATATACTTATGAAACCCAGTCCTGCTATAAATGCTGCACCAAAAATTAGAAGCAACAGGCAGGTGGGAGCTGCTTGTAAAATAAGTTGTTATGGAACACTAAAGAAAAAGGATGTGACTACTGTGTGAGAGCGTGTGCTGCACACATTCAGGCATCAGTTGTTCATCACAAAAGGTGCATGTGCTATCACAACAAGAATCCAGAAAGGTTATTTTTTCTCCTTAAAAATCATCTGCCGCTTAAGATAAAAGGCGATAGTATCAGTACAATAGGGTGAATATGATCTACATTCTTGATTTAAAGAATGATGGCTTTTCTGTGTAGTTGAAGGTACCAGTGCTTATAAATGCTGTGTGACACATGAAGTAGAAGTTTAATCCTGAAAAACTTCTACAGAAGTGATTTTCTAAAAGACATCTAGTCAAACTTGTTAATGGAAGGAATCTTATGGAAGAACTTGTTTAAATAAAATGAAATGTGACTTTTTTGGTGGGGGAGGCTTCATTTTATTGTAAACTCCCGCTCTTTAAAATTGGCACCTTCACTGTACAAACAGACTTTCAAACGACTAACTTGGGACTATAAAATGCCAGAGGAAGGGCCTTCAGTAAAGTCTTGAGAAGAGTTCATTCTTACGAAGAGAAGAATAAAATCAGGATTTTTTTCATTTCCCACCATCTCAGATCATCTCCCCCCAGATAATAATTTTCCACGTAATAAAGATGTAGTTGGTAATAGAGATTTTTTTCCCCATGACAGGTTTCTAAAATAACTATATAAATAGTAGCAAATCCTGAGGTCCACAACTGATAGTATTGGGGGATTTTAAAACATGTCTGGCTTTGCAAGAAACATATGCATTCTTATGTTCTAATCCATTATTTTGAGAAGGTAAAAGAGAGCAAATAGTTACCCAAGTTAACTTTAAAATGAAACTAGTGGTTCAGTGTAATTATTTGACAAGATTAATCAAAGATATAATTAGTTTATATTTTTAGGAGGAATAGTGTAACAAAATTCAGTGCAAGATCCTGCAGAAGGGCAAGGTGATGCTTGTTTCTCTAATCTCTAAATTAGTCGACACTCGTTCTCGAACAGATTTCATTCTCTTGCAGCCTCACATCCACTCGCTCAACAAGCACCAAGACTTGTGCCCAAGTGGGTTAGCTAGGATCCCCTGTGAGCGACAAAGGACAAGAAAAAAGCTGTGAAATCCTCATGACATCTCAGGACTTCCTCTTGATCGGTGGTGACAAACTAATGTTTGGATGACCTTTTATATCCTTTAATGATCATCCGGCGTTGTAGCATGGTCATTTCAGTCTTCAGCTTCCATAAATCTTATTACAGGCAGTTCATTGTCTGTTTTTTCATTGCTTTTTTTTGTCTGTTTGTTTTTGTAATACGTTTTAAATATATGTCAGTAGTCTGTGTTGCGGGTGAGTTAACAGGAAAGGGACCAATACATCTGACGTGATGCTGCGTGCCGCGGTCCTCCTTGTCTTGGGCTGCAGGCTCTGCCACTGGCAGAGGTCTGTGCTGTGATCAGAGAGCATGCCTTGCTGCTGGGGGCACTGCTGTGGGAACTGTGTTCTTCCTTTCTCAGTACAAGCTAAGCTTTTAATCCTTGTTCTGCTGTTTGTTCTGGTGTTCAGGCACTGACACACGTACATGCACACACATACACTCCCATTTCCGTTCATGTTGCATATTGTTCTCATATTACTTTTACAGATCTTTACAATCTTTAGAAGATATTTATACAAAGTGGACAATTCAGTGTGGATTCTGTAGAAAGGTATGTTAATTCTTTGATAAAAGAAAATGCTCTATGATGTTAAAATTGGACAGCAGTCGTCTGAAGTGGTGTAATACTCATCCAACAAAATAAAGCTTTGTAGGTCTCTGTGTAGAGAGGTCTGGGTTGCTATAGGAATGTATAGTTCAATGTTTCAGCAGTGTTCAAGAAGAAAACATTTTCTAAGACCCAAAGAGGAGCTTTTTTAAAAGCCAAAAATATAATACAAGTAAATGGACTTCTAGCCTGTGTTACTTGTAACACACTAAGAAAATAAAGATTTTTAGTTTAGTGGAAGTTTGCTCTCCACCATACAGGGAGATTACGTACACTTTTTTGGTAACTTCTACCTCAGATAGGAAAAAAAACTTTTTAGGGCCTGGATTAGCTAGACTAGTTGGGAGTGTGTTAAATGTCTAACAAAGGAGTACTGAAAACTGATGAACACATTGTAAAGGGTAACATGTTATTTAACTGCATATAAATTGACAGTAAGAGATTCAGCAATGAACAGAAGAAAATGATTGCTTGGATGCACAAATATGATTATACTTGGGTTTTGCTTAAATCTGCTGGGAAGATCAGAATTTGAATCACTTAGTATAGGCCAGTGCATGGACAGGCACCTACACAGTCAGGTTACCATGGTTCAACAAGTCAGCCACACTAACTAGCTGTACATATGCTCTTTTTCATTACAAATGCAAAGAAGAAAAATTAACCTAAACTTGCACTTTAACAGATGCAGTTCAGTGATGACAAAAGGTACCCTAAGGTCATGGATCTTGCTTCTCATCAGCTACCAGTGAAGTCTACATAGTCCTGCTGATTTAGAGGGACTTAATCTTCCCCTTGTATACACTAAGTTGGGGTTGTAGGGCAGGTGGAGTTAAATGACTGTTAGAATTTTTCCTTAAAGTGGGAAGAAAAAAAGGTATGAGAAGCACATGAGGAGGCATGTGAGCTGAACTAAGAAATTCAGCAGTCTTTCAAGTGTGATGGAGTTCTCTGCAGAAAAAGGAGCAACAATAAATACAGATGACAAACTATTTTTAAAAGAAGCCAGACTGATGGGTTGTAATGATACCTTGTAAGGATGGCATTTTCAGTTTTCCAAAAAACAAACAAAAAGACCCAGCTATAAAAGTGAGATGTTTGAGTAACGCCAGGTTACTTGTATCCATGTGCTAGGAACTTTTGGACAGAGAAACAGAAACCAATGAATGGATGAAGAAAGGCACAAGTTGAGAATACATACCGAAACTATATATTGTTTGTTTATTTTTATAAAACAGTGGCATGGTCTTAGTTTTGATAATGTCTTACTTTGTCTGCTTTTAATTTTGGTAAGGCAGACCTTGCAGAGTTTTTAATGTTATTTCTATTGAGGTATTAGAAGACTATGTGCAAAACATGTCAAAAACATAAAAGCAAAACCTAACCTTTCCTGAAATGTTTGAATGAACAATATTGCAGAGATTAGAATATTGCAAAATATAAACTAAATGCCACTTAGTTATGACATTTGGCGCTTTGGTGGTTTTGAAGAATTGGCAAGAGCTGTGGGCCTCAAGTTTTAGAAGGCATTTGTGGTTAAATATTGGAGAGCTGACTCACTATTTCAACAGTTTCAAGCAAGGCATCCTTTTCAAGAATTAAGCTTGATTCTCCCTTCCTCCTAGGGCCCATTACTTGACTTTATTGTTGTAGCCTTCTACTTTATTTTCCTATCTCCTTGCCTTTCTCCTTGATCCTGTATCCAAACAGCTTTTCTGTAGCAGTGATGCTTAAAACTTCAGTCCCATTTCTACTGTTCTGTTGTTGCATAAAAGTGATGCTTTTTGTATGTGCTGTTCCTCAGAGGGTATTTTTAAAGATATTTGGAGTTTCCAAGACTAAAACAACTTAGTACTGCTTGCTTGTTTAACCGAATGTAGTGGCTTGGAGTTTGATGTTTTGGTTGTTTCTTTTAAAAGGATGTAGTTATTTTGGCAGACGTTCACAGAAAACAGTATGGTGGTGTGGATCTGGCGAAACTGTTTTATTAAGAAATTAAAAAAAAAATTGCATGTGTGTAAGTTGTTTTAAAAACTATACCAAGTAAAATTTAAGTCTTGTTTCTCTGGAAGTTTTGAGTAAGGCAATAATTTTTTTGGAGAATAATTAAATAATACAACAAGGAACATTGTCTTATCCTCAGAAGGATTAATGGGGATGGTGGAGTTAATGGCTTGTGTATTTGTTTTCAAGATGACTTTTCATTAAAGATCTAGGGTTTTAGAAACATGCTAAGCTGAAGATTTTAAACTCGATTTAATGTGGTTTATATTTGTGTACCTATTGAATAGAATAGCACCAGCCTAGTACCTAGATGAAATGTGTGTTTTATATCAGATTAGGATGGGCAAGAATATGGGGTGCCACACCTCAAGGGCGCGCGGGTCTCAAAACGTTATACTAGAAGTAAGTGGAGAGGTGTAGGATCAGCGTTCCAGAAGTGTGCCTTAAATGTCATGTCATTAGCACAACCTGGTTACGTGGCTGCAGTTCTCTGTGCTCTTCTAACCCAGCTCTTTGAGTTGGTCTTTAATCTTCATTTTTACATAGTAACTGTGGTGAATGTGAGAGCTTTTCTGTTGGAATGAGCATGTATTTTTAAGAGATTACTGGGGAATGGTGTTCCAAGAAATGTTTAACTAACTTACCTGAATTTGAGTATTTTGCTAAAATGATCACTTTTAAGAAGAGCTGTAGAGAATTTTTTTTTCTTTTAATGCTAATATGCAATTTCAAAACTTTACATGGTGGATCTTCAAGGTAGTCGGCAGCTCACTGCTGTAGCAGACTGTTCAGGAACATTTCCTTAAAAAAAAAAAGAAACTGCTCAGTTGGTTTTCTTTCTTTTATGTTTTTTTCTGGTGTCTTTCTCTTTGTTTTAAATGGTTCTGGGTCATTGTTTTATATAGCACCAACTAGTGCAGGGAGGGAGGGAAGGAAGAGAAAGAAGAAGTTGGTAATTAGTTTGAATCCAAATACACCGAAAAACTTCACAAAGCCTATACAGCAAAAAAGAAGCGTCACTTGAGTTTTGAAGGTCTGAAACCCACCTATGCAAATCTGGGTGTTGAAAAGGAAGAAAGGAAGCGGGCGGCGGGGTGGGGGGGAAGAGAATCTCTTCTGAATGTGAGGAGCGGGCAGTCGCCAGCTCCTGGGCCGGCTTTTCATCTGGGCAGCGGGTCGGGGAGAGCGGCGGGTTGCTACGGCCGCGGGAGCTGCCTGGAGAGGAATGCTGCTGAGAGGGCAAGTTCTTGATGTGCGAACAGAGAGGAGGAATTTGGTGTGATCATGCATCAGCCCTCCTAATCACACGTTCAAAGAGGGCTCTGAGGGCGGCACGCAGAAACTACAAGCTTGTGTGCTGAAGCTTGCGTGTGGTTGCAATAATTTTGTTTTCACAGGAGCCGGGAGGCTTGCAGTTTAGCTTGGGTTTTGCCAAGTTTTTTTTTTTATTTTGGAAAGGGCTAAAGAGAGAAAAGGAGCGTACATTTAATACTGTATTTTAATCATAAGCCTGACAGCATGCTCATTTAATAAAAATCTGGAGGTAAAACTCCACCTGTTAGCATAAACAAAGTTATAAACTAGATTCTGCAACTTCACCTCTACCATTCGTAGTTTGTTTCCATAATTGCAGCCAGCGGCACCAAACTATTTCTCAGCATGTTCACTTTCTTCTTGGATCACCTTCATTGTAGTTTTTAACTCTGTTATGGTTTGTTAGCACTGCTGTTTTTTCATCCTGCCTGCACTTCTGTTAGTGAGCACCGCTGCCTTTTCATCCTTCTGGTACTTACGTAGCTTCAGTATTAATTTTCTTAATTATCATTGCTAGATGGATGAAGGGCAAGGATTATGTCTGACCTTAGTTCAGTTTGTGTTACTATTAAAATGCCATCTCTCCAAAATACACTCACAATGTGGGGGTGAGTTGTTGTTACGTCAGACTGTGCAAGGCCAGCGCCAGCCAGGACATCTGAAAGAAGAAGAGTTGATCTGAAGGACGGCAGCGTGTGTGGGGAGGCAAGGAGACAAGGTTTCTTCCAGTTCTGCTGAACACTTGTATCCCTTTAAACTGCTCCATTTCCATGGGAGAACATTCCAGCTCTGGCACCTCTTATGTCTGTTCTGTCTCCAAACATTAAAGTGAATTAGTCAGTCTTTGCTGATGTACAGAAATCTTTTATTTTTTTTCCAAATAATTACAAAGTGAAGAGGTCCATTCTGCGACCATTAGGGGAACAAGTCTCTTGGAGCTGACCACAGTCAGTAATTACTAGTTCAGGGCAAATGCTTTATTTTGATGCTACATCTCTTATGTGCATGTGAGGTCTGGTATGTGGGAGTCCCGTCTTCCAGAAACTTAGGTTTTGTTTTCCAATTGAAAGAACTTGGCTTCGTGGTAGTGAATATAAGCTAGCCAAAATAAATAGAAGGTCATAGTATGGGCTATTTTAAGTCTTAAGTAGGATACCAGGATTCTTAAATCATATAGAATTTGCCACCATGGATTACATCACAACTCTAAGGACACAGGATTTGCCACATCAGATAAATCAGATATCCATTTAATCTGTTGTGTTACCCAGTTATGAGATGGGCATGATTCAGCTGTCAGCAAAACTCCAAAGGACTGACTGCGGTACCACTTCAGCCTTCACCTATTTTCTGAAAGGAGTAAAACGGTGATAAAACAATTGTTATTTTACTCAGTAGCAGTTTTCCTACACGGTAAGTTGGTTTCTCTGTTTGTTAGTCTGCCTGATGTCTCCAATGCCTTCAATTTTGATGAAAAATTTGTTTTGTGCAGAAAAGTTAAAGCAGCTTTACTGTAGTGACATTTCTGTTTAGTGAGCACAAGATGTCCCAAGTTACTTAGAAATTGTATATGTATAACCTGAAAAGCTTGGATTTGTACTTTCAGTTTGTACTTAACCTCTGGGGTGACACTATCCCGATGAAATTCTTCCATGCTCTAGAATAACCGTCAGCATCAACATTGCTCAAAAACTCTGAACTTATCATAATGTGTCTGTAGGGATATGCTGTGTTTTCTTTGAGTATTTCCAGTTGTGAGAGTTGAAAAGAAGAGAAAGATGTACTGGCATGAGCTTCAGGGAGGGGCAGGTTGTATGCTGTATGGCTCATCCTAGGGCAAACAGAAAAACAGAAAACCGAAATTCAGTAGTGTAACTGGCTTTCAAAGGACTTGAGTATGTAAGCTTCAGGTTCTGCCAGAAAAAGTTTGGGAAAGTAAAGGTAGTGCAACTGCAGCTGTTGTTTGGGGGTGAATGTTTTAAACAGGATTTAATCCATAACTCGTGCAGTGTCTCTTAAAGCGTGTTTTCCCTCTTTGACATAATTGAGTCCTCAGTATTTTTCATGAAGGATCTGGAGAAATAGACTGCTTCAAATTGCATTCTATCCTTGCTGCTTATCTTTTTGCAGGGTGAAAATTTCACTGCTCACAGGCTAAATACACCAGATATAATTAAATATCA
Source organism: Chauna torquata (assembly GCA_013399475.1). NCBI lineage: Eukaryota > Metazoa > Chordata > Aves > Anseriformes > Anhimidae > Chauna > Chauna torquata. Next base: position 502,523 of record VXAL01016229.1, on the reverse strand, counting down.
ATATTTAAGCAATATTTAACATGGTATGCAAGGGTGGAAATTACAAAGCATGAAGGACTCTGAAATAAATGAATTCATATTTAGTATCATTCTGTAAAAAGTTTTAAAAGGAAAAATAGGTCCTTAAAGGAAATATGAGGGACAGGGATAAAAAGTGAGTTGCAGGGAGTGGTCTGTATCCATCCGTAAATGTTTGACAGTGATTTTGTTTCCATATATTAATTTCTGTATGAAGCCAGTTACCCAACTGTAATGAAATTGGATTGCTTGTGTTGAATGTCACCTCTGTCCTCAGGTTCTGTGTCGTGCAGGGTCGGTCTTGCAGCATGTGCCAGGCAGGCGCGCTGGTGGTGGCTGCAGTACCCACTGGGAAGCGGGGATTCCTCTGGAGCGAATCCCTGCATGAACGTAAACATCCAAACACGTGGGAACCGCAAATTTTGAACTTTGAGAGGAAATTATCAAAGTTGCTTTATTTCAGTGTGTTCAGTTGCCTAGCAAATTATTTGTGATGTCTGCTCCTAGCATCTAGGTAGATGCAGCTTAGATGACCAAAACTAGGACTCTTTCTTACACGCTAAATGGAAAGAGGTCAGCCTCAGGTGGAGGCGTTGTTTTAACAGCAGTCGTGTTAGCAACCTAGAATACAGGATGAACCTGGTGTCATATTTAAAAACAAATAATGAAAACCTTTCTTACCTACTCCCTAGGGTTTTCTTTGCACTTTTCTATTTGAAGTAAAGAATTTACTTTTTTATTTTTTCTCCCAGGTGAAATAGGGACTTTTAAAAAATGTCTAGAAGAGGCAAATTCTAGAAATGTACTGGGTCTATTCCTGCGCAAAGCATTTTTAAGCACAAGGTATCTTAAGTAATAGCTTTGAGAATGTTGCTATGTTCCATTTTTAGGGAGTTCTATAAGAGGCGACAATATTAACATGCTTGGAGGAAGGGAGAAGGGGGAGTTTTCCTTAATACTGAGCAATTTGTGCATGCTTTTATATAGATACAACTAATTTGCTGTTGCCATCACTTCTGACAATTCCTGAACTCTAAGGCATCAGCAGAAAGAGCCCTTCTGGGCTTGGGACAGCCCTCTGTGGACAGCTAATTCTGCCTCTCAGCTGCAAATTCAACTTCATGTCTGTCTTAGTGGAGACTTCATGTGTTTTCAGAAAAAAATCATTTAGTTATTTCCCACTTGCTTCTTTAGCTTCAGGCTGCTTCCTTTTACGTAGGGGGAAGGCTAAGAGGGGGCACCCTCGAGCTCTCCCATTTCAAATTGTCTGACACAACAGGCATCAAGAAAAAAACCCTGCTCACAGCTTGCCTATGGTACGGTTGATGGAGAGATTCAACTACGCTGCAGGAAGATGTAGCTCTGATCTGGCATATAGTTTAGGTTGGCAACAAGGCAATTGACAAGGCATCAGGAAAGCTTCACAGGAGCCTCCTGAGTTTCTGAGGTCTGGTCCCTACCGCTGTTAGTGTCATCAGATGGAAGGAAGACCCTTGGCTCTCAGCTACCATTTGTTCTGCTTTACACAGGTTATTTTGTCTGCAAGGTCATGGTTTCTGTGAAGGATACTGTTGTGGTAGGTCTTCACGTGAACTTCTGTATTTCTGTTGTGTGGTCTGTCGCCAGTTGCTCTTGAGGGGAGAATGCTTCATGATGAAAAATGTCTGACACTGATGAGTGTAGGATAGAAAGTCACGTGTAAGTAAAATTTTTTTCCTTTTGTGTCTTTTACATGGCAAATGTAAATAGAAGCATGCCAGAATTTGATTTTGAAGTAGCTTGTCAAGTCTGTTCTTTCAAATTTCTTAAGAATTTAATAAAATGTGCTAGCCACTGTTCTCAATTTTCATTCTCCCACAAACATTGGTTTCAGCAGAATAATTACTTCTAAGTCGCTGTGTTCTTTTCATACATATGCATGATGTTCCCAGATAACTTTTAAAATCCAAAAAGAACCCCAAAAGGGTGGTGGTTGAGGGGAAGGTTAATCTCCTCTTTTGTCACTATTAAGATCAGGTAGTTTTAAACTGAGAAGAGCTAGTGAAGAAATGCTGCTGCAAAAAGAAAAATTCAAAAAACGGAATTTGAAAATATCAGTTTTTTTTTTTTTAAATAAATGTTTGTCATTCTGACTGTCCTCCAGTCGATAACTTGAATTTATTTCACAGAAGGCAGCTATGAAATTGAAACCTTCCTAGGCTTGGTACAGATGACAGTCATTACGTTGTGTGTTCCCTCTGCTCCCCTCCCAGGTATTGAGCTTTTTCCCTTTCAAAAACTTAAGGGTTTCTCCTGAAGCTGTCAAGTACAACTAATACCCTATTCCCTATTTTTTTCTTTTCGTTTACTTGTTTGATCTGAGCATTAATTACAAAGTTAAGAAAGAAGCAGATGTTGAAAACCATTCGTATAACTTGTATTTTTAAGAGTATGTTAATGAAACTTCAACTCGAATATAGTCTTTCTGTTTGTTCTTTGACAGCAAACAGCCGTGAGAACCCAGTTCGGTAGTTCTGAAACGTTCAAGTATTATAGTGCTGGTGCAGCTGAAAAAAATCTTAAATGGACTTAATTTTTGAGCTTTCTAAATTGTCACGATTTCAATGTTGGTGTAAAGCACTGTTGGCTAACTTGATTCAAATTTAGCTAAACCATGACTAACACTTTAGGATGGTTATGGAACATATTTGGGGAAATGTTTTAGGAATCGGCAGAGTTTAAACTGAGGGTTTCATCCTTTCATTGTTATTGAAGACAAAACAAATTTGAAGTGCCAGGTGTGCCAGCATCAATTCATGTGGTATTTCAAGTTTTAAAAATGTAGAGGCTTTGATAATAGTTTTATTTTTTTCCACTCTACCTTTTTAAGCAAATATTTTCAATAAGAGTAGGAAATAAAAGCATGTGATGTTCTTTTAATTTTTTTTAAATAGTACAGACCAAACGAGAAACAAAGTTTTTGAAAACAATGGATGCTGACACTTTAAGGTTTAAAAAGTAGGCATAGTCTTCCAGACTGTGTGATTTAGAATGTTATAGTCAAAAAGGATAGTACAAGTGTGTTTTATTTAGCTTAGCTGCGATTAAAATATTACTAAATACTTCTGGAGGAGGAAAAAACCCTGATCATAATCTTCTCTTTTTTTTTTTAGCTAAAATTTTGTGGCATGAAAAAAACTTTTAAACTATGTTTGTGCACTTCAGTTGCGTTCTCTACTCTCTACTTGTGGGTCTGAGAGCAAGACTGAGAGCAAGATGATCTAGCAGTGTGGCAGCTCGTGCGTTTGAAAGGCCACTTTTTCTTTTGAAGAGAATGCCCAAAAGATGGGTTTCCAGATGGGGCACCTTTGCTTCTCCCTCACTCTTTTGGAGTGTACTACAGTTTGGGGTTTTTATTTCCCTGGCTTTTAAAAGGAGTGTGTTAAGAATAATTGCAAACAGAAAATATCCCCCAAAAGTTAACATTTGATTCTGCAGCCAAAGCATGTAGAACTTCGTTAATGCCAGTTTTTAAGTCAGCTGTGCAACTCCAAGCTGGTTTTAGTGGGGCTACCAGTTACTGTGAGCGCAAGGAGGAGTGATTGCTGCTCGTCCATGTGGCTTTCCCTTACACAAGGGGAATGCACGTGTTGTTCAGACCATTCCCATCCTAGGGCAAACTGCAGAAATGCAAATGTTGTTGGAATTTTTAAAAGTTTTTGACGGTGTCANACAAAAAACCAAACAAACAAAACCTTAAGGTGTTTTATGTCTAAGGCTCTGCTTAGTCTGTGAGGGAAAACAGACATTTTACATTACTAATCCAACTAATAAATATTACTGGAGGAATGGCAGTTCCTAATTTTCACTCCTGTTAACAAGGTGCAGGTCTTGCTTTGCCTTTCCTGGCTTTTTTACCTTGCAATTCACTGATGAACATGTCGGGAAGAAGCAGAAAATACTCTCCTGTCCCTTCCCCCCTCCTTGCATGACTGCACACCCTGGCCACTGATGCTTCATGAATGGGAAATTACAGCTCCTAAGTTTGACACTGTAGACATAACTGAAAAGATTAACTTTTAGGGTTGTGATTGTGAAAATGTCTACTTCTCCTTGTATATGTAAGTTTGTGTAAACATTTTGCAATCTGGGAAGATTTAAGAAAACCCTAAATGTAGTAAATAACCCGTAATTAAAACCCAGCTTGGGACTGAAAACAGCTTGTTGGAGAATTTTGTTATTGCTTTACATTTAAAAGAAGTTAGGTGCTGTAAATTTGTGTGCTTTCATTTATCCATTAAAAACTGCATTTAGATCATTTAAGAATTCTTCGTATGTAACTAAAGCAGGCTAGTCTACCTTACGTAGTCAAACCATGTGAAGGCTTTAAAACTTTGCTAGAACAACGTTAGGGTAAATACCACTACAGACACCTGCATTAATGGAGTTTGCATGTGATTATTTTTTTCTTTAATATATAATTTTTATGACTACCTGTAAGATACAACAGATAAATACAGTCCACCAGAGAGGGTGGGGCGGATTTTTTGCCCTTTCTGTTTTCTCTCCCTTCCTGAAAGTTTTAGCAGAGAATGTGATAAACTAAGTAAGGCTTGGTATTAGTGAAAAGGCTCAGTTTTCTGAAAACTGCACAGAGGTGACTGAGGTTGTCATTCTGTCCTCAGCTGGTTCTGGCACTTGCTGGACTCTTGCTGAGCTGGTTTGGTGTGCTAAGCCAACAAAAATCTAACCTGACCCAAAATCTATATATACTTCAACAGATTGGGTAGGGCTGTCATAGAAACAGAGCCTGTGTGTGTTGCAAAGGGATTGGTATTGAATACAATTGCAATTTTGTCTAAGATCAAGACTGCTTATGGCTAAAGGGCAAACAAATTACATTAAGGGTACGTGACTTGCTGCAAGTTCCTGATACTAAATACCAGTTGGGCACAGGAGAGAACCTTTGTTGTTGTGTATGCAAATAGACATATCCATAAAGCAGTTCAGTAAGGTTGTCCTTCTGTGCCTTTGTGAAATCCAGCTCTTGGCTGCAATTTAAATACAAGCTGTAATTTCTTTTTTAATGCCTTATGACAATGCACTCGAATATTTATGCTCAGTCCTTGTCATCCTTTTATGCTAGGTAGGAATGGCTTTTTTGGGTCAGATTGAAGTAACCGATTAGTCCACTATCCTGCTTCTTACAGTAGTCAGTAGTAAATATATAGGGAAGGGAATGATAAGAAGAAACATTTTATGGTCATTCCCTAATGCCCTTCCAAGAATCTGCAGCTTAGAGACTTTTTGAGCCCAATGAGACATCCTTGAGTTTAAAAGCTCGTTATGGAGAGATACTTAGTTTTCTTCCTTGCATTTGTCCAATTATTTTCTGAACCTTTATGTTTTTGGAACTCATTCCCAAACATTATTGTGGATGACAAAGTTTAACTACATGCCACTTGCAAAATGTACTTTTGTGTGTTTTTTGAACCTGCTCCTTAATAACATCACTTGTTGCACCCTAATGCTTGCATCTGGAATAGTTGTGCTTTAGTTATCTTCTCGATGTCATTCTGTGCTCATATTTTCTGTCTTTTGTGTTGTCTTTCTTTCCAGGCAAAGCAGTCCTGGTTGCCGTTCCTGGTGTAGAAAGTTCCATACCTTTGATTATCCATGTTGCTTTTAGTATATCTTCTCGTTTTACTACATCTCTTTTTTTTTTTTTTTTTTACAGGGGGAGTCACAATTGCATACATTACTGAACATGTGGGTGCAGTGTGGATTCATGCAGTACAGTTGTTTTTTTTTGGTTTTGCTCTTTAGTTCTTTCCAAACAATTCTGTTTCATTTGCTTTATGGTAGCTATTGAGCTGATTTATTGAGCTATTGAGTGTTTTCATTGAACTACGTGACTCCATGGCGGATCTGTTCTAAGAGGTAAAGCTCTTTTGCTAGGTGTGTTATTTTGCTTTTACCAATATTGAATTTCTGCTGGTCTGTTGCACAGTCCCTCCATAAGAGCGTTCTGCAAGTGTTACTGGGATACCTAGGACCTGGGATGAGCTTGGGACTACATGGTGTTTGATGCTATGGAGAAAAGAAAAGTGCTTTGGTTTCTGAAAATGCTTTTAATCAAACTGTAAGGCAGAGGACAGCAGATGAATACAGAGAATTGCGGCAGTATTCTTGATGAGAAGAGTTGCAGTGGTTTGCATAGACACCCTGAAAGGCTGATAAGAAAGTGTCTAATAACGTGGTTTCATGAGAATTTAGCCCTTCTCTCCAGTTCAAGAAGCAGTGTCAAAGAAAGCATGAAGTGCTTGTCTGGCAGTTTTCCAAACAGAGAATGGAGGCTGCCAACTGTTAGCCTGTTGGCAGCAGGAGTTGAGCCTTCAGTGTGAAATGCAAGAGGATAGCTAGTATGTGAGTGATCCAGGGGAAAAAAAATAAAAGTGAATGCAAGCAACTTATGGTTAATGTCATGGAGCAAGAGTCATGAGGGATGCAAGGAAAGGGTGATGTGTTAGCCATACAAGTTGGCATTTGTATGTGTTCAGTAGGAGAAGCAAGAGGGACTTCAGCAGAGTAAGTTGCATGTGCTCCCCTGTTTGTCTGCCGTGGTTTGTTTCGGTATGTGCTAAGGATAACAGGAACTTTGCATCATTTCTGTGCACTAAATTGGGTAAAGAGTGAGTGGTGTCCCCAGTGTGATGGGCTGCCCTGCAGACAGGGACACCAGATTATTTTCTTCCAAGACCAGATAGGCAGTAAAATGCTCAGGAAGCTCTAAGACATGAGGCTATGTCTAAGGCTCCTCTTAAGAGGCAGCCTAGCCATGAAGACCTCACTTGACATAATGTTGCCAAAATAAAAAGGACATATGTATTTTTGTGAGTTTACTAACGAGCATCTTAAAAACAAGAAAAATTACATTTTTATGTACTTTTCTAGTTCTAGGTCAAATGATTAGTTCTGTGACAAGACAGCATGACTCTTTGAAGTATGACAGAAGCCCTGATGCCGCAACAGAAGCTGGGAATATTAATGGCCAAATCTAGGTGAGTGATTTTAACTTTGATGGTTCCTTAGCTGTTTCATTTCTTCCTCATTGCCTTGGTTCCCATCTCTTCTTTGAGGCAGCATTATGGTTCTTGGTATTCTGAAGTATTAATATTAGAATATATTGGAGATGAAATAACCTTGTATGATTATTGATTACATCTCCTTTCTTTGTCTTTCTTGAGACATGGTAGCTATATTTCAGACATCTTCATATACTACATCTTTTTATTTGCAACTCTGTAGGTTTTTCCCAAACTACTTTGCAGTTAATTTTTTTTTTTGTCTATTCAGTTTGCTATTGAATTACCTTTATGGTGAATGTATAAAATGTCACATTACTATCACAGCATGCTGGTATCTAGTTCTGTTTCCACTTTGTGAAAAGGTTTTGGGAAATCTAAGACTGGGCTTTATTAAGTGCAAGCATCTGTGTTTGAAGGCTAGTAGAAGCTTCTACTTTGCAGCTGAATGCTGTATGGACCTGAGCTCGAAAACCTTTGCTGCAAATTTATATTGCATTCATTGTTAAATCTGCATTGCAGCTTTTTTCACACATTGCTCTTTTTAGCAGTGTATTCTCAGAATAAATTGGGTAGCATCAGTAGGTTAGTAAGACCAACATCTAAACATTACTGTAGTGAGGCATAGTGGGGTGCCAGGGTAGGAAGTTAGGAATAGAAGATGTTCTTATCTGTATCTCCCTTTCTAAACAGAACAGGCATAATTCTTCAGCAAAAGATGGAGTAGTTAAAATAACAATGGGATATATGTATGGAGACTGTTGAAAGCAGTCTGTAACTGAGAGATCGATTGGACTGATTAAGAAAATTCAGGACTTATGTTCACTATGCAAAAAACAAACCAAAACAAACAAAAAAACCCAAACAGTCATGTGTAACATAGTTTCTGTAGTAGTAGAAGAAAACAAACAATGCCATAGTTCCCTGTTGGGTGGGGAAAAAAGCTCTGTCAAATTAATGCATGGTTTCACATTATGGCCAGGAATGGCATCAGAGAATCTGTGATTTTGACTATGTCTGGCTGTCTGCCTCTTTGTTACTGGATTAATCTAAGCCATGTTGTTAGCCTTTCTCTTAAGTTGTTCATTTCACCTCTGCACGGTTTTGGTGGCCACTGAGAGATGTATGCAGTCTCTAGGGTTGCAGTATCTCTTTTGAGTGGCCTATGTGTTCAAGAAGAGTTAGCTGTACCTCACTGTATGCCGTCGACCCTATTTTTCAGCAGACTGAAGTGCTAATTGGATACTACTGTTGCACACTAATAAAAATGCCTTGCTAGAAAGAAAGCCCCAGTTTTCTTAAGATGGTATCTGATTTTTCCTGTTCAGTCAGAAAGAGTTCTGTCTTGCTTCTTCTTGACTCTTAATGTCATATCTGTTGACTTAATAGCTCTCTTCCAAGATTTTTCTCCACTTTTCATTTGTGTAGTGGAAATTTTAGTTCTTATCCAAAATATAGCTCATGTAAGTGGGTGAGTTTTCTTTTGTCTGACCTTAAGATTTTAAGACTGATCTAGAAGAAAGTTGTGAGACTTGGTTCTATAACAATTGTATCTTACTGCTCTATGAAAGCTTTACCATAAATACAAAAATCTTTTAAGTTAAAATGCCAAGAATATAAAATATTTATTTCTTATTTTCTTAATTTAGCATTTAGTTTAATATTGTTTTATAGTAAATAGAGTAGAATGTATAACACAATTTATCCAAAAGGAACTTAATAGGAATAAAACTAGCTTAAAAATATATACGTTGAGTGTGGAGCTTTTTTTTTTTTTTTTTTCCCTCTCTCGGCTTTGATTATGTAGTTGTATGTACATTGCAATATGGGAAGTATTTTAAAGTGGAAGCACAGAAGCTGAGTACAGGGCTGCCTCCAGGCCTGGAGTGCCTCCACCCTCTATTGAATGTGTGCGCTGGAGCTGCCCAAACCAAGGCGGCTTTTCAGGATTGCCCCGTGGGCTCTGTGTTGCGTGTGCCTGGTGGCCTGCAACCCAGTGCTGGTATGGGAGTTAGTTAGTTAGTTAGGGCTGTGTTCAGCAGTCCAAGCTGGAGAGTGCTCATTTAGGTGGAACTGGAATCCAGGTAGTGCCTTGTGTAAAGACATTAGTGTAGGAGATGAGAATTGCAACCAATACGTTTATTTTTTTCTTCCTTTTCTTTTCTTCCCCCCCGCCCCTTCAAGTGCTACCATGGGAATTAAGGTGACAAGTCCCATGGGTCTGTTTGGTAGTAACCTCAAGTTGAATTGTTGGTAGGATTTTCATGGCTTAGTGCAGTCGCTCCTCAAGGCCAAATGTAACTTAACTCTTTTTGAAAAAAAAAAAAAAAAGTAATTTTTTTTAAAAATTATTTATGACTGCAAAATTCATCATGAAGAACTGTAATTCAGGGAGCAATTTGTATTGTGTTGTTCTGTGGATGATGCTCTATTTTTACTTCAACTAAATGATCACTTTGTGTTTGGTTGTTTGTGTTTAGAGATCACATGGTCTTCTAAAGAAGTCATGGGTAGCTGTTGTAGCTGTCCAGATAAAGAAACTGTCCCAGATAACCACCGAAACAAGTTTAAGGTAAGCACCTGATGTGGTATGCTGTGAATTATTTTACTGCTTTCTTGCAGGGTAGGTCTGTGATGGAAAATACTTAAACAAAAATAAGGAGAGAATTACCTAACGGTTAAACTATTGCAGACCTGCAAGTGTCTGTGGCTACAGGTTTCTCTTGCCCCTGTGGGAATCTTTTCTTACCAGCAGTGACAGGAATTCTCTAGACAGGCTGGGTTTTGTCATGATAGTTTTCATCTTCAGGAAGGAGAAGCAGCCCCGTGTTTTCGGTGTATCTCCATTTCAGTTGGTAGGGCCCAATTAAACGCTGTTACATGTTGGAGGTTTTGAACCATATGAGGGTGGTCACAGGCATAATGGAAGAGTTGTTGGAGAAGTGTCATTATGAACCTGGAAGTGGGGTCAGCAATGGAAGACTTTAGGACTGCTGATTTTAGTTGAAGATCACTGTTGATTATATCATTTGAAGAACTTTTTTCTTTTGCTTGAATAAACTTCATTTAAATATGTGCTTCTGTCCATTATATCCCTGGAATTTATAAGCTTGTGGACACTTGTTCATGTGCTCAGTGTGAAGCTGCTGAAGTCAGTGCGTTTAAGTAAACATACTTTTGCATAGTCACACAACTCAGATTTGCTTCTGTGCTCCAAACTGTCTCCTTGAGTTGGCAAAGGAATGTAGTGCTTCCATAGTGAAAAATGATTCATGCATTGCCTTAGGGCAACACTGAAATGAGCTTTAAAACCATGGGAATTTCTGGAAATGTTAAATATTACCAGTACAAAAAGCTGAAGGATAAAATATTTTTCTGTTTTCTTGCTTTTTATGCATTTGACATCACTTTGTATAACTAGTTCCTATTTTTCTCCTTGCAGAATTTCTCTATTGTTTGTGTGGGTCTCTGATTTAGCAGCAGGGAGGAGAAGATGAAAGAATGTAGTTTGCAAAATGAAGAAATTTGGCATAGGCCTCAGTGGCAGATGAAACTATTCCTAATTCTTTTTAACTGACTAGTTTTCGAGTTGAAAATGTCTCTTTAAGGAGTAAAATTAATCGATACCATAGGGAAGATCTTTTTGTAGCCTTTCTATTGAGTAAGAAAGAATCCCACTAAAAGCAGTGTTGTGAGATAAAATACATCTGGGGGAAAATACAGGTCAGAATTCCATAAAGGACGCAGAAGACCTCCGACTGGTGTAAAAGCAGAAGGAATAAGAGTATAAGCTTCATACGCATCATGTTTTCACACAAGATAACCATAGGGTATTTGAATTATTTGTTGACATTAAAAGGGCAGAAAAAAAATCTAAAACAATCTGGTGATTCAGCACAGTGCAAGGCTCTACAGGCATGTGAAGGAAGCACTATTGTAGAGCCCCTTCTCCTTTTTCTTCCTTTTCCCAACTGTATGTGGGGTTATATGACAAAGCAAATAATTTTTTTTAGAAACAGTGCTCTGAAAGATTTCATTATCTGAGGTATGCCTTATCTGTGTGGAAATACTAGAATATGTACATATAGTTCAAAAAAATCATTAATCTTAGAAATATCTGTTATTTTAAATATCACTACAGATTTTGCAATAATGTTATGTAGTCTCACTCATATTGCTTTTAAATATGTATTATTTTAATTCTGGGTTGGAGGAGCAAAGGAACTGGTTTGGTGAGTTTAAAAAAAAAAAAAACTTTTACCTCAAGAATCGTAACTCACGATGGAACAGATGGAGTGCGTTAGTGAAACATTAAGATTATAGTAGTAGTATTGGTGCTCAAAAGAATACTTTCCTAATGCTATTGAACTTCCTTTTTATAGGTTATTAATGTTGATGATGATGGTAATGAGCTGGGTTCTGGCATAATGGAACTTACAGATACAGAACTAATTTTGTATACCCGTAAAAGGGACTCTGTAAAATGGCACTACCTCTGTCTCCGTCGCTATGGCTATGACTCAAATCTTTTCTCTTTTGAAAGTGGTCGAAGGTGTCAAACTGGACAAGGTATGTAGAATTTTCATATATAGAAATTTTTAGAAATTTATTTGATGTTGGGAGACTTTTTTTTTTTTTTTTTTAAAT
>VXAL01016229.1:407299-474343 GCA_013399475.1 Chauna torquata | reverse complement strand
CCTCCCTCTCCTCCACAGCGGGAGGAGCGGGAGAGGCAGCGCCGGTGCCCACGCGTGAAAGGCCGCTCTTGGAGAGCGCTCTTGGCTGCGCGGAGGCTCCTGCCGCACCGTTTTGGTTTTTCTTGTCAAAGCGGTGATGTAACGGACAGGAGACTCGTAGGAAAAGTCGTGTGCTGATCATGCAGCGAAGCGGAGGTCGCTGAGGTCTCTGAAGAGCGTTGATGCGTTCTTTTTTGGGGGAGATTTGATCCGACCTCATTGAGGCCCTTGAGTTCTGTGCAAGTATGAGCCTTCCCTCTAAAGGCGTGTATTAGTTACTGCTATAATGTAATTTGCCTGGACGTGTTCAAAAAAAAAAAAAAAAAAAGGCCCAACGTGGATATTGAAATGTGAAAATATTAAATCTCTGATGTGCTTGGTAATTAGATTTCTTAGGTTCCACTGGATGTCAACGCAGATGTTGCTATAAAGTAAGGCACTGGCAATGGTTTTCAGGCTTGCAGATACTAGCATTCTCAGGGAACACGGTAGGTAACCTGGCAGCAGATTGCGGTCTACCTAGCAGTCTCTTCATTACATGAAGGTTCCAGAGCGTGCGCGAGGCTCGGCCGTTAGGGCGCAGCCCTGGTCTCTTCATTCTGTGAAGAGATTTCAGGATGGATTTCTTAAGAAAAAGTCAAGGTCTGTTCAACTCAAGTATACTTATCAAAACTAAAGGGGTATAGAAATAAGTCATTTCAATAATGCTAGCGTTGTTAGATTGTTACTGTCAGATACTTGTTTTCAAAATGAGATGTGCTATTGAAGCTAAAGAAGTATTATGCTAACACTCTTAGGCATCCATTTCCCTCGCACCCGTGAACATTTTCAAGGCAGGTGCAGATGAAGAAAAGGCAGAAACAGCTCGGTTGGTAAGTTTATTCTCTAAGAAACTGGTGATAGCCTGGGTAATTAAATTTTGTGTTTTCTTCTGTTAAGTGTGCTTTCAGTTTATAGTGATGCAGGGCTTCATACTGTTTGTTCCTGTTGCGTGTCTCTGAACAGAATGTTCAGGAGAAATGTGTTTTATGTATTAACGATTAAACTAACTGTATTTTAGCTCAGAAGGTCAGTATTCGTTGGAAGGGTTTTCTTTTGGCAGTGAGATGTGGTTTTATGGTTACTGTGAAAATTAAGTGTATTTGAGGTGATTACCAAAATATAGCAGTTAAGAAACCTGGAACCATACTCTGCTAAAAGGAGTGTGGCTGTGGAAGGGCTGGGTTAAGAACTCACTTCTTTACTGTGATGGTGAAGGAGCACAGGCACAGGGTGCCCAGAGAGGTTGTGGAGCCTCCCTCCTTGGAGATCTTTAAAAGCCGCCTGGACGTGCTCCTGGGCAGCCTGCTCTGGGTGTCCCTGCTTGAGCAGGGGGTTGGACCAAATGACCTCCAGAGGTCCCTTCCAGCCCTAACCACTCTGTGATTCTGTGATTCCCCTTGGAAGATACAGCCTAGCATTTACTTCTTGTATTAAAGTCAAAATAAATCATTTTCTAAGGTATATTTGCTTTCATTTCAGTCATCCTTTGTTGGTGCAATTGCTATTGGTGACCTAGTCAAGAGCACTCTGGGACCTAAAGGCATGGTAAGATAGCTGCAAGTTCTTGGCGATCATATCTGTTATCTTAATTTTAATAGTTATAGTACATTTTCAAACGGTGTTCTGTATCTTGCGTCATATAGGACAAGATTCTTCTAAGTACTGGGAGAGATAGCACGGTGACAGTGACCAATGATGGTGCAACCATCCTGAAAGCTATTGGAGTTGACAACCCAGCTGCCAAGGTCTTGGTTGGTGAGTTTTTAACAGCTTGTCGTTGTTGTACTTAGAATTTCTTCATTTGCAACGTTATTATGTAGTTCTTACTTGTCTGTAGAAAAGTATTCTTCACAAAGTGTGAAAAGTTTGGGGCTGTGGGGAGAAGAATTTCTGAAGTAAGGAGACCAAGATGTTGGAAGAGTTGTGGAACTCACCTCAAATTTATTTTTGCAGTATGCTGCTCTTGCAGAACTGTTGATGACATCTTGTTTTTCCTCAACCCTTGTTTGTCCCAGGAGTCAAAAGGGACAAAAGACAGCTGTGTGCCCATCTGTGTTCACCAGGAAAATGTGGAACAGAAACATCTGGTTCTCTGTGATTTGTCTCTTTTTATTGCTTAATCAACATTGTGCTCTGACCAGAGTTTGCCTTTGCAGTCAGCAGTCTTAATGTGCAAATGGTCCAGTTCTAATGATGAGCCTGAACAGTTTGGTGTCAAGTGTTTTAATGATTTCATGTTTGCTGAGTCCTTGTTTATCAACAGGTCGTGGGGCATGCTTTGTAGGATATTTTCCATGATCCTACATGTATACCTTAGAGCTTCTGTCTGGCCTTACCCCCTTTTGATGACTGTCTTCACACATGGGGAGAGAGGGGGATAGTTCTTGTCCATTGACAGGTGGGAACTGGTGTCTATGTTGCAAATGAAGATCAGGAATTCCATGCGTGCTGAATTTGAAATGCGTCTCAGGTTTTTCTGTGACTTGTAGTTTGACAACCTCTTTAGCAGTAAGAATGTTGTTTTTTCTTCCTTAAAGTAATATAAGATAAAAGTACTTCTAGCTGTTACTGTTGAGCATGGTATTCTGAATCAAAACATTAATACAGCGGCTTCCTCTTTTAGATATGTCAAAGGTTCAAGATGATGAAGTTGGTGATGGAACTACATCTGTCACAGTGTTGGCAGCTGAATTACTGAGGGTGATGTATTCACATTTTTCAGATGTTTTTACATTTGGCAGTGCAGTCCTGTGATATCAATAGAAGGTGTGCTGTTGATGTTTATGACGATGGCTCCCAAAGGATAGAAATACCTTGTTGTATTGCCATTCAGATTGATAGGGGAAAAAACTCTCAGATATTGTTTTCAGTGGTTTTGGTATTTTATAGTAATATATAGTATTTGGTATTTTAAATATATCTTTATTATTTATAAATTCACAAATATTTTTGGTACGTTTTTGAAAAGTATTTCTCATTTTGTTTTGCAAGTGAAACAGAAAAGTATTGTTCTGTCATAGGTCACTTTCTGGATTTTGCACTGAGCAGTATGCAGCACCGCTTACTTGTGAGGTTCAGTCCTCTGAAATCCTTTTCCACAACATGAAGGAAAAAGAAAAAAGACATGTTAAATTCTGCTCTTGTATGCGCAAGACCTGAATTCATAATGTTCCTTTAAACACTGCATACAGAAAACTGCCAAACTCTAATTCAGGAATTACTATGAAGGAGACATCAGAAGTGAGGAACTCTAGTTAGCAGAGCTGTGCCAGTGAATCTAATGATCACAGTTCCTGGATCTGAGATCAAGAGCATCTGAAAAGTGATCGATTGGCTTACCAAGTTCCTTGCAAAAGGAAGTTTGAAGTTTTTTGTTTTGTTTTGTTTTTCCTCCTGACTTCACCTTAAGTTGCAGTTAAAAGTGAACAGGAAACTGATCTGAAACGTGAAAAGAGAGTTCACTATTTCTAAGTATGCATCTCATTAATATTCATATTAGAGTTAGAATTTTTTTATTAACCAAAATTTCTAGAAGCTATTCTGAGGGCAGATTGTATTTGTCTAGATTGGAGGAAAAAAAGAAGTGCCAGTATGGTCATTAGAATATGCTTTCTTTCTTAGGTCTTCACTTTAATTTGATTGTTACAGCTCTTGTGCTTTTTGGTAGCATTCAGAATTTTCTGGTTATTTGGAAGTGTCTTTCCTAGTTAGTGTAAATGTGCTGTGGAAGAAAGCTAATTTATTAATTTTATTTAAATAGGAGGCAGAATTACTGATTTCAAAGAAGATTCATCCTCAGACCATCATTGCAGGTTGGAGAGCAGCCACAAAAGCTTCAAGAGAGGCACTCTTGAAAGCGGCTGTAGATCATGGGTTAGTATTGTACATTTGCAGTAACTTATTTGAGATTAAAACTCAGCAGTGAGAATTATATAACACTGGGAAATTCTTCGCTTCTTTTAAGCTGAATATACAAATTCAACAGTTATGGGGGAAAAAAAGATTACTTTTGAGTTAGATGAACTACAGAAGCTCTGTGAAATTATTTAAAACTACTTGTGATGTGCAGAAAGGAAAAAATGAGCTGTGATTTTCTCCCTGGGACAAAAAATCTGACCTGTTATCTCAGATTTCATACTCTGATTTTAAATACGTCTATTTTGTTTACGTGACAAAGAGCATAGGCTTTTTAAAGCTGAGTGCAAAGGTTTTGTACTTAAAACAGTCAATTTAAACTATTTTGTAGTAAAATTATACATCACAGAATACCAGTTCAGTAATGTAGTGCAAATAGTAGAAGGTGCATGTCATCTTGGCATACACGTTGGTGATAGAATACCTGCTATCGTGGTATTTGACTAAAATGGCAAAAAGCAAGTATGTCATTGTATGACTGAATTGATTTTGGTTATTGTTAGTTGTCATTAATTTCACAAAATACTATCAACAAAAGATGAGGTTAAAATCTAATTACAACCAGCTTCAAAAAAATATTTCACCTGTGGCTTCTTCAACTTCAGAATGAGTATGGATCTTAACTTCTGCTTAGTGTTTTGAGATATGCATATTTGGTGCCTGTCTCATATTTATGAGAAACACAGGTGTCAAAATGTTACCCATTAAGCACATATTATATGTATGACTTTTTACAACCAGAAAATTAACCTCTTTTCACAAGGAACTCCTAATCTAACTCGTGTTTCAACTAGTAAGTTGTATTTTGGGACACTGGAGGAATTCTGTCATTTCTCAGAATGGCACATAGTACAGATAGATATGCATGTTAGGAGAAGCAGAGAGAGACTCACAGTGATCGGTTAGTGATAGTTAAGGCTTTCAGACTCAGACATTCCAATGTAACTGTACTGGCTCTATTTTAGTGATGATGAAGTGAAGTTCCGTGAAGACTTGATGAACATTGCGGGAACGACTCTTTCATCAAAATTACTTACTCATCATAAAGATCACTTTGTCAAGCTAGCTGTAGAAGCTGTTCTTAGGTTGAAAGGTTCTGGTAATTTGGAGGCTATCCACATCATTAAGAAACTCGGTGGAAGTTTGGCTGATTCTTACCTAGATGAAGGTAAGTCTTTGTATATTGGCTGTAAGTGTGCTTAACAAATGAAACTGTTAAAAGTTATACATCTCTGTACAAATTTGTTATAGAAAACATAGCTATTACTAAATTGAATAATAAATATTACTAATTATTTTGCAATAATTTAAATGAACTGTTCTCCTTTTTTAACTTGAAATCTTAAAAAAAAAAAATCTTTGTTACTACAGGCTTTTTACTTGACAAGAAGATTGGTGTAAACCAGCCAAAAAGAATCGAAAATGCAAAGATTCTTATTGCAAATACTGGTATGGATACAGATAAGATTAAGGTATGTGACAGAACTACTGTTTTGAAGCAATGTTTTTGTATATCAAATTTGTTTTTTAGACTGAACTCCTTGTTTTCTTTGACTTAGATTTTTGGCTCTCGTGTGAGAGTGGACTCTACAGCAAAGGTAGCAGAAATAGAACAGGCAGAAAAAGAAAAAATGAAGGAGAAAGTAGAGCGTATTCTTAAGCATGGAATAAACTGCTTTATTAACAGGTATGTTTTCTTGGAAAAGGGGTAGAATTTATAATGCAGTTACAGAGTAGCAGGATTTTATTACTGTATGCGTGTGAAGAATGTTGCTTGTGCCCATTATCTGTAAAATTAGGTGATCTTAACCCTCGCCTCACTGAAGCAAATCAATTAAGCATTAGGTTTCTTCTGTGCATCCCCTCACGTGCCACACACTGTCATCCCCCCCTGCTTTTTTTTTTTAAGGCAGAAATGGTGTTAATCAGAGATCCACGGTTAAGTTCAGTTGAAGCAGTGTCATTATGGTTTTATATTAACAAATTTGTTTAGTTATGAATACCAGCAGCATTGCCCATATCCATATCCCCCTTTTTGGGGGGAAGTTAGTGCTGAAAGAATCTGCTGCTGAATGCACGTAGTTCAGATTGTACCAGCCATGTTTTATGCTGCATTAAAATGCTGGTGCTGGAGTACTGCTCCAAATTCAGGAGCATTTCAGAGGCCTCTGTGCTCCCTGCCATGAGCCTTTTCATCTTCAGAAGTATGAAGGGTAACCATTTTCATTTAATGATCTATTCAGTTGATAAGAAATGTCACAATCTAAATTACATATCTTCGATAGCAATGCACTTCTCTTTTAAACTATCACAGTGCAAAGCATTCATATATTTAATGATGTGAGAAATGCTTCTGCCTTTCAGTAGTTCTCCTCTGAGTGAAACTGCCACGTGTACAAGCAGCTTGAAGCCTGCTGTTTCAGCTCATCCAGTAGTCTATTAGGAAGCTTGTTAACTAGCACCTCATCAAAAGATAGGAATATGTAAGAGCTGCACAATTTACCACAGTAGCAAAGATTTACTCTTTCAGGGCATTGTGCATCTTAAAACTCCAAAATTTGTGTTTGTAAGAACCAGTGACAGATTTTTGAATCTCATAGTCTCTTCATCTGTGTCATGTTTCATATACATTGTTTTCTAGTGTAGGCAAAACAAGTGTTCTGTCCAGTGTGCATAGTACAGATACAGAGAGTCAGGAGTCCAATGGGTGAACTGATGGAAGAATGCTTTGAGGTATGCCAAAAGAGTTCTTAAATCCCTCACTGCTGTGCAGTATGCCTGTAACACAGGTGGTTGCCGTTAGGAAGTTCAGGTAGTGGTCAGGCATTGTAGCCAGGCTAGTGCTATTTCAGTTAGACTGACTTAACTTTCATATTTATTCCTTGATAAAACTGGCTTTTGCTTACAGGCATACTATAGATCCCCTCCAAATCTGATACTGTGAATGTTAGCCAGTGAAATACAGCTGAGGAGGTGCTTCTCAGGGGTCAAGGGTATATGGATCTAGAGTAGGAAGAATCTTCTCCATACATAATCAGCAATGCCAATTGTCTTTTTTGAAGATAGATTAGAAGCATCTTTTTTTGACAGAGATGGCATGTCCTAGCTTCTGCTGAACTCCTACAACACTCAGTCTCTAATTTGGAAGGGAAAAATAATTTGGTCATTGACCCCGCTTTGGAGAGACTGGAATATGTACAAATAAGAAGCACCTTTTCTCTGAGTCTGCTGTGTATGTTACAAGACTGGCCATTTATTGGTCCCATAGAGTTGTATACTGTTTGGATTTTGTGTTGGTAAGGAATTGAAGAAGTTACTTCATGTATTGTTCTAGGGCACCCTGCTAGAATAGGCAGCTAAGTGGCTGGCAGGCACTTAGGATCAAAGGACTTGGAACTTAAAGCATTGATAGTGTGTCTTCAGGGGCAGTGAATTTCAGAGCTATAGTAGTTTGAAATTTATTTATTTATTTGTTTATTTTTGCTGTCACTGCTGTTTGTTTGCTTCTTTCGGGGTGTAACTTTCTTTGGGTGGCCACTCCTTCACGTACAGACTGTTTTTGTAGCTTTCAGAAATCTATGTGTGTACTGCTGAGAATCAGGTATTCTTTGTTACCCTGATAACAAAGGTTTTGAAATCTTTTAAAAGGTTTGTTCTTTCTGTAATACGAAGATGTGCTTTTGTTTTAATTGTAGACAGTTGATCTACAACTACCCTGAGCAGCTCTTTGGGGCTGCTGGTGTCATGGCTATCGAGCATGCAGACTTTGCTGGCGTGGAGCGTCTGGCTCTTGTTACAGGTACGTAGACTACCTTACTGTATGGAACTTGGTGGGGTCACATCATTTGTTTGGTCTTCAGTAAATGTTAATGATTGATCACCTAGTTTTTACTTCCTTTTTACTATTAAGCAGATCTGTGAATATGAAAAGTACTAGCATAAGCTTTATTTTACATAACTTAAATACAAACATATGTGGAGGACTTTATGAAATTAACCATAAGTAACTTTGAAATTAAATTGTTGATTTATCAACTGCTATATAACTCTCAGTATTCTTTCAGCAGCATGTAGCTTATCTTTGGTATATCATACTTGACTTGTAAAATGTTTGTTTTTGATTCTGAATCCTCCCTGCATAATGGTTTAAATATGTTTTCTCTAGCAACTGTGAATAAAGGATCATGATACTAACTGCAAAACATAACTTAGCCAGTTAGTATTTTTCTTTCGTATTCTAAAAATACTTTCTGATTAAGTCTCTGCTTGATAAATTTTTTAAATGTTTGTTTTCTAGTGAAAAGATAAGTTAGCCATAGAAAATGTGGGATGATAAATCCACAAATTAATGAACGCCATCTTGTTTTAAAGGGCAGTTGTTTATTTTGTAATAACAGAGAAGGCTAAAGAGTCATCCTCTGTTAAAAATGTGGGCCTGAGTCCAAGTCCACTTGAGGTGGACCTCAAATAATATGAGCAACCTGGATATTTTTAGTAGCGGTCAGTGTAAATGTGACTTTAGGAACTAAAAGAAATGAAACATCATCTGGAATGTTGCAGATGATCCTCATTGCCTAAATTGCAGTTAGAGGTAGTTAACTGGAATGTAATAAAAGGAATTGATTACAAAAGTGATCAGGAGAATTGGGAGTTTGCTTTGCAGGGAGAAAAGAAAAGATACTGACTGGTTTAGTCTAGCAAAACTAAAGTTGCAGTTGTATGCAACTGTCTGTGTAGGCATGTTGACACAGGCAGACACTTCAGTGAGAGGAGCATTGCTTATGTTCTGGAACAAATTCAAAACAAATTTTATAGGCAGAGCAAGTGGAGTGTGTTGGATCACACTGGATCAAATAGTATAGCTGAAAAAATTAGACAAGCTTGTAGTAAGCACAAACTCAACTGCAAATGTTATCTTTCCTTGTACTACAGCTAAAGCAATGCTATAAGCTAATACGGAATAATAGAGCATACACGGGGAATGAATACATATAAGTGGTTTTCCAATGGGAATAGCAAAATACTAGAACAGTATTTCATTCAGAGACAGTCTGGTCTTTGTCGTGTCTATTTTGTTTATGATATGGGAGTTTATGAGTGCACAAGGTGGCTGCTGTGACATGCCACAAGACTCGTGATTCAGGAGAGTGGTGGCCAGCCGTTTGCAGCTGCGTGGTCAGGGAGGCAAAATGAACTCTAGCACAAGCGCAAGCTTCAAAATGGCAAATTTTGATGTAGTAGTTAATACTACTTACTAATTAAGTGTTTATGAAAACTTGAAACAGATTTACATTTTAATACTGTCAGATAACGTAGTATTTTATCTGGGCAGAATTCAAAAGCATTACAGCTAGTGTAGTTCTTGCGACATAAAACAAAATACTGGTTTCTTAAGGGCTTGTCAACATCAGTAGAAAGTTTCTGGTGTCATATGCTGGCATTGGAAGAACTTGGCTTATCGCTGTCGTTATCTTGAGTTTATTTTTGTGCAATTACAGTGATGTTTTTTTTTCTTGGTTAGACCTTGCCTCAAAGGAGGCTTTCATCTTGACTTTGGTATAATCTTATGCTTGTAGGTGGTGAAATTGCATCAACCTTTGATCACCCTGAACTAGTAAAACTAGGAAGTTGCAAGCTGATAGAAGAAGTCATGATTGGAGAAGATAAACTTATTCATTTCTCTGGTGTGGCAATGGGTGAGTTTTTTACCAGGAATGGCATGTTGTAATATTTGTGTTAATGCTTTGCTAACACTGTTCAGTTACCAGGATCGCACAGGTAATTTGTAATGATTCATGTAACCATTTTTCTGAAAGCCTTGCTCTTCAGTAAAACATTAATCCTGCAAAGATATATGTTCATGGTTGAAATTGTTTATTTACATAACGTTAAACATTTGTATAAACACTTGCAAGGATGGGTTCCAAAATTTCTGCTTTGGGTGATGGAAAAGTAGCAACCTGTCATACTTCAGGAACTTGATAGCTTGCTCTAATAAATGCCAATACTGTAAATTTCCAAGGGGTTGTTTAGAGATAGAGTACTCTTTTTCCATTAAATTAAATAAGGTATTTTACAACGGTTCCCTGACAAAGGCAGTAGCGTAGTGTACATCATCTCATTCTTCCTGTGAAATGTCATCATGCTTCCTCCTCCACAAATTGATCTCTCTATGTAAAACTTGACTGCAGTGATAGCAAACCCATTATAAATGCTTTCACTCTTTTTGTGTCATGTTAACGTTCTTGGTCTGACTCTGTTTTGGTTTGTTTGTTCTAAATCTTTTTGCATTTGAAATTTTTAGGTGAAGCTTGCACCATAGTTCTGCGTGGAGCAACACAACAGATTCTAGATGAAGCAGAGAGGTCTTTGCATGATGCTCTCTGTGTTCTTGCCCAGACCGTGAAGGACACTAGAACTGTTTATGGCGGAGGTGAATATTAGATGCTTTGTACTATGGACATGATAGACATTTTGTGTTTCTGTTCAACTCATAGAAAACACTCGTGTGTCTCCAATGAATAGGTTGTTCAGAGATGCTGATGGCTAACGCTGTTACAGAACTTGCCATCAGAACACCTGGCAAAGAATCTGTTGCAATGGAGTCCTTTGCTAAGGCTTTACGAATGGTAAGTTCGTTTAATCAGATTGCTGGATTAATGTAAGGTTTTGAGAGGTGATTGGTTTACTAACTTCTGACGTCAGGTGGTTGCTCCCCTTTCCAACTTTCTTTTTCTAAAAGTAAAGAAGTGAAATTTAGCAGTGTATCTTGGCTGAACAATGGAAAAAAAGTTACTGTTTTGTCTCTGAGAAGAAAGTAGTGGTATTTTTATAATAGCCCTTCTATAAAAGCCCTTGTATTTAATTATATTCATGCTCTAGTACTATCTAGAAGTTTCTAGTCTTGCATTGGAGGTTGCATCTTAGTAGAAAATAGAATACCACAAGAAAAGTTTATAGAGTATTACTGTGCTAACAGACTGTCAATTTGAGGAAAAATTGCCTTCCAGTTTCTCTATTTTAAATTAGGGAAAACCTTCCTTAGGAAATTAAAGACTGTAAGAAAACATGTCTCTTAAGAAAATTAAAGAGTGTAGTAAGACTTGGCATTACGTCTTCAGACAGCACGTGCAGTTTTTGTTAACAGAAGGGGTAGTTAATGCTAACCAGCAAGCTATGTTCTTGAAGTATAAATCCTCCAGTTGCAGTCCAAAATGATTAACAAAGAGACATGTTTCTTTCTGTCCATGTAAAACAGGTGACAAATCTGCTAACGTGCTTCTGTCTTCTCAGCTGCTGTCTTACAGGGTCTTGAGCAGAGGGAATAGCATCCTTAGAGGAGTAGTTTGATTGTTTTTTCTAACTTTTGATGGATGTAACAGATCAGCTGTTGTTTTTGATACGTGCTCTTCTTGAAACTGAATAGTAAAATAGTAATATCAAAGTATATGTTTCATGTTTACTCGGGATCAATCTCTGCATTAGTTAAAAACAGCCTGTGTTTATCCCCTTAGATCCCAACAATAATAGCTGATAATGCTGGCTATGACAGTGCAGATTTGGTTGCTCAGCTGAGAGCTGCTCACAGTGAAGGAAAGACTACTTACGGACTTGGTAAGGAGCTTGATACTACTTCTGTTATTGGATTGGTGTTTGGGGGATTAGACTTAACTAAATTTGGTCACATCTGTTTCTCACTAATGTATTCAGCTGGAAGAAGTGAGTCTATGTTACACAGTTGCACTCCTGTTACCCTGTGCATCTTTTTTGATTAATTTTGTTTTCTTGGACATAGAAACCCCTGTGCATGTAAGTTAAAGTTCTTCCTTTTTGATATGGTGATGGCACTGTGTCAGTGCTGTGATTCAGTTACTACTCTGATGATCAGGATCAAGTAACATCAGAAAGTAGTGGTAAATAGAAGGTGAACTATCTGCCTGAACTGAGTGGAGCTTTCTGTTGGTGTAGTAAAAAAAGCTTGTAATTTATTGCTCCTAATAAAAGGAGCAATTATAAGAGAATCTACTATTTCAAGTTCATGTATTATACTATGCCTGTGTGGCTTAAATGGTAGATGTGTTTCATATCAAATGCAGGTTTCAGAGTGTGCTTACGCTTTTACTTGCTTGTGTTACAGAACAAGGTGATGTAAATGACTACTTGCTTGTTTTGCACAGCCATACAATGTTACATTCCTTTGTCATTCAACCAGGCTTTTCATGGTAGAGTGAATCTGTTTGTGAAGGGTATGGTTTCCACCTGTAAAATCACTTACCTTAATTATATTGGGTCTAGTTATATAAAGCTCAAAAAGAAAGGCACTGATTTAAAAAAAATAAAAATAAAAACCTAAAAAAAAAGTTGTAGAGAAGAATTTTGAAGTTGATGTGCCTAAGGAAATAATGCTGAGAGTCCCGTTGGGTCTTGTCTCCTTTCCCTAGAGGAGTATTCATCGTTAATTTTTTGTATGTAATTGCAAGATGCTAGGCTTAAATGAGGAGCCTTGAAGTGAAGGACATTATTTAATACTTCCCCTACTATCAGTATGGTTCATTTGAGCAGGTAAACTGCCATATTGTCAGCTTCTTGTAACTTGCTTTAAAATAAGCAAGAGAAAAAAACCACTTCTTAATGCATCTCTTAAAGATATGAAAGAGGGTACAATTGGAGACATGGCAGTCCTGGGAGTAACGGAAAGTTTCCAAGTCAAGAGGCAAGTTTTGCTGAGTGCGGCTGAAGCAGCAGAAATGATTCTTCGTGTGGATGACATTATTAAAGCAGCACCAAGGTATGACTGTAGTATCTGCACTGCTCA
The DNA here is from genome assembly GCA_013399475.1 of Chauna torquata. NCBI lineage: Eukaryota > Metazoa > Chordata > Aves > Anseriformes > Anhimidae > Chauna > Chauna torquata. The sequence continues at coordinate 461,532 of VXAL01016229.1, read as the reverse complement.
GTTACAGTGGTGTAGAATAACCTCCTTCCATGGAAGACTAGATCTGCAGAAAAGCCTTGTCCTAAAAATTGTATTTGAAATGAAGACCGACATCTGACATGCTAACATTCATTTTATACGAACGTTTTGCATTAGCAGTATGAACAGGCCTTCAGAGTCATCAGTGCACTTAAAACAGCGTGTCTGAGAAATGCCTAGTTAATCTTAAGTCACCAGCTACTCATGTGCCACTTAAAGTACTAAAACATCTGCAGAAGTGGTTGACCAAAATGGAAGGGATATTGGGGGTGAAACGTTGTAGTTAAATGTGCAACTGCTTCTGTAGTGGAATCTGCAGCTAAAACAAGATCTCATTTGTTACAGTGTATGGGAAGAAATCCTGTCTACCCCCACTATGAGCTAATTTGCACTATTTAGTGAATCAGGTTTTTTTTTTTTTAACCATGGTCAGAGCTGGTATATTATCACAAAAGGCAGTACCATCTCAAAGCTGTGAGATAAAACCAGTATTGAGTGCAAAATATCAACTAAAAATAAAAAAATAAAGGCAGGTGAGGGGAGGCTGCTGAACCTCAGTGCAGGGGGAAACTTTCTGATTTTTCTTTTTCTCCCCAGAAAACGTGTACCAGACCATCGTCCATGTTAAATTTTCTCCAGTACCTGAGGATGCGTGGACCAGATCGCACCTAGTAATTTTTTAAATGATCTAGTTTTTGTGAGGTTATGGAACAGAAGCTTGAGATGAGCAGCTCCATCAATGCCAAGAAGCAACTGTCTTCAGTTGATTATAACTTATTTCAGTTCATATGTGTTGTGGGGAAGATTCACTTATGCAACCCTATTCCTTCTGTTCCTTTCCAGGTTCCACTTAAAATTAACTGAAATAAAAAAAAAAAATCAAATTCATCAAAGTTGTATTTGTCTTTGTGTAGAGCCAAGAAGTGCAGTTTCATTAGAGAAGTCACTGCACATCCTCACTCAGCCTTAAGATACTTGAAACTGAGCGGACAAGTCAGTGTTAAGGATATCCTCTCATGCTGGAGTTCGTGCCTTCGTAGCTTTCTGGCTTGGGTTGACTTCGTTTTCTGTAAGCAGTTTGTTCCAGCCCTGGCTGTGTAGGTATTGAGTTGGGATCCAAGAAATAGGCTTTAAAGTTGTTATCCTTTTGTAGTGATAGTGGAGTCTTGCTTATTTTTTGATGCTGAAAGGAAGACGGAAAGCTGAAGAGGAGCCTTAGTCAATGTGCAGAACTGTAACTTCAATGGTTACAGCTTTTTTACACTACAAATCTTATGTAGGTAGTTCTGCTGAGAGGGGCTTGGGAGGGAGATAGTCTGGGAGAGATACCAGCATTCTGGACCAAATAGTCTGTGTGTTTGTTACATACCAGGCTCAGACTGGCTGTCTTTACCCATACGTATTCTTATAGTAGGAGGGCAGTTGGTGGGAAACGTGCCACACTGCACAGCATTCCCTCTTCTCTTCCCTCTTCCGCTCCCCACGTGCCTGTTGTGACCTGTCTTTATATTCTCTGTTCCAGTAGTTCCTGCAAAGGTAATGTGTTTCTTTACTAGACTCTTCTTTATCAGGAACTCGGGTTGTAATGAAGTCCCGTTCCTGCAGCAGTCTTCACACAGATTTTTGATGATGATGATTCTAAGCAGAGACGGGCGGAGGCGCCCCTGCCTGAGCTGTAGCCTATACAGGGGTGCTGGCTGGGCTGCGTGACCCGTCTGGCCCTTCGAGTGTACTGCAGCACTGAGTCTGCCAAGGCAGGAAGATTAATCTGAAATCATGAAAAGTATCTGTGCAAATGTTTTTCTTCCTGAAATGAAGAGAATCTGCTTACAGAATGCTTCCCCAAAGTCAAGATAGACTCTCTTCAAATTACCCGAAGTGACGATACTGTTTTAAGAGTAGTAGTAAACAAACCTTTAAAAAGCAGGTGAAAGCACGTTTTCCCCTGCCCCCTCAGATAAATAGAGAACCAAGTTAGTTCCATAGGACATAAAACATTGAATGCTGATGTTAAGGAAGCCTCCAATTCTCGTCTTGCTGAATAATTTTCCTTCGTAGAAAGAAATTGTTAGAAAAAGCTTAGAAAAAGGAAAGGGATAATTCAGTTAGTTACAAAGAAAGACAATTTAGCTCAGTGAGACTAGTACACTTTATTCAATTTAATGAATATAGTGAGTACACTGCATGGGTGCCAGCCAGGTCCAAATGCAGGCTTCATTTAACAAGACAGCAAGTGCTAACAGAGTCTATATATTTCCAGAGAATTTTTCAAGAATATAAATGACATTAAGCAGTCACGAAGTGGCATTGAATCAAACCTTTTATGGAAAGTCAGCTGTCACTTCTGCATGCTGTTTTGGAAAGATAGTTCCACTTGAGAAGCGAGGGAGAGGGGAATGGCTGCTCTGTGCCACTACGGGCTTCCCCCCCCCTTTTATAAAAAAGCTGTCTTCTACCAAACTGAATGCTCAATGCTATGGAATCTAAAGCTAAAAATGTGAAGTCACTTTGAGCCAGATTTCTATTCTGTGCTACACAATGAAAGCAAAACATACCTTAAAAAAATAAAAGTTCAGTGCATTTACAAGGGAATCTGAACAGGTCTGAGTTTTGCAAGCTAGAGCAATACCCTGCTGGAGTCAATTGAGTAAAGTTTGCCTCAACGTCAGTTTCTGTATAAGCCTGAAGAGGCAGGCTCCCAGCCTTAGCTTTTCTTCATGCAGGGCTACCTTTGCAGCAATTGTGGTTCTTCCATTTCAGTCAGGGCTTTGATTTTCTTTGCTACTGCATCAAAACAGGGCAGGTACAGCTGCCCTTACGGGCAGTGTTGTCGGCTAGATACGAACTAACAGAAAAGCACCTAGCTTTCCTCGCCATCATTTAAAATGCTACTTGGCAGTAACAAAACCAGAATGGTCACAAATTTTCCAGGAAGAAGACAGCAGCTGTAAGAGGAGAGCGCTCTGGTATGCGTTGTTCCCTTGGCAGTACAGCCAGGGCTCCACTACCATGTACCACGCAGTAGGCAGGGAAACCTTCGAGCTGTTCCTTCTGGTGCTGCATTTCGAACAAGTCATTGAGACAAGTGCCGTGGGTTGGTTATGTTAAAGCTGCAACTCCCAGCAGCGATTGTCACCTTGCACAGTGGCTTCCAGCTGAGCTTGGACACCTCAGCAAGGTGGAGGGAGGGAAGGCGAGCCCACAGGCTTCTCATGGATGAAGAACAGCGAGTCCGTATGTGCTCTGTACAATCCACCCATGGGAAGCATGTAAAGCGTGCCTCCATCCCTACTGCGAGCTCTGAGTGGTCCCCACAGGGGCCGAGGGAGAACTCTTTGCTCTAGAGAGCGTGCCGGGCGCTGCGCAAATGAAGGTGGCTGTAGAGGAGCATTTTGCTGTTACCTAGCTCTGAACCAGGGCACCTACACCTGAGGACTGCCAGGTGGCACGATGCTCTCCGGAAACCAGCAAGCGAGGGAGCAGCGGAGTCCGGGCGGCGTTGTGGGTGTGCTGCTGCCTTTGCCAGTGGTGGTGGCTGAGCATCATCAGGACTCGGCTTCTGACTCGGGCTTGTCGGTGGGAGGTGGCGAAGGTCTCTCATCAAGTGTGATTTCTATCACTGCCCCAGACCGCTTGCGGGGTTCAGGGGTCTCCTCCGACCATCTCCCCACCCTGCGCACCCCTTTGGCCACTTTGGGCGCGTTCCTGCAGGGGTTGTGGTCGTAGATCACCAGCTTCAGGCCGGGGAGGTGAGCCAGGCTGGGAAAGAACCGGATGGCGTTGCGATCCACGTCGATCACCTCCAGAAAAGGCATGTGCAGCAGCACGGGGGGGAACTCGGACAGCAAGTTGCCCGAGAGCCAGATGGTGCGCAGCTCCTGCAGGCACCGCAGCTGGGCGGGGAGCGTGCGCAGCGCGTTGGAGCCGGCGTGCAGAGTCTTGAGCAGGCTGAGCTCGCACACCACCTCGGGCAGGTGCTGCAGGCAGTTGGACTCGATCCAGAGGGTCTTGAGGTTCTGCAGGAGCCGGAGCTCGAGGGGCAGGCTGCAGAGCTTGTTGTTGCCCAGGTAGAGGATGCACAGCTGCTTCAGCGTGCACACGACCAGGGGCAGCGCCTTGAAGTTGTTGAAGTCCAGCGCCAGGATCTGGAGGTTTTGCAACTGCTCCAGCTCGGGAGGGAGGTGGTTCAGGTTGTTGTCACTCAGGTACAGCTTGACCAATTCCCTAAAAGAGCAAATGTGCAGAGGCAGCCTCCTCAGCTGTCTGCTGCTCAGATCCACCATCTTATCCACTGGCATCTCTTCCAGGTCTTCCAAGACGCACTTCTGGCACTCGTCAGAGGGCACAAAAGCAACTATGGCTTTCAGACTGTTGCCCATCCTGGGCCCTTCTTTGTTCAGAGACCGCCGGGGCTGTGAGGGACGGGGCCAGCCTTGGTTTTCTCCTGCTGTGCACTGGCCTGCTGGTAAATCTGTCCTCCCAATTTAAGGCTCTGTTTACATGGCACTAGGCATTAATCTCAAGGGCTCTGAAATGTTTCTGATAAGTGAATGAGTGTTCGGTGATGGGGATTACGGACATGATGACGGAGAGCGCAGGTCTCCCTGCCTCGCACACACACTCACTCCCCCTTGGCTCTCCCAGAAAACATCCCATCGTCCTTCTTCCTGCACACTATCGATGTTCTCCAGTTTTGCCCCAAACTGTTGCATTGATGGAAACCCCGCTCCTCTTGGTTTGCTGTGGTTGTGCTGTCTGCAGCTGGTACAGGCTGGAGAAAATAAACACCACAGAAGACAGCGTTTTTAAACTAAAATGTTTAGTTTTAATTAAAATTTCAGTGGAAATGTCAGCTGTAATCTAATTGTTGTTTAAAATACCTGTCAAGACTTGACTGACTTTCCAGACGAGTGGCACTTTTATGAGTTTTCTTTGCAAGGTGCCAAATACATAATTTAACAGTGTAACTTGCCACCCAGTACTTATCTTAAACCTCTAACACAAATACTTGGCAAACTGCTATCTTTAGCTGCTCCAGTATTTATGTTCCTAATTTAACCGTTTACTATACCCTCTGGCACCCTTAACTGTGTAGGGCCTTTTTCATTAGATTATATTTTGCTTCTTGTCTGAATCCCAGTTTAATACACTCGGTATCACAACTGGCCAAGGCTGCTCTCCAGCCACCTTCCGACTGTGCTACTGCAATCCCCAGACTAAAACATGGTGAGAAACTGCCATGGATTTGATTATATCAAGAATTCTCCCCCGTGACTGGAAAAAGGGAAACATCACTCCCATGCTTAAAAAGGGTAGAAAGGAAGACCCAGGGAACTACAGGCCGGTGAGCCTCACCTCTGTGCCTGGGAAGATCACGGAGCAGATCCTCCTGGAATCAATGTTAAGGCACATGCAAGACAAGGAGATGATCTGAGACAGCCAACACAGCTTCACCAAGGGCAAATCGTGCCTAATCAATCTGGTGGCCTTCTACGATGGAGTGACTGCATCAGTCGACAAGGGAAGACCAATTGATGTCATCTACCTGGACTTCTGTAAGGCCTTTGACACAGTTCCACATGACATCCTGATCTCTAAATTGGAGAGAGAGGGGTTTGAAGGATGGACCATTCAGTGGATAAGGAATTGGCTGGATCGCCACACCCAAAGAGTTGTGGTCCATGGCTCTGTGTCCAGGTGGAGGCCAGTGACGAGTGGTGTCCCCCAGGGGTCTGTCTTGGGACCAGTGCTGTTTAAGATCTTTATCAGTGACACAGACAGTGGGATCGAGTGTACCCTCAGCAAGTCTGCAGACAACACCAAGCTGAGTGGTGCAGTTGATACAACAGAAAGGAGGGATGCCATCCAAAGGGACCTGGACAGGCTTGAGAGATGTGCCCACACGAACCTAATGAGGTTCAACAAGTCCAAGTGCAAGGTGCTGCAGCTGGTTTGAGGCAATCCCAGACATGAGTACAGAATGGGAGAAGAACTCATTGAGAGCAGCCCTGTGGAGAAGGACTTGGGGGTTGTGGTGGACAAAAAGCTCAACATGAGCCAGCAGCGTGCACTTGCAGCCCAGAAGGCCACCTGGATCCTGGGCTGCATCAACAGAGGTGTGGGCAGCAGGTTGAGGGAGGTGATTGTCCCCCTCTGCTCTGCCCTCGTGAGGCCCCACTTGGAGTCCTGCATCCAGGTCTGGTGCCCCCAGCACAAGAAAGACATGGACCTGTTGGAGTGGGTCCAGAGGAGGACCACGAGGATGATCAGAGGGCTGGGGCACCTCTCCTATGAAGAAAGGCTGAGAGAGCTGGGGATGTTCAGTCTGGAGAAGAGAAGGCTCCGGGGAGACCTCATTGTGGCCTTTCAGTACTTCAAGGGGGCTTATAAAAAAGATGGAGAGTGAATTTTCACATGGGCAGAAAGTGATAGGACAAGGGGGAATGGTTTTAAACTAAAAGAGGGGAGATTTAGATCAGATGTTAGGAAGAAATTATTCACTCAGAGGGTGGTGAGGCACTGGAACAGGTTGCCCAGAGCAGCTGTGGATGCCCCATCCCTGGAGGTGTTCAAGGCCAGGTTGGATGGGGCCTTGGGCAACCTGGTCTAGTGGGTGGCATCCCTGCCCATGGTAGGGGGTTTGAACTAGATGGTCTTTAAGGTCCCTTCCAACCTAAACCATTCTATGAGTCTATGAAATGTGATGTTAGAGGTGGTGACTATTGAGATGTGACTGTACTGTGTAAGCTGTTCCCCTTACTCTCAACAAGACCTGTGCCATTCAGGTCAGGAGCACCTCTGGTTTTTTGGAGCAAGCTTCCCATCTCTATGTGCTTTGACTTCTTGCACTGCTGCTGTTTTAAGCTTCCTTGTGGATTGTCCCACTGGTGTCAGCCACGGCTCTGCCATGACCTTTGGATTTGAAAGCTGGCAGTGTTTAATGTTGAAGCAGCCTCTCTGGCAGCTGTCTGTCTGATATCTGCAGCTCATTGCTGCCATTTTCCACTCTTGCCATAATTTAGGGAAGATACTTTCTTCAAGCAATCTGCAGTCACTTGCCAGGAGTCAGGTGCTACACAATCAAAACGTGCAATTGCCAGGAGGCAAGTATTCTTGGAAAAACAAAAGGCAGTACAAATGGAAGACTGAGAAAAAGGCAGTATATCAAACCGTTAGGTGGCCTCATGATCTCTGGTCAAATCTGATGATACAGAGCTCTCCGATCACTTGCTTTTGAATATAAAGCAGCTTTTAAATATAAATTGGGTGTAGGCTATAGGCTGTTTTCTAGTGTCTATGCCATGCAGAACTGATGTCATGAAGCGTATGGAGGATTTACAGGGGGAGGAGAACAAGAGAGGGCAGCTGGGGACCAGTATTGCAGCGGGATGGAGAACAGCGAGCGCTGCAACCTGGGTGCTGTAAAATAGCACGGAGAAGCTGGGCAGAATATCAAGAGAGCGAAGATACATTGCACTTGCCTGTGGCCTTGCTGCAGAAGAGTGGCGTTGAGAACACTCTGACTACAAGGGTGGGAAGTGCTGCCTGCCAGCTCTAAGTGCCAGGCTGCACCGAATGAGCTTCACTGAGCAGCCACTTCTTCGCTGCTTTAGCACTACGCACCCGTGCAGAGGATTGCCATGGGGCACGTGCCGTGTCTGAATTTCGCACAGCCTCCTTTGCCAAGCAATTACCCAGGGGTGTGTTCTGACAAGAAAATATTCTTGTGGCTTTTGTATTTTCTTCCATTTCTAAGAGGCTGTGGCAACTTCTGAAAAAGGCCACCTGCCCCACTGCAGGTGTGGAGGAGCAAATGCATTTGGCATAAATAAAAAGGGCTGAGGGGCAGAATTTACACCCATGACAAAGATATGTCCCTTAGGCAAATCCTTTCAGATATCCTGCTGATCACAACAGCATAAAAGCCTAGGTAAGAAGACATCAATAATGTAGTTTAGGTATATTTTTCTTAATAATCCACATGGAGAGAAATAACTTTGCAATATACCTTATGTCTATAGACATGTGTATGTAGATTTTTTTTCTACTTGAATTACTTCTACTCAATGAACCTTTTAAGCTCCAGAAAAATATTTCTTAGGGATCCTCTGCATTGTAGTTTAATCATTATTCCAGTTTATCAAAAAAAGTCACGATGACCTTTCGCTGCTGCATTTTGTACCTCTATTGGCTAAATGAAAGTCTGCTTGGAACATGCTGTGAGATCAGAGTACTTGGGAAAAAATAACCTTCATGTTGTGGGATAATAAAGGTCTACATTTGCAATAAAATGAGCAATGTTGATCCTTCTAAGAATTAGTGACTCAAAAAAGGAAGTGAGGCAGAGACGGTCCCCTCTGCAGACCCAGTGCTGTATTCTGAAAGTCGCTTCATGTCTTTGGAGTCACTCCTGATGCCCTACAACATGAGCATTAATGACTTCCCAGAAGCATTTGTGGCATTTGAGGAAAAGTTCAAACGATAAAGGCGCTCAGCACAGACATTGTCTTGCTCTTGTCAAAGTGACAGTGCCGTACCAGAGGGCACGACATCGGCTCTGCTGCGTGCAGAGGGGTTTGTGTGGGCTTCCTGAGAAATTCTGCTGCTTACTGAAAGCTCACTGATGGCCACATCTCTCGCTCTGTGCAGATCTTCACTCGCTCATCTTGTTTCCAGCTTGTAGGTCTCGTAGCTCGGTGGCTGGGATGGCTGCTGGAAAAAAGCGCAGTTGCTCATTGAAAACTTGTGCAAAAATTCTGAGTCGAGAAGGAACAGGGAACCCTGCTCAAAGCTAGACATTTCAGGAACATCACAATAAAATGTAAATTGATACAAAAGCTGTGTGTTACTAGTCTTGCATTCTTTTTATTTTATTTTATTATTTTTTTTAAACCAAAGATTAGAATAGAGATCCTGCTGCTTTCTCAGACTCAAAGCTCTGCACACAGCTGCAGGGCTACTCCAGGCTCAGCCTCTGCTGAGAGCAGCTTTTGTAGCCCTCGTAGGTCTGGAGGTGAGTCTGAAAAAAGCAAAACATGTATTTCAAAATCCAGGGGAACTAACAAAGTGAGCTCTACATTTGTTAATTTTGAGGCTCTCATGCCTTTCTTTGGTCAGCCTGACATAGTAAGTCAAGAGGCTTGAAGGAACAGTTTTTAAAAATGTCTTTACTATACGCTGAGAATTTCTTGGTACACATTTATTTAAAGTCTGTGACTGGCATTTAGACCCCTTCTTTGCTCACAAATACTATGTGTTTGTTCTTTTTTTGTTGCTTTTTCTTTCCTAGAACACCACTGTTAGAGCAGGTGATGACTCCTTAGTTTTGCATGTTTTTGTCATTCATTCTTTGTGACGCACTTTCACATTCAAAAGATTCAAAAGTCTCGTAAGTAAGTTGTAGGCTCAGTGCTGAGCCTTCTCCTAGAGGGCTAATGGGCTTTGTTTTGCCATCTGTCAGATCAGAGTCTCTTTTTGGCACTATTGTTTTTCTGCCAGCCTGACATGAACCCAAATGCCAGGCAGGGGTGGGAGCGGTGAACCTCAGGAAACTCTTGGGTAAATCAATCTGCGCGACCGATTCCAAACGTCCTGCTGAAACCTGCGCAGCAGAGACTCGGCAAGGGACGGCCTTAGCGGCTGTGTGACAGGGGAAAGCTACTGGCTGTTTACTTCTGTGTGTTGCAGGCTGTCATCTTTTTGACTTTTAAGACCCTTTTTTCTTTTCTTTTTTTTTGGGGGGGGTGGCAATCACACATATTTGGACCGGAGCTCACACATAAACAGAGGATTAATCTTCAGTTGTTAGGGGATGGCTTGTGACAACCCAACCAAATGTCCATGTGCTCAGTCCTGCTGAAATGTCTCCATGTAAAAGTGAAACAGTTATGTATACTTTGTCCTCTTTCTCTGCCTTGGACACTTCTGGGCTACTTGTCTCTACAGCGAGCTCGAAAAGCAGCTTACGCAGAAGCAATTCTTTGTGCTGCCTTCTCTTTCCCATGCTAACAGGAGCCAGGCTTCCCCCATTTATTTTATTTATGTGAAAGATACTAATGAGTGTTAGTAAAATGTATTTTTTGGTCTAGACTGTGTCCTGGTTATCGATGCCCAGCTTCTCTGGGCACCAATATTTGCACAATCCAGCAGTCGCTCTGAGAACAAATTCATCAGCTTGCTGCCAAAGCCCTGACCTGCTGTAATTGATTGACCTGACGAGCAGCCCTCTGCTAACATCGAAGTATAAAAGAGAGACTTCCGAGTAAATGAGCGTCGTCGGACTCCGGGCCAGCGGAAGCCATGAGGGTGATACTGCTGGCTGTGGTTTACATCCCCTTCAGCGTGGCCATGGAGCGGTAAGAGCTCGTGCCTGCTGTCAGTGGCTCCTTGCGTCTAAGCTGGCTTCCTGGGGTGACCTGTGCTTATTCTTACCTGAGGTCTCTGAAGAGATACAAAGAGAAAAGACAAGTTTATGAGAACTCTAGAGAGGAGATCCAGTTAGATTTCATGTATTTCTTTTATTTGCATAGAGTCCCACTCATTCGATTCAAATCTATCAAGAAACAACTTAAAGAAAAGGGAGAATTAGAGGAATTCTGGAGGAATCACCACCCCGACATTTTTGCTCGGAGGTACCTGCACTGCTTCCCTGCAGATATTACTTTATCGGTAGGAACCGCTTCAGAAAGGCTGTACGATTACATGAATGTAAGTACGGTTATAGTAATGCAATCATAAGGACTCTGTTCTGTTGAAGGCAGATTTTTTTCCCCAGGACATTTGAAATCAAGTCTCTCAGTGAAATTATGGGACTTGGGATGGGAGGCTCATTGTAAATACTAGATCATCAAAAATTCGTTTACTACTTTGCAAAATACAACATGTATAGATCTAGGTTAGCATGGGACCTGGGCAGAAAGCTGATGTAGTCTAGTAGTGGTAGTCCTGTGACAAGTTTGATTTTTGGCTAGATCTGTGTTGGCCTTCATTGAGTCTCCAAACAAATGTGGAAGGTTTGCCTCTATCAATCTTGGGTCAGGATTGGTCTTTTAGCAGCAGAATCTGATTAGTTCATTTAGCTATATTCTATTTATCAGAAACTTGGATCTTTGCCTGTTATAAAATACCCCCAAAATCTCATTTATTTGATCATATGGAGTCATAAATCAGTGATGACAAAGACCCAAGTAGTGTTTTTATTTTTCTGCTTTGTCTTCTGAGCTGGATGTGTGTTAAATATTTGAGACTGACCTGGGTCTGTAAACTGAGAAAGGAAAAACATGAATGTCATTGGATCTCAGATAGGCAAGTCAGCAGGCCAACCATTTTGTAAGCTGTCTTTCCTGATTTTAGCATCATGTCCATTTTGTTGGTCTGTTTTCTATTTATTTATTTATTTATTTTGGTTCTTCTGTTATGTTTGTCTAAAAGAAAGCTAAGATGCAGAAATGTTGTGGAGGCTGCATGTGGAGAGTGACAGGAAGGCAAATTATTCAGACAGAACTTTCTGACAGTCGAGGCTCATAAGAAAATATGTCAGGATGAGCTAGAGATGTGAGCGAGGAAGAACAAAGGAAGCAGAAAAATTTCAGCCTGCTCTTAGACTTATCAAAAAGGGATAAGTATCAAAATAACAAAACAAAAAACACTTCCCCAGCATATCCAGCTAGCATCAGTAACAGTTTTGTGGAGATTTCAGTGTGGGGTGTTTGTGGGTTAGTTTTTTTTTGGGGGGGGGGGCACCAAAGTGGCATAGAGCTGTCTCACTTTACAGACTAATCGAAGGAATAACATCCTGCTGTATAGCTGGATATTCTGTTACACGGCATGCATGCTTGCATTATAGTTATCTCGTTCATGTAAACTCTGGGGTCAGAAAGTATATTCAGTGTATTAATTAACAAGCATGCACTGGAAGATACATACTCAAATATTTGTATTGCTACAAAAGGCTTGGCACTGGGTATTGCTTTTCTATCTGCCTTTGAATTCCAGAAATTCTTCTTCCTAAAAATAGGTCTCTTAATGCTGAAGTGCTCTTTCGTGGCCAGATACGGGCACTTAGACATGCTGGATGTTGATAAGCTCTTCACTTCAGCATTCACGTGTCCACAGATTATCTTCAGCTGATGTCCAAGGACGGTCAGTGGTTCCTTTATCCACTGGATGAACTTTGCTCAGTACATCAGATACGGTCTGTGGAACAGAATTCATTTTTAACTTGCTAATAGCTGCTAATTACAGTACGCCCAAAGGAAACCACTGGTTTCTTTCTGACATCCATGGGGAATGGCCTGAGAGCCTGCATGGCTGTGCGTGAGCTTCGTCCTGGGCTGACCTTGCCCCACTGAAGTCAGTGCAGGAGGGCTCATTGACTTCGCTAGCAACCAGCTTGCACATTTGCCCAAAACGCTTTGAAATGCCGCACCGTTACGCATGCAGCTGGCGTGAAGCCTCCTGTCCACAGCCACTCGTGCAGCCAGAAATAATTCCCCACCCGGCAGAGGTGGTGTGCGTTCACGTTTAGCTGAAATTGTGCTGCAGACCTGGAGAAAGCGTTGCATCGTGCTCCAGAGCCTGCCTGCTCCTCAGCAGCAGCTGCCAGGGAGGCAGCGCGGGGCTGACCGGGTTGTCCCCCCCAGGCGCAGTACTACGGAGTTGTGAGCGTTGGCACGCCGCCTCAGAGGTTCACCGTGGTGTTTGACACCGGCTCGTCCAATTTTTGGGTCCCTTCCGCTTATTGCATCAGCGAAGCGTGCAGTAAGAAACCTTACTGTCCCTTGCACTCCTAATATCCTGGGTAAATGAGCTGCAGCCAAGCACGGATCTAACTGGCTTTTTTTTTTTTTTCTTATAAGGCCATGTGTGAGCAAATTTGGGAAAAGGCCAAAATGTTGCTCTCTGAAACTGCCAGGGGTTTGGGAGGGGAGGGTCTGGAGCAGCCCCGAAGGCCGCCCTTGCCTTGCCAGCTTGCTCCTCCGCTGCTGCTCCTCTGGGCTGGTGGCAGCCGGGGCAGGCAGCGGCTGCAGCTGCCAGCATCCCCCTGCACCGCCGGCTGGCAGGCATGAAAATAAACCTGGGGGAGCTACAGATAGCGGCGGGATTGTTGATTTTTTTGTTTGGATTTCCTGCTCACATTTAAAAGCCCCCCCCAAAACCCCAAGGTATTCTGAGAGCAGAAAAACGGGGTGTCTGCGGGGGGACAGGGGCCTCTGTTGATGGCTTCTTCATCAGAAAAGCCAAATCTGCCTTGCCTGTGTCTCGGCCAGCTCTGTACAGGGGAGTGGGTGAGCGGCCAGGACCTTCCCTCAGGGCACAGGTGTCATCTGTTCTGTGCAGGGGTGCACCAGAAATTTAAGTCCTTTCTGTCGGACTCGTATGAGCACGGCGGGGAAGCCTTCTCCTTGCAGTATGGCACCGGACAGCTTCTGGGCATCGCTGCCAAAGATACGCTGCAGGTGAGCGTCCTGCCAGGATGGGTGTCCGCCTCCAGGGCAACACCAGCATATTCAGGCTCTCTGCTCTACATTTCATAAATGGAATGAATCCATCGATGTGGGCCTGAAATGTGTCTAATTTCTTGGAACTGATGGTGTCTTTACTTTCACTTGTTCTTTTTTTTGTACTGAACAGATCAGTAACATCTCCATCAAGGGACAGGACTTTGGTGAGTCCGTGTTTGAGCCAGGAACAACCTTTGCCCTTGCCCACTTTGACGGCGTGCTGGGTTTGGGATACCCCTCCTTAGCAGTGGGCAATGCTCTGCCCGTGTTTGACAGCATCATGAACCAGCAGCTGGTGGAGGAGCCGGTCTTCTCGTTCTACCTGAAAAGGTCAGTCTTAAAAGTGACAGTGCCAAACGAGAAGCGAATGTACACTAGTTGTTGATAGAGACAACAGTGCATCTATATAAATCTTCAATTCCAGAAAGTACTTTCCCCCATTTTCCTCCTCCTTTTATTTTTTATTTTTATTTTTTTTTCAATTTGCCACTGAAAAAAATTGGAGTGTAAGGAAAAACTGTGTTGGGAGGGGACCATCAAGTTTTGGACAGACATTTCTTGTTGGAGCTGGTCATAGACAAAAGAAAAGTTCCCAGCTCAGACTTGGAGTGTCCTGAGCTGCCGGGGGTTTCCTTATCGCCAGTGGAGATGAACAGAAATGCAGTGCTACACCCAAGTGGCCACATTTCAGAAGAGAAATGTTCCCTAATCTGAACCTAGCTGTAACTCCACCAATTTATCTAGAGTTTATTCCGAGGTGAGAGCAGCAACCGGCTCAACCTGCTCCTAGTGCCTGTCTTCAGCCCTTGGCAGCCTACAGTAAGTTTTCTCAGAGATTGCTTGGATGCTCTGAAGTGGGACCTATTCAGAAATAATCAGCTTCAGCCATCCATATCTGAATTTAGAAAGGGCTGTGGTTCATCTTCTGTTTTTTAAGTGTAATCTTGTTGGTGTACGCTGACATACTCCCATGTCTCTGCTAATGTGTGCTCTGCTTCCAGAGGAGATGACATTGAGAATGGTGGTGAGTTGATCCTGGGGGGGATAGACCATTCCCTCTACAAAGGCTCAATTCACTGGGTCCCAGTCACCGAGAAAAGCTACTGGCAAATACACCTGAACAAGTATGTATGTATGAAATACGTGGTGAAATTCACCTCCCTAGGTAAAGCACGCAGAGGCAAAACCGCCTAGCAATACAGATGCAGGAGGACTTGGCTGCAGTGTTTCACCTTTGGGGCCCTCAAAGAGAGGGCTTGCCCGGATGAGTGAGGATTATCAGCTCCACAGCTCTGCTGTGACATGGGTAGCTGGTTTCTGGAAGAGCATTCTAAAATGCTTTAATATGATTCACCAGTGGTCAAACTGACTCTTGGTGGACTATTCAGTGAAGTGGCTAAGGCGCCAATGAACTGAATCCAGCTCCAGGTCCTGTTCTAATCTTTCCTTTTAACCTTGGTCAAAGTAGTTAGTGTTCCTCTGGTCGTGCCACGGGAAAACCTTGAGGACACATACCTGTGGGTGAGGAAAAGTTCACCAGCAGGCAGTGAATGATTGAGGCTGCAGGAGTCCTGAGTGAGAAAAATGGGTCACAAATGAGATGTCTTCCTAATTCTGCTTCCTTTCATTACTGGTCTTTTAAGGACAATCTTGTCTTTTAAGACTGGGAAAGCGTGACAGCTGGTTTTAACTTCAGACCGTACTCTGGCACTTCAGCTAGCAATGATGTGTTGCTTCAATCACAGTGTATATACCATTTGCTTAAAGATGCTTTGGTTTTCACTTGCAGTATAAAGATCCAGGGCCGGGTGGCATTTTGCTCCCACGGCTGTGGAGCCATCGTTGATTCAGGCACTTCTCTTATCACCGGCCCCTCTTCACAAATCAGGCGATTACAGGAGTATATTGGGGCAAGTCCATCGCATACTGGAGAGGTAAAAACTATGCAGCCAGAAAACAGCCACAGAGGAAGAGAAACTGGTATTTGGTGCAAAGAGTTTATAGGGTGGGAAAAGGAAGAAAATAACCGAAATAATGGCTCAGAAAGGTGTCAGAGAAAGCCTTGTTTCCAGGACAGTACTGAACTCAGAGTGGTGCTGATTCTGATGCGTCCACTTTGCTGCCTCAGCCCTCCTCCCAGATGTCCACCTCCTCTCCCACACTCTTCAGTGATGCTGTGTAAGGAAACCGTGGGGGCATTTGGTTGAGGAATTGTTCCATATGCCACTTCTTTTTCCAAAAGGTAATTTTCTTTTGGAAAATCAGGAAAGCACTACCTAACTGAGTCCCCAGCTACAGCTGTGGGCTCCCCAAAGCCAAGGAGTTCCCGAAACCTCAGTGTTGATGGCCAGCCCAGTCACCATCAAGAAGAAATGGAAATGGAAAGGTGTCTTAATTACAGCCCTGTAATGACTCCACTGACGGGACCTCTCACTGTCTGCTCACAGAGAGCAGGCGGTTTCATGCCTGGGCTCCCAGGAGGGACATGTCTGTGTTGCTCACAGTGTTTGCTCCTGGTTGATGAACCACAGGGGCACGGGACAGAACTCACTGCCTCTTATTCTCCCTTCTGAACTTTTTTCCTGTGTTTCCTTGCTGTTTTTCCTCTCTTGCCTGCTGCTTTCTCTTGCGTCCCTCTTGCTGACGCTACCCAACACTCATCCTCATCCCTGCTGTTCCCCCAAGGAGCACCTCTGCCTCCTCCAGCTGGCCGAGGTGGCTGTGATTTGTTGCTTCATGGCCTCTCCAGCCCCACACCTGGCTCCCCACACCTCTCTCTGAGGAGTCTGCATGAGCTGAGGTTGCTCGAGGTTGCCATCCCATCAGGGATGTCTCTCTGCCGCCTTTTGTATCCTCCTGGTGTTAATTTTCCAATACCTGGCAATATCTAAAGCACTGAGATAATGAGCCTGAGATGGCTAAACTGACCCATCTCCAGGGAGGGGACAGCTTATTTTTGCCATGCATTATTGCTGGCCCTTGGCTGACTCCCACAGTTAATTACTACCTTGCTGCAGCTCCAGTACCCCAAGTAAAGCTACCGCGTACAGTTGCTGTTAACTTTGCTGACTCAAAACTGCACTTTGAAGAAAATTAGGAGTGTTACTTTTGCCCAGTGCACTGGGCAAATATCAGAGAGAAAGTGAGCTTTTAATCTGCCTCCGTTTGGAAGAGGAAGACTGGGAGTTGCTTCTGTGTAATTCATGAGGCTTCAGAGTTCTTTTTCAATTAAACTTTAAATTTTGTTTTCATTCAAGTTTTCAGACACATGTTAAGCAGTTTGTTTTGATAACAAGTCAATCTTATAATGGTACATACTCATGGATATAGATAAAATATATATTTCTGAAGTAGTTACATTGATATAATATAAACAAGAAACAGATCCTTGCAGTATACCACTATATGCTCCAATGCTGAAGTAATAGTACTCAGCCGGCATCTCAGATTCTGCAAACAGGAACCTGAAAGCAATATTTTATGTGACTGTTTTTGTGGCGGTCACAGACAGTCTAAGTATATTGGCTCAAATTTATCCCGGTGTAAGTGGGTGCATCTGTCAGCGATTTTACCAGAAGTTTTCTCTCTTTCCAGCAAGGATTAAATTGTTCTGGATGTACTAGCTATGTAAATGAATTATGTCTTGCTTCTCATATCCTACAAGCCATTATACTGGCTCTGTTACCCTTATCCTCCGAATCTCACGGTTTATTTTGCTCTAATGGTATGACACCTGCTAGGTTTACAAAAGACTTAGGACTCAGTTTTCATTAAGCAGATTTAACAACAAAAACAAAACTAGATTCTTCCTCATAGGAAGCCCCTAAAACAATGACTTTAAACACTGTCATTTGCAGCAAAGATCCCTCTGGGGCTTGGAGCATTCTGTAGTACCATTTACCATGCCAGTTGTTTCATGAAATAGCTAGAGAGGCCAGGAAACAATCTGCTGTGTTACTGTAAGTGAATGTATTATTTATAGAAATTAATGGACATGCCAGAGTTTAGTCCTTCTTCTTCTGTTCTTTAAATCCCACTCCAGGGCAGACTTAAGTATAAAATGCTGTGTTCCTCGTGGGCTTTCTGGATGGGTCCTTTTTTTTCCTAAAGCTGTGATGTTACCGGAGGGAGTGGGGTGAGCTGCAGCCACTGTGTGGGCTGGAGACAGCTCCAGGACCCACTCCCAGCCAGGGCATTGGAGGAGTTTTGCTCAGCAGACCTTGCTTATATCTTCGTCACTGAGGCTCACAAGCTTGGTTTTGCTTCCCGATTGTACAGGGGTGACATCAGAGTGCCCCTTCACCTCGTCCCTTTTGGGGCTTGCAATGATTTTCATCATCCCTAAGTCCCCAGGGGCTTTGGTGCACGTGGTCTGGGCTGCTAGGCTGCTTTGACCCAGTGCAGGATCTGCAAAGCTGGAGGGCAGTGTTGGGCCATAAGCCAGCCTGTTGTTGTTTCTCTGTAGTACGTTCACTATTAGCTGCAGCAAAAAGCTTGAATGCAAAGGACAATATTTAAAAAAAAAGGCAAACTAATCACATGTCAACCAGTGCATTGCATACAGTTTCTTGTAGACTGCAGAAGACTGTCCAGCTTGCCCCACATTAGCTTCACCATTGGGCACCACGAGTACAAGCTGACAGCGGAGCAATACGTCGTGAAGGTGCGTATCCTCCCGGCTCCCGGCTCCCAAGACAGGGCTGGAAGAGCCGCTGCAAGGCAATGTGTTTTCTCTTCCAGGAGTCTATTGATGACCAAACCTTCTGCATGAGCGGCTTTCAGTCCCTTGACATCACCACTCGCACTGGCCCACTCTGGATTTTAGGAGACGTCTTTATGTCTGCCTTTTACTGCATTTTTGACCGCGGGAATGACAGAGTGGGATTTGCAAAAGCTGCTCACAGGAAGGATTATTACTGAGTTGCAATAGCATTTATTCTGCCTCATCCCGAATGCTGATGTAATGATCTTCAGCAGACGTGTGAAAAAGGACTATAACTGAAACTCTGAACCGGAATGCAGCCACCCCTCCCCATGTTTAAAGGGCTTGGGGTGATCCTTGTCCCAGATTACATAGTTTGGTTCAATCTCTATGTATTTGCAATTGAGACACATTTTCTTCCTGAACAACTAATGAAGACCACAGCTCTCTGGATGAAGAGAGCTCATCACAGCTCATCACGCAGATCTGCAAGAGGGCAGGAAGGATCAAGACACTTAACTGCAAGCCTAACAAGACGGCCGTTAAGAATGGGTGAAACTAATCCCAGTCTGATCTGTTCCGGGTACCATTTTTTCTTCTTGAGTGCCATTTCCATCTCATTTCCCACTGACTTCATTTTCCTCATTATGTTCCACGTTTTGGCAACCTCATTTCCTTAGTGCTATATAAATTCTCCTTATATGGGCTTGCTCCAACCAATTTGTATGAAGAGGAGTTGGACTGATCCCAGTGTGATCACCACGCTTTCCACTACTGTTCCTTGCAGACAACTTACAGCTCTCTCAAACCTGCTTTTCTCCTGGGTTCGTTCTCACTTGACTCTTTTCTTCTCCTCTTTTGGGTCTCAGTCTTTAATGTTGCCTGACACTTCTGCCCTATGGCAGTTCAGACAGCTGGGAGCAGTATCTATTTGCATTGCAAAAAACAGTTTGCAGTCCATGCAAGGGGAGCTGTTGAGCTTTCTGCAGCTGATTGAGCAGAGAAGATCCACCTAAATTATACCCACTGGAATATTTTTGATTGTTAAAGCTGATGCTGCCCCTGTACATGTGAATAAAACTTGACCAAGCAATATCTGCTTTGGACTCAACACTGCCTTGTTTTGCATTTTCTTGCAGCGGTTCCTGCACTGCCGGGGCTGCCTGTGCTGAAGGGGATGAGAGGGTCAACAGCAATTAAATATCCAGCTTGCTTGGTGGCCTGGAGGGGAGAGGTGGGATGTGTTGGGGCTGCTCTTCTCTCCCTAAAGCAAAAAAAACTCTGTGTGTGGAAAGCCCTGAGCAAGGCTGATGGGCTGGTTGAAAAGACCATGACTTGAAGGCCCAGACATGAAGGATCAAGCCCTCCCCGTCAGGCCCAAATGGTGCGTTACCTCCCACCTCCCCTCACTGCCAGGCCTGACGAGGGGCTGGAGGTAGGCCGCAGTGGTGGCAGATGTGGGCGGTGTCCCCAGGCTGCATCCGCGGTGGCACTGGGGCAAACCCCGCCCTGGGCATCGGGCACCTCCCTGGGGACGTGGGCCCATGGGTTGGGACCGGCTGGGTGGAACCCATGGCTGGGTAGGGCTGTGGGGTGCTGGGGACCAGCCCTGCTTTGGCGTCCCCGGGGCAGGGACCGACAGCCAAGGCTGCCACGTGTCTAGATGTGCTCTACACAGAGCCAGCGCTACGTCCATTGCAGGCCTTGGCAGGGCTACCTTCACGGGATCTTAGGTTTTAAGGCTTCAGCTGTAAGACTCAGTATTAACAAAGCGAGACAGTTTGTGTGTAGGTCTCTCTGATATACTGGTCCTGCCTTCAGGTATGAAATACTTTCTCTCTCCAGTGCATGTTTTCACAGCTCTGCATTTGCAACTACATCATGTTAGACATTTGGTATCACAGCTATCAGCCTGCAGCAACAGCAACTCATCTGCCATTTGTTTCTTTTTTGCAGAAAAGATTAAACTGTATGAAGTTACCATTTATTTCAAGATTACCTCACCTTATCCCCTCTTTGTCCAGATCATTCTTAAAGAACAGAATGACCATAAGCAAACTTCTTTGTCTAGAAAACTTCTTTTTTTTTGGTCAGAAAACAAGGCAAACAAACATCTATGAAGATGTATCACTTATTTAACAGCAGCTGGCTATTTTTGTTTTCCCTGCCATGCAGCTGACTTAACATGCTGGTACATTTCCATTATTTCCAAAATACATGTATATTCCTTGAACAAGAAATTGCAATTAGAGTTAGAGATCTGTTATTTATGACTTAGGATTTTAAGGGTGGTGGGATGTGTTCTTGCAGCATGAACACTGACAGCTTGGCTCTGTGAGTCCTGGCATAGAGCATGAACACATCCTAGAAATCACTGGAAAGTCAAGCTGAACGTGCAGGGACCATCGCTCTCTTTATACTGGTATATCTCATCCTGTTTAAGATTAACACCGCTTGATGGGAGCAAGCTGTTGTTCTGACATATTTATCTATGCTGGCCCTATTATCTCCTCTGTCTTTTCTAGCTTTGCCTACTTCTGTGGGTCTGCCTCTCTGGTCCTGGTAGACATCAAGTTCACTTGCATGGTGGGTCAAACCTTTGCCAGAAGTGTTTCTTGACAGTTCAATACAGTCAAGACAATAGTGTTTTGCAAAATGCCTTTATTCATGCAATAATTCTACATTGTTTATGCCAGTGAACATGAATTGTAAATTGTTGGGGTTGCTAAAATAGTCCATTTACCATGCTAAGGCAAATAGTTTACCAAAAGAAGTGCCTAAGAGAGCACATAATTCCAAAAGATAATTTAATACAAGTCAGAGCCTGCAGATGTTTGCAAAAGTGAGATAACAGACTAAATGAGAGGAAATTTTTCTGATAACTCATCCCAGCACTAGTTTCTTTGCAAGCTAATGAACAGAATATTACAGCTAACCTGGAGCTGGCCTGCTATGTGTGAAATGCTGTTTGTTTATTGCAGAATATACCATGGGACTTCAGAGTTGTCATTCCTAATTTAACATATGTCTGCATGTAATAGATACCTCTGTGGACTTAACTGAGGCTTATGCACTCAGTGGCTACTGTATGGCTCCCCTTGGCCTCCACTGAAGAATGAACACTGCTGCTTGGCCAGGGAGTGCTGGCAGAGTGGGAGAAGCAGAAAAATCGTTGCTTATGAGATGCATAATGGCCTGGTGGAAAGCATCAGTGTGCATCCTAGGTAGCAGCCAGGCTGAGAAGAAAATGATGGAAGATGAGCAGAGCTGGACAAGGAGAAGCTGGGAAGGCTTTTGCAGGACTAGCTGTGCTGAGATAAAACACATTGATGTCTGGGTTGGGGAGAATGAGCACTCTGCTCCCACACCTTTAACTCTGGTGGAAGCTGTGTGAAGGAGGAGGTTGAGTAGACATGGTGGGACCAGACCCTCAGTGAGGATTTGTAGGAGTCTTACATTAAAAGGAGAGTCAAATCTGATTTCTGGCTTAAATCCCCTTTCAGAGGGAAGCACAGTACCTCAAGCTCATGATCTGTGAGGACAGAGCTAGATAAAAAGCCAGATTTTCTCCACAGCTGCTGATAATCCTTCCTATAAATGCACTGCCAGCTGAAGATCCCCACAGCAGTGGAGGTCTGCGATCAGTTGCATCTGCAGCTCTCCCACCTCTTTAGAGAGTGCCACAGCCCCTGGGCAAGCTACATACATGCTCCCAGGAGCAGAGACCAAGGCTCAGACCTCCAACGCCCAGTTTATCAGCAGATTTACATCTTCCCTTTTTCTTAATTAAGTTATTAAATATTTAATCTTTTTTTTTTCCTTCTTCATTCTGTAGTGGCATAGCTTCAGCAGGAGTAGAGCAGTCTCTTGCCCCCACAAGCCACAAGCAAGGAGCCTGATTTTTCAAGCATTCCTCCTGGCAGTGGTGGGCTGAATCTCTCCAAGCTGAGGAGGGAATTGAGCCCACACCTCCCCTTCCAGCTGCTTGACTACGAAGCAAAACTGTTGATGATCTTACAAGGATGTTACAGACTTAAATCTGAAGGAATGACCAGCAGATTAGACACCACTGGTCAGGGTGGATCCAAAGTGTAAAATGCCACCTCCGCTCTTCTTCACCTTAGTGTTTCCTCTAGGTGAGCCTGTACATCTCATCGCTATGTGTGCTGCCTGGTTTGCCTCCATTTCTGAGGCTCTCATTTCTCTCCTTAAGTGTTTTCCCCACAGGGTCACAGAGTTGAAGCCAGTGACCAAGTAGCTTAAAGCATGTCACCACAATGCCTCCTGTTTAGGTGCCCAAATCCTCCATTGGATCTTGCTCAGGACTCATCTGAGCATCACGTCTGCCTTTCTGCACTTTCCAACAAATCTGTGTGAGAACCATTTTCAAGAAAAGATAGGAAGTTCAGCCAGACCCAGAAGAAGCACTGTCAAAGTTTTCTTTCACTTTTCTCATTAGAAAATTCTACTATGGCTGTTTCTTTTGTATCTAGATTGCCTAATAAGTGGTGCATTTCAAATGTCTCTGGAGCAGCAGAAGTAACATTTTTCCCATCACTTAAGGTCCTTTGTTGTGAAGTTGTCCCAGAATCTGTTACAGGAGGTGCAGAGTCAGAACTTGACATTGTACTGTGACTATGGAAACTTGGTAAACTCCATCGCTGAAGGTTTCCCTCATGATCTGTTACGAAACTGGCTATGTTACTACTATGGGGTTCATGTTTGGGCTCCCCTATCATACTAGGAAGTGACTGATGCGTCTCAGAGTCTGGGAGGTATGTAGTCATTTCTGGGGGGAAAAAAGGAAGGTCCAGAAGAGTCATGTCTGCCTCAGTTAGGCTCCTTTGGAGCTTCTCTTCTGGCGTGCCTGTGGTGCTCTCCGTTTGCAGAACTGGTTCGCCCAGCATATCAGGTACTTTCTCCTTGACTTTCGAGATGATGACCTCGGGAACTGGCTTGTTTGTCTCAGATGAGGTGTCACTGTCATTGAACTGTGCCTCATTCCTTGAGGTTTCAGTTATAGGTCCTAGATCTCTGCTACTGTGAAATCTGTTACCTCTGTCAACTCCTTCATATTTCTTCTTGAAGCTTGAGGTAGAATGTCTCCCTCTTGTGTGCATTTCTTGCAACCTTCTGATGTGCCCCTTTTCATCTGCTGGGAAAAACACTGAATTCTCGCTCGTCTGCCGATTGTAGCGCCGGTGAGCAGGGGACGAAGGACCCTCATGAACGCTGAGAAATCTCTTGACTCTTCTCAGCACTGAATGTTGTCTTCGGTGTTTCTCCTCTTCCCAGGGCCACTCTTCCCCATAGAGGAATTCGGTATCAGCCAGCCTGACAAATAAAGCCAGGTAGTAGGTGTTACTGACACGTAGGAAGAGTGCAGTCTGCATGCACATATAGCCATCCCTCTGTCTTCGCAGGAAGAAAGTGATGATGGAGGAGTTAGGAACTAACGCCCTGATGTGTCCCTCAGGAAGGACATGGAAGGGAAAATTTGGGCCAGGAGCCAGGGCAGCCCCACGAGGCTGCTACACTGAGTACTTGGCTGCAGCCCTCCGCAGCAGCTCCACATGGTTGGCTTGCACTTAGGGTGAGGGTAAGGGGAGAAAGAAACCCTGCACAGTGCTGTAGATCAGGAGAGGCTTCAGGCAAAAATAGCAATAATGAAAAAGCTACTCCTGGAAGCAGAGTGCAATGGTTTCAGAAAAAAAATGTTGGAATGTCTCAGGTGGTCAGACCTCATTTACTTCTAAGGTGTCACAGTGTGTCTGAAAGTCCCACCTGTGACTGGTACTCTTCTGCCCAGCCTTGGTGATTAATGAGAACAACTATTGTTTCATCTATCAGGCCATTCACTACACAGTACTGACTCAGTGCATCCCAGAAGACAAGTGAAATTAGCCTTTTTATCTGTCCTAAGGACAAGGATTGCTGAAGGACTCAGGCCAAACCTGAGGCGAGGAGCACAGGGAGGCAACACTAACCCAGAAGGACAGAAGAAATTTCATCCTGCATTTGTGAAGATGTTGGCTTGAGGGGACTGGAGAAGAGCTTGGATTTGGGCTCAAGTTTTATATATTTGCTTTGCACTTGGATGTTTTTGGAGTCTGTGTAAGAGCTACCTAGGTTTTTTTTAGAGAGTTGAATGGAGAAAAAGTTCAGAGGGGAAAACAGTTAATAAAAAAAGTCAACACATCAAAGCTGTTTGCATTTCACAGGGGCTAACACTGTTGTGTTTTTCATTCACTACCCCCTCATTTTTGTGAAATGCTTATTAAAAAATTGTTCTCAGACTTAATAATGTTTCTTCTTATATTCTCCATTTTTTCCCCCTGGTAATTACAGTAAAAAAAAATTTCTATTCTATGGGTTTTTCTTCTTCTCTTTTGGCTAACTTATAGTTTTTCCAGAATGAAAGAATTTCTGAAAAGCCTATGCATGACAAAAGGAACGGATATAAAGCACTGTTCTTTGTATTACAAGGCAAGCAAAAATGGAAAAATAAGAGGAATAAAAATGAGAAAACATCAATTTCCTTTCCAAGGCCAAATGAAGCAAGCAAACAAACAAACAAAACAAACAAACAAAAAAAACAAGCAAAGCAAAACAAAACAAAAGAACCCCACATTTTTTATTTTGATAAAGGCTGGAAAATTTTGGAAAAGTTGAAAACTTCTTGAGATAAACTTTAAAGTTACAAAAAACACTACTATAAAGTTTTGAAAAAGATTTTCAGATAGAAATGTCTATTTGCCCTGGTGTTTGCTTAGGCAGGATGGTATTTGCACATACTGATTTGCTTTATATTAGCATGTCACAAGTGTTTAAACTCAACACCTTCTAAGCTGACCGGCCTATCACTGCTGTCTAATACAGATCCCAATGACACATATGGACTCTCAATACTTCTTTATAACAAGGGTTATTATGTTGATCTCGGCAAATAACTCCTTTATCCCTTCACAAAATCTGACCATTCCAGCTTCCTTGCCTGGATTATTAGTCAATGAAAAGCCATGCAACATTTAAGATCAATTCTTGTTTATCTTCACAAAAATCTGGACTAATTTCACCCAGCAAGATAAAAGGCATCATCTGCTAATTGAACAAGCAAATGACTAGTTGTTTGGAGATATATGAAGAAGCTGTAGTAAACTGAAAATTATTAAGAAAAGTCTGTCACTGTCTTCAGGTGCCATCCTGCACTCAGAGACTATCAGCAAGCCCTCCCCCCAGACACATTGCTTATTAATTAGACTATGTGTGCTATGGATGCACAATTTGTATGAGCACACGGATTGTTGATGACATCATTCCGTCAACACCAGCCTGTCCACCCCCTCCCAGTAACATAATTTCCCATCTTCCTCACTCACAATATCATCACATCCCTAAGTCCCACGCCTCTTTATCGCATTCCCGCAATGGAAACGGTCTTAATTGTGTGTTACAAACTGCAGTTCCCAAGGCAGCTGCCCCACATGAGCGTTAGCAGGCAGGAGCGGCCTTTGGGGACCAGTGAAGGTCCTGCACCAGCCGCTGGTGCCAGCCCGCAGCCCTGTGCTGAGCATCTGTCAGTCAGCAGAGGTGGTGGGCTGCACCAGTGGTGATCTTTCTGATGGCATTAAGGACCTTAGTGCCACTCACCCCATTTCAATAGTCGATCCAAGGAATGAAGGAATGCAGTAATCAGCAGCTGCTTTTGTGTAGGGCGGCCGGGCAGAAGAATCGTTCCAGTAAATATCTTTCTCCATCCTTGGTAAGTTCATGTGCATCTCATCCACCGCCAGAAGTG
Source organism: Chauna torquata (assembly GCA_013399475.1). NCBI lineage: Eukaryota > Metazoa > Chordata > Aves > Anseriformes > Anhimidae > Chauna > Chauna torquata. Next base: position 435,512 of record VXAL01016229.1, on the reverse strand, counting down.
AGACCTTAGATTTTTTTTGTATAAATTATGTCACTTTCAATATATTACAGCATACAAAATAACCTGCTTTGTACTTCCTAGCTCAACATTTTTTTAGAAACCGTTTAAAGTATGGTGCCCTGTGAAGAAGACTCAGTATTACTAAAATACACCCCCAATACCCTCCTACACCCATGAAAGTCTAAATTTTATTGTAACTTGAGTCTTCTATGCTGTGAAGATATTTCTTTGGGATTTAAGTCCTTTCCTCACAAATGATGGGGTTAAATGGACTTGCAGTCCTCTACGTGCTATGGGCAGTCTGTGTAGGGAATTAATTGTGCTCCTTAAAATGTTCCACAGGTTGAGAAGCTTTTTGATAGGCTTCGTCCACATTTTAACACCTGCAGAATCAAATACGTGACCATCTGTGTTTAGGGCCTTGCAATATATTTCATGAAAAGGGCTCCATGGCACCCTTGCGCAAGTAGCCTGAGGTAGTGTTAAGCCAGAGACCGTCTTTGGCAGGTGTGAAGGTCTTTCCTACTTCTGCACATCCTTGCATTGCTTGCTTTGCTGAATATTCAGGTTTGCTTTTCCTGCCCTTGCTGCCCTTAAAAACAGTCTCTGTAGTCCCCAGCAGATCCGGGGTCAGCCCGCGGCTCAGCCCCACACTTGGCACCAACGCTGCTGCGCTGCGTGCCCCATGCCTCCGCCCCAGAGCTGGTGTAAATCTGTCTCCATCCTGCTCTGCTATCTGCAAGGGAGCAGCTGGTGCCTCAGAAAGACCTCTTCGTGTCTTTGGACTCCTTTGTGGCACGGGAATCTGGAGTAACTGCATCGAAGGCCTGCCCCGGCCGTCTCACAGAGCCTGCTCACGAGGACGCTGCTGCCGGTGCTGGCTGCGAGCAGCAGCATCACAGCGTGGATCATGCCAAGGGCCCTGCTTGTTGGTTCAGGGCCCTGCTTTGGTATCTTCTCTGAGATTTTTTTGGTTTTTGAAAGGAAGATTAAAAGAAGTTATTGTAATCATTAGACATTCAGATTAGCAGAATGTGTTTTCATCTATATGGGAATAGATGGATTTTGGATTTTGCAGGACTGAACTACATTACTTCATTTTCCTGGCATAAAGTGAGCTTATATTTGGAGGTCAGCTGTTTGCAACAAGCAATGCCAAATGCCAAAATCAGGATGCATTAGTTTGTGAAAATAAAATCTGGAGATTATAGCTGTAGGTACACCTTCAGGAAAAGAGTTTGTTTTCATAACACTTGTTGCCCTTAATTTGTACCTTGGTGTAAGAAATAGGACTAAATGTAATGATGATCTATGATAGGGTAAAGCTGGAAGTAGAAATAACAACAGCAACCTGTAAGTTTCTATCAATGCACCAGTTAGTTTCAAAATCATCATCATCTTCTCCAAATGGATTAATAAGTTGTTCCGCAACCTGAAAGGGAAATGAGACAGTGAATAGAGCTTGGCACGTAATGTCAGGACTGCTGCCTCAGAGAAAATATGATTTGATTTTTCTCTCTCTCCCTGCCTGTCACTTGCAATCATAACATGAGCTCCAATGTGATGTTTTTGCCAGGTGAATGAAGGAACAGCTTGCTTTCCCTATGGAGGCAGCCCCTGGTGCCTCGTTGCTGCTGTCAGTCATGATTATCAGCACTGGCCTACAGGAATTGAGAAATGACCAGGCCGCTGTGATTGTCACATAAGATATTTCTTACCTTCCCTCACTGCTGTCTTGGGCTGATTTAAATTAATGATTTAGCAGCTGAAGGCTCTTATTGCATTATGGTCTACGATACTCCACTGGCCCATCCAGTTAATATTTCCGAGCAATGCTGCTGAAGCCTTCAGGAAGGAACAGAGCCTGTTTTTCGAGCCCAGTCCTGGACGCCAGCCCCTAGCCACTGCCTATTTACCTAAGGTCATGTTAACTGAATCTCTCTGAAGGTCTTGAGGAAAAGCAGCCCACCAAAACCTCGACTCCAGTGAAAGCTGTGTGTCATGCTAGCAAAAGCGAAGAGACAGCCTCTGAGTTTGTTCCTTAATTCAGCCTGGTGTTTTGGGTTTCTGTAAATGAAGCGATTAAAGCTGCAGGGGTGAAGTCCATTCTGCGGAGGAGACAACTGGTCAGGGAGCTCAGGCACCTCCGTGGTGAGGCACCTTGGCCTGTTAAGGCTGGGAAAGGAAACCTCTCAGGCTGCCCGTTGCCTTACCCACTCCCCACCTACCAAAGAGCTAAATAGATGGGAAAACAGCCAGAGACTGCCCCAATCCTCACGATCGCCAAAACAGATTGTGGGGAGAAAAACCACAACTGCTGGGGGAGAAGAAAAATCTGAAATAGGAAAATTAAAAAATATATAGTTTCAGGAAATTTCTCAGTTCCTTGGTAAACTGATGTTAAATGTCCTCCCCTCCTTCACGTTTTTTCCCCTCCGTTTGTCTTTTTAAGACCCAGTTTTGAAGCTGGTGACACCCTTGCTGATCCTGGATATGGCCAGGGCCATGCAGCGAGCCGTGGCGAGGTCCCCGGTTCAACACGGTGTTGGGCAAAGTGACCGCAGGGTTAAACAGCCCTGCTTGTGAAACTCGCTATGGGCCGCTATGATCTAAATAACTTATAATAGTAAGGCAGTCACTCCGTGGCTATTTATTCACATGTGCCTCACGTTTAAGGACCTCTCAGCTGCAACGTTAGCTAATCACTTGCTGACTCTCATAGGCCAGTGGTAGAAGATGACGAATGAACTGCTGAGAAGATTAATACTATGAAAACCCTACCGAAGGCAGGAGGAATGAAAAGCAGACGGGGGACACCTCTGCTCGCGCTCGTTGATGTGCCCTGGGGCATTAAATTTCAGGTACAGCTATGCAGCTTCTGGAATTGGAATACGCCAGAATGCAAATGGCGTTGTGGCTCTCCAGGGAGTCACTGGATGAGCGCAGTGTTAACCCAGGAATCACCACCCAAAAATCCACTGCAAAACCGGTCACATGAGCCAAGAAAACACAGTGAGCAGGGTTAGGACAGAGGGAACAGCAGCAGTGGCCTTTTCCTGGCCACTGGCCTTTATTGTCTGGAAAGGAATGTAATGCTAGACAGCTAAGTCCTGTATGTGGATGGTTTCTCTGTTACAGTAATGAAAATGGGGATTTAGCAGTATATCATGTGATGGGAAACTTTGCTCCTGTGTTGGAGGTATAACAAATCAGGCCTGAGGCCAAGGAATGAGCTCAGTTTTGCCATCATTTCTGAGGAATTGCCAAGTTACTGGAAGTCAATAGTGCTGGGCCCTTTACACAGTCTGGCAGCCAAAGCCCAATGCACTCAGAAGGAAACAGGCTTTAACCTTCAGAACAGAAATATCCTGGCTCTGTAGCACTGCAGGTCTGAGGGACCACTGCCGATTTTAAATTTGCTTTTTAAAAGCTGCCTCTCCTCCCTTTCATTTTCTTATGCAGAAGATTTCTCAGTTATAATGAAATCCCATACCTGCTGTTGCCTGGAGTGGGTTGGAAGTCTCAAGCCTAACTGGACAAGATGCTACTGACAGCCTTGGGTGTCACTGGAGGGGAAAGGATCCCTCTGGGGGAATTGGGCAGGGGGGGTCAGAAGGAACAGCATGTAGTTTTGTAACCCACTAGTAAAACCCTGGCAGACAGTGCCTAGAGATAAAGCCTCACTGCTGCAACTTCAAAGAAAATCTGTACTGTGACACACTTTAAAAAGATAGGAATTTAAGGCCTGTAGGTATCTCACTTACTATTAAACATAAAACATCATCAAACCGGTGGCAAAATTGAATGGAAACCAGGGAGGTGTTTTATGAACAGAAGAACCGATCCCACCACCTGTCCACATGCGAAGTTCTCCCCATCCATGGGCTTCTGCAGGAACAGTGCGCTCCTCCTGTGCCATGAACCTCTCTCTCTTCTTCTCCCTCTCCTTCTCTTCTCTGGGCTGGCCCCTACACTCCTTCCTCTCCAAAATTTCTAGGATATAGGACTAGAGGAGCTTACCTTGTAGGCCGCTGAAGAGTAGGCAGTTTTGCAATCCCCTGAAAAACCCTCGCAATCCACCATCTTGGTATGCTGCCTTTTTTTGCCCTGTCATTTTGAGATGGCTGTGTGAAAAGGGCTCTAAAAATGGGGGCTCTAAAGGGAAGAGGACTCTAAATGGCCAGTTTTGTGCCATTTTTAGCCTAACAAAAGTGAGCTCAAAGTTTCCAATTATGATTAATAATCCCCAAAGGAAACCTTAAAGCACATAGACCCTAATGTACAAATTTGCTTTTTATTAAAAAATTTTTTTTCAGTTTGTCTACCTTGGTACTCACTGCAGAGGAGAGAATCAGGGTGAGGTGTGTGGCTTAATTATTCATCTATCAGATCAATGATGGTATGTTAACTGACCAGGCATAAATAGGCCGATGGGTAGCATCCAAGAGCTTCCATAACTCTTTTTTTTAATGTATGTTTTCATGTGGTGGGATTGTAGCCAATATTAGCTGTCATGTTTGATAGCCTTCTGAAACTGGAGACCTTTAATTGCCTGCATCTGATTAGTTAACAGCAGACACTAAAGGTAGGCTTTGATCATAAGAAGAAAGTATGATTTATTCCCTTTCAGCTCATGCCAGGTCTGCAACAGTATTTCCCCACTGCACAGCAGAGTTGGAGAAAGCTTTTTTTTTTTATCTTTCATCTGTTATTTTATAGTCCAAGTCCTGGGACCAGATTTTGCTAGAGTAATGCTTCCCTGGGGAGTTGTCACAGCACTACTCCTAATAAAATGGGCTCTTTCAGGTTCCCGACAATTTCTTACAGTAAGATCTGTTGAGAGGAATTAAAAATGAGTTGGATAATTTTTCTTTATGACCACAGGACACTCTAGGCTGAATTCAGCTTTGGTGTAACTCCATTAATCCTTGGTGATTTTATAGCGTGCCGTGAATCTGACACCTTGACTTCAGCTCTGACACCTTCACTGCTCACCTAGGGAGGGTTCCCCCATCACCTTCCCAGAAAGCTAGTTTACCTTGAGCCATCCTGCGTAGAAGAAGAACTGTAACAGTGTGAAGATTGGAATGTAAAGATCTAAGTCATGTCCCTGATACCCTTGGTCAGTATCCAAAAATTGGCGCCCTATCAGGCAGGCAAAGAAAAAAGTATAGACTGCAAGAGTAACGACCTGTAAAGAACAAAACTTAATTGGAAACATGTAATAATACAGTCTTATGCATAAGGCATCACATATCCAAAGGCCTCTGACTGCCTTTCATAGTACTATTTACAAATCTGTAGAAGAATGTCACAAATAAAGAGGCCACAGGAGTAACTATGGCCAGGAAGTAGACCCAGGAAACCAAAACATTTTGGTGCTTCCCCACTCTCCCAAATTACGCAAGGACTTCAAAACATCTCCGCATTAAACGTGACTTAAATATTTAGTCAGACATCCATAACCCAGTGGGACTCAACAAGTGCCCAACAGCTTGGAGATGCCAGTCAAGTCTATGGATGTTCGACACAAATCTCCTCTTTTATGGAAACTGCATTTCAAATTTTGTGAACGATTACATCTTAGTACCTGTGTATAGACCAGTGGAATTCCAACCCAGTCATAGCCAAACAAAAGGCTACACCAAGACCGGTACTTATTCATCTCCTGAATGGAAAAAAAAAAGGAGAACAAAAGAAGAAACAAACCCCAACAAACTCAAATGGCATAAATTTTGAATAATAAACATGTTGTTATAGTTCATTTTTATACATACAAAAGGATAGGGAGATAAGAAAGTGTAGTATAAATCGATAAAACAATTATATCCAGCAGCCCATTGTCATATTTGAATATATACTTAATTTATGGAGTTGAATGCTTAGTATAATATCTGTTTCTTCACAAATTATCTTTTGTTTCTATCTTGTCTACAGCTTAGTGATATATGAAAGAGAACGAATTATATCATAAAAAGGACGTTTGACCACTTAATAAAATATTCAGGGAGACTATTTTGCCTCATACAGATATTAAAATCTTCAAAATGCCAAATAATTCTCAGATTTTTTTTCTGTAGCAATGGACCAAGTATGAATTTACAGTGAGGATAGAATACATTTTTACTTATCAAATTCTTGTTTCAGGTAATACCTTTTTAGTCATATAAATACAATCCCAGTGAACTGTTGCAGTGTGTGAGTGTACAGTGGTACACAGAGAAAAGTGGTGTAGACTTCGAGTAAGATCATTTAAATGACACTAGAGAGTTGTGTGCACTAAATCAAGTTACGCAAGTGAAAAGCTACTGCATAGCAATTTAATACTAGCTTTCTGTAAATTTACTTTTTTTACTTACATTCATTAGTGTTTGCAGATCCACACTGTCTCGAATTCTACCCTCTTTTCGTGCCTTTGATGCCAAATTTCCAAACCAGACAAAGGGAACCCAGTATTTCAGATGGGGAGACTTAAGGTCATCAAATATTTTTCTTTCATATCTTGTCATAAATCCTGTTTACAAAACAACAACAACAACAACTACAACAAAAAAGGAGTTGATTTATTCTGTGCAGGCAGTGCAACTTATAAATTTTGAATATGATTATGTTTACGATATTTGCATAGAACTATACAAAACACTAATTATAATTCTAACTAGCAGCTTCCATTTATTTATTTATTTATTTTTCCAGGATGGATCTTGCTTAAAGCAACTTCTTTTTGCACTAACCATCTGAAAAACATTCCCTCTTGATCAATATATGCACCAATTTGCTATGGCTCTGTTCTTCTATGTGACTGCTGAAATACTGTAGATATATATAACACTAAATATAGTACAGATTACTCTCTAGTTTCATACTCTACTTTTAGAAGAATAAGGAACTGGATAACATCAGTCAATAAGCTATCACTATTCAGCAATGATGGCTTTTAGCAGGACGTCGTCATATGTTGTAAGGGCAGTCTGGTGACCTTCTGATTCTGGTAATTTTTTGGTAAATCTGCAAAGAAGTGAGCAAGCAATGGAGGATACAAGCACATGCATGAAACAGAGCTCAGCAGACAGCATGCCTTCTGCCACTGAAATGCTTCTCTGCCAGATCGTGTTTCGTGTTTTCTTTGGGGTTATGCAGGCGTGCAAGGAGAAGGAAAAGGAGCCACGCAGAGAAATCCGGCTGCTAGCAGCGCACCAGGCCAGGCCGCCTGCTCCGGGGCTGCAGGCTGAAGCTGCGCTCTGCCTGGCGGCCTGCCTGGCCCTGGCGCTGGGAAGGCATTGTGTTTCCTGCAGGGAGAGCCTGGCCTTGTGAAGTCCTGCTTTCCTCTGTTGCAAGAAACTACAAGGGCAGCCAGGGCTGCGTTTGACAAAATTTCTGCTGCCTGGGACCGGCATGGCAGCAGCCGGCTTTTTGGAGCGACACCTCAACCCCCTTGGGCTTTGTGGGCAGGAAGGCCCAGCCCTACTCTGCTGTCCTCCTTCCACCCACGCCTTTGAGAAAAACAACCTTGGAAATTTTGTGAGGGGGAACTTCACATTTTCCTTTGCCTGTACCTTAGATTTTCCGGGATTGGAGCAATCTTTAGGTTTGGGGAATCTTAGTTTTTGCTCAGATGGGTATAACGCTTCTTTTGTTGTGTTGATATTAGTTCTGAAACAGGACAAAATTTGTAACAAAGCAGCTCCAAAATAAGTGGCTTATCTGATTAACTACAAGTTTGAACAATAGTTTGAGTGCTGAAAATTCAATTTTGGGTAATTGAGAATAGACATGACTTTCTTTCTAGTCTCCAGCTAATAACTAAGAGTTGGCCTGCTCTTACTAACATTGCTAATGATACATGAAGCTGTGAAAAAGAAATATATACAAACTTATACTTTTTTTTTGTATAAAAATGTGAATAAGAACAGATTTGTTAAACAAGGCGACCTTCTCTGTGTTATTGGCACCAAAGCCACTGCTGTACAGCTGCAGCAGTACAACACAGGAGGTATGAAATACTGCAAGTACTTAGAAGGAGCACAAGAACAGGACACGTTGCTGTTGGGCTAGAAAAGCAGTTCAGCAGCAAGATATGGTATTCCTGCAGAATCCTGGAACTTAAGAACAGAGTAAGATAACAGCTTTTAAAAGGTCCCTGTGCGGTTTGCAGCCAGCTCTCATAATCAGTTGCACAGAAATAATTGGGCAACCAAATTGACCTGCTAGTCATGACTCCTTCTGACTCCTGAAAGTCAATCTTTTAGGCTGTCTTTGATTTTTGGCTGTCCAGATTTCTTATTACAGGACAGGAAAAGATGTTCCTATCACACTGAAACAGACAGAAGGAATATAAAAAAATTGACAGTCTGGTGCATGCAATTCTCTGGAGAGGCTCTGCGAAGTCATTATCGAGAAGGACACAGCCTGAGGGGTTCATGAAGAATAGCAAAGTGCCAAGGATCAGCTCAGCTCTCCACTTAAACTGGGTACCTTTTTGTTCAGAAAAACTACACCAAGCATTATTCTTTTCACAATAACATTCAAATTGCCATTATTTTTAAAGTTAGGGCATTCACATTTATACTAATTAAACATTGTCTTCGATGGACATAGATAATACCTAGTATACTCATCGGAGAAAATATTGAATGTTTCCTGCTTGCCCCTACTGCTGGTGAATGTGATGGCGATACTACCAATATGCAGTACAGAACTGCTTGTTGTAATTGCAGGGGTAAGGAAACACTTTATATTCCATGAATTACAGGAGAGGATATCAAACCTCAAGTACTAAAATTAAATGGTTTCTACATATGTTCATCTTATTTTTATTTAAGAGTACTCAAAGAATTAACTGAGAAACTCCTTGAACAAGAACATTGGAACTGGAAGACTGGAGCACTTCCAGAAAATGTAAAATATTTGGCAAATATTCTGCCAACATCTTGAAAAGGATGATCTAAGGAATAATAAGGCATTGAATCCCTTCAAAAGTATGGAAAGCTTGACATGGTATACAATCAATAAAGAATGAAAAGACAATAATGTGCACAGTGTCAGACAAAATGATCTTATGTAAAAAAATATTAATAAGAACACAAGCCTGGCTGGAAAATGTCACTCTTGCTCTCCCTGAAATGATTCGTGGAGTATACAGGGCTCCCATCAAAATGGGATGGATTGAGGCAAGACTGGTTCAGGGTACCCACGTCAAATACTATGACAGTGAGTGGCTAGAAGAAGGAACTGATTGGTGATTGTCTCCTACATCTCCACAGAGTGCACTAACAACGGTCAAATAGATATAAGTTTCACTTTCTGTTTCTCTATTCTAATCTGAGAAAGGAATAGTTAGGTACCTCATTCCTGCAGTGGGTGTGGGACTGTGAACTTCAACCAGCATTAGGTATTCATGTCACTGGGCTCACACCTCACATTTCTCTTCAGCATTTCCTGTTGTTTGGTTTGGGCTGCTCTCTGCCCAGCTGTTGACTCATTACTCATATTTTTCAAGATTCATGTTCTTGAGCATCCACCTTTCCTCTCACACCTTGCAGCAAATGGGATTTCTAAACTCAGGACTGCTAGGCATTTGATGCTTATGGTGTACGTGCTGCACTACTCAGCACCGTAATATCATGAATCTATGTGAAACGACTGCCTACAGTTCCATAAAGAATGCTAAAAATGAAAAAGAGTTTAGAAAAGAGTTACAAGGAAGATCCAGAGCTGCAGGCCATACCTTGCAGGTAGATAATAAAGAAGATAATCTCATAAGCTTTTTCAAGCCTCTAAGCACCCTCCTAATAGGTAGTTATTGAGAGAAAATGGTGCTTTCACCTAATTAAAAAAAGAACAACCAAACACATTTAAAAATCCAGTGACTAGCAGATAACCGTATGCAAGTTCAGACTCAGAATGAAATTCCACTTTTCAACAGTGAATTCACCGCTGTGAATGTCAGCTCTGTGGTGCCGGGTACCTCCACTGTACTCAGTTGAATTTTAAATCAGGGCTGCGTAGATTCCTAGAAGGTATTATAGTTCAGTCAGAAACTGCAACTTGATAAAGGAGGGAGTGAGTAAGCTTTTGTGCCTTGTATTGTGGATGAGTCATAGTAGATTATCATTCTACTGCTCTCAGATTTAAAATCTATGAATTTAAGCAGTTCATTTGCTGAAAAGGGAAATGTGTAGCAGTAGTTATACTATGGCAGTTCTCGGTTTGAGAGCAAAATGCAAAATCGGCACAAGTTGTTTCAGTGATGTCTGCTCTATAAGCATCAGATTCTGCCACTCATGTTCATATTAAATGTTGCACTCCCATGCAGCCTATTATATAATGCCATAGGGAATTAGGGAGGGGATAATTACAGAGTACTATCTTAATCACTGGATGCTAGTAGTAGCAAAATATACCCTCAAGTGCTCAATACTGCATCAACAAACATTTTGTGGCACAATATGTATAAGAACCTGCACAATCTGTACTGAAATGCACAGAGCCGACTATTCCGTCAATACTTAGTCATGCAGTTTATAGTAGAATATTTTCCACTGTACAGAAAAAAGAAACCTTGCTTTCCAGTCTACAATTTTTGCACAATGCTGTGACATTTTGTCTCTTTCGGAACAGATTGTCTTTAGCAATAAGGAGGCAGAGCTGGATTAGCCTGCTGGAAATGTGGTAATTTTCCAGTGCGTGCTAGAAGCAGATTGCTGGGGAGAGTGACAGAAGCTTCCTTGACCTCTCACAGGCTCAGGTAAACAATTTTATTGAAAAGCAGAAGGAAGAGAACTACAAAATTCAACTGAATTTTGGAAAAGGGATGACAACACAAATGATTTATTTTGGTAAGATCGGTGCATTCTGCCTGGATTTTTTTTCAACATCCAAAGCTTCTTACACATATTTGAATGTGTATATGTATATACACACTGCATATTTTAACTTGCTACAACTTTGCTTACTAATCTGTGCCAAAGGAATAATTTTAAGAAATGTAAGATGTTCAGTAAAAACATATGACTTCTCCTATTTGGAAGAGATCACCAAATCTCTATGCTGAGAAAATAAAGACATGTTTAATACTTAGTATGTCTATCCTTGTAAAACTAAGCTTAAGATGAGGTTGTAAACTTAAAGGAAAAGGTCCTGAAGTTTGGGATATTTGGAGTGTATCACAAACAACCTGTGACCTATGCATTCCACTCACAAATAATTGAGAAGAAACAGTACTCATGAAGTGCCTGCGGAGACCAGCCCCTGATGCATTAGACAAAGCTAGACCCTAGACATTGAGGCAATGTAGGTTAACAAGTCAGCACTCCTACTGCTTTATATGACATCGCAACTACAGAAGTTTTCATGCCTTGGGGAACTTTGTACCTACTCCGTATGCTTGTTTGTTTGGAGCAGACCTATGGCCTCCACGATGTTTGCACAAAGTTCCGCGTAAGAGTCTCTAGATAGTCTCTGTAGTGTCACCAGATGAAGACTTGAAGAGCACCAAAGAGGGGCATTTAAGGGAACTTCAGTTAAACCAGCGGCAAAAATGTGTTAGCTTTGACAAGGGTTAGTGTGACAGACACATGGGGTGAAAGAGGAAAGAAAACATGGAGCTGGCTCCTTCCCACCCTGTGCCCCCACCCGTGAAGGAAAGGAAAGAAATTCTGGGAGAAGGACGCAGCAGTACCTGCACCCACCACATGGTCCATGGTGGGAAATCTTTTGTACACGGCTGTGCTCACAGAGCGGAAGATCAGCAGAGAAGTTAAATTCACATAACGCATTAGAGTCCTCCTTATCAAGCGGCCGTATTCATCTTTTCCCTGAACACAGCTAGAGATCAAGAACATCAGTCGGTCTGGCCATGGCAAATTCACAAACTGGTTCCACCAGCGATTCACCACCAACGTGACATAGAAACCTGTGGGTTAGAAGAAAAAAAAAAATGCTCAATGCCTACCAGGGCTTCTGTTTAGCTTACTTTGATTTCCATTGTAGAGTATTATTCATATCACTAAGCTGCTACATTTCCCAGAATAAAGGCAGTAAGTCATGTCAAAATCCGTATGCAATCGAGACTTGTTATTTATTAGACACTGCAACTTAATGACCCATTATAGCTGAGTATCTCATACAATGTTAACACAGACTTCCAAATTTCCTTTTCCGTAGTAAACTTTGAGTGGACTTAGTGCTTTGAAAGGTCAGGCACAACATACCAGTGTTAGTGGGCACTGTATATATTTTTGTATATACTTATATATATATGAAAACATTCTTTTGTTGGAATATTAAGAACTTGAGCATAAATGTTGATGTGACAAAAGCAACCTGACTGTAAGGTGACCTGCTGGAAGCTGATGACTTTATTTTGAGCCTCTAATCTCCCATATGCCCCTCAGCTCTGCAATGCTTCCATGCGCAGACATTCACAAGATACCTGAACAGAGACAGTGTGGGAGAATAATATCACATGTATCCAGTACTTACCAAGCACAAAAGTTACTGGGATTTGTTCAGCATATTTGTCACAGTAAATGGATAATTTTTCAAAGAACCGTTTTTGGCTTCCTGTAAGAAAAAATCTGCAGCAAAAATAAAATGTATATGTCCTTTCGTAATATTCTGGCACTAGCTATGAAGTGCAAATACATATAAGTGATCATATATGTTCATTCAAGCTTGGCTAATGTCTTCGAGAAGATTCTTAAAGTGCTGAACACTTGTACCACGTAATAAAGAAACTGGAGGAGAAGACAATATTATTTTCTTGTCTTTGCTGCTTCCTTATAGAATCCACACACCTTTAGAATTAGCGTGCTATCTCATCCAGACCAATGATGATAGTAAGAGGCAAGTCAGTAAGCAGAGCTTGCTCTTATTTTCCAGAGGGCTACTTAACAAAAACACTCAGGTCTGCTTGAATTGCAAAAGGTTACAATCTCTACTCACTATTATTTGAAAATGCCACATTGTTGCAGCAGTTTTTGCTCTTACTCCTACAGAATTTTGCTTATCCGCAAAATGAAAAACATGACTGTGTCTATCTTGTAGTAAGGAAAATATTCACCAGATAATAGAAAATGAGTGGAGCACAGCAGCTTATTCCCATGGAGAAAGACATCTAACGAAATACAACAAGCTTAAATATGAACAATTCTTTTATTTGGATATAAAAATATTACAGGTTTTTTTTTTTATTATAAAAGGAACACATGGCAAATACTTGGAGGATTTTGGTTACAGTTGTGTAGTAAAATCTATGGTGCATATGAAATGCTTTCCATGGCATATTTACTACAGTCTTTAATTGCCTAACTTTTCAGTGAAACTATATTAATTTAAACAAATGTCAGACCTTGATGTTGTAACATATTAATGCTGTAATTTTCTTTCTGAATATACATGTATAGATCACTGAACGTTTTGCAAAGTTACTCATTAATCACAAACTGAAGCTAATTTTCTTTGTTACACATAAAAAGAAAACATCAGGGTCTAATTACAGATCAAGGTAAGAGCTGAATCATGATTTTGATACTCATGAGTAGTGCACATCACCAATTGAAAGGCTCACTACATTAATTGATGCATTTGCTTCTGTTTAGTTCACACCTTGGTGGAACAAGTAGCTCTCCTTCTGACCTGGCCCTCCCAGGTGCTGTGCTGCACACAGGTAATAACCACAGCTATTTTCCATGCAGCCTTCCTTGTCCCTTTGACAGCTTAGGTCCTTAAAAATAAAGTTTCTCATGCTTTCCTACCTTTAAGGAGAACTTCACCTTTCATGAGAGAAGAGTATATAACCTGCCCCTCAAATTATTCCTTTCAACGTTGTCAGTGAAACTACCTCTGAGCAACTGAAGACCCAGTTCTGCAAGCAGAACGAAATATTTATACTCATCATTCGAAGCAGAGAGGCACACCCGACACCAGAAGGATAAAGGCTAGATATCATAGGTTAGTTATGGGTGTTTGTTTAGCCTAACTAACTAATTTAGGCTAACTCATTTAGCCTAACTTCAGCAGAACGGTTGCTCAACACTGGCAGAAGCCGGAGAGTAGAATCAGTCGAATATGATAGACCATATTTTATTTACACTCTACATGCTTTCTCTGGAACTATAAAGTAAATGTGGAAATTAAAGGAAATTAGAAAAGGTCCAAGGAAAAGATGACAATTACGCAGTCCCCCCCCCCCCAACCAGTCACTCATCAGCCTAATGCTGTGAAGTGTGGAACTTCAGTATAACATTTAATGAGATGTGAATTGGAAAGAGTGTACCTGTATAATACACTTATCGCTGTGTAAAGAGTAGCAAAAACAATAAATTCTCTGTACAGCAATTTGTAGATGCTGCCTTTCCACTTTAGGAGTAATCTGTGAAATCCAAAGAAAGTGGCATTTGCTACTTTGCTGGAATAAGTGACTGTCATCGTCTTGGTAGGCTGTGCCTAGAAACAGTAGAAGAGAAGCAGGAAACCAATAACATTTTAGACAGCGCATCCTAACCTGAACGCACCTATGTATAGACAGGTATACAGATATACGTGCACACATACACATATAATAGTATATGTATACATAAATACACGCTGTGTGTTTCTATAAAAAGTGTGAGAAACGAGAAGGGCCTGCGGCTGCAAGCTGAGACCTGCGGATCAACGGATGCAACGCTGCACTCGGGGTCGGCCCCAACCACCTCCCGAAAGCAGCAGCCAGTGCCAGAGGCGGCTGCCTGCCTGGGTGGCAGAGGCAGTGTCAAAAGGGACACGTTACAACTCTGAAGCCTCTGCTTACTCCCAGTTTGCTCCAGTCTGCTGCAAGCAAAGAAAAGGAAGCAAATTTGCTTGAAATTTTTCCAAACTTTGTCAGCGCTCCAGCGACAGAAGCAAAGCTAAATTTCACAAATGTACCTTCCTCCCCAGCCGGTATTTTTAGCTGGCTTTGGTAATTATACTCATCGAGAAGCAAATGAGATCTGGAGATGGGCTCTTTCATTAACAGTTACGACAGCAGCTGAGATTGGCTGGGGAACCCTGTTATTTTTCTGCTTGGCAGCTAGACACTCATCACTACGCTGGTGCTTCAGCATTGCACGGCCATGCAAAAAAAGCCATGGGGTTGCTCACTGCAACACCACGTAATCAAAGCAGTGCTAAAAAAATACAGGTAAATATTGTATACTGTCTTTCTTTCTTGCTTACCTAGTGTAGGGATGCTACAGCAACTTTTGTGTGCTTACAGAAAATTTAACTCCAAGTACAGATGAAAGCAATTCTGTACAGCATTCAAGAAAGGGAGCAAACAAGACAAGCACGAAGCCTCAAGGTAGTTATTGTGTAAGACACTAGCCTAAATATTGTTCTTGTATGCATTTTCTTGGTGCCAGTGTAGGTCATTTACTCTCAGAAAGAAATACGAACCCGTAGTTAATAGATGGCTTCATAGTATTTTATGCGACTTGGCTACATCTCCTATGCAGAGCATAAAAACAAGCCATTAAAATTCAGCTGTAAAAGTGCCACTTTTTCTTTTAGTCACCATGGGAATCAGCAGGGAAAAGACACCATAAGCCTCCTATTACTGACAGACTGTCTCTTCCCATGTGCCGAATGTCTGCTCAAAGTTTGCCAGCTTCGGCTCTGAGACTTTTTCTTTGGTATTACTTTTTTTTTTCCTTTTTTGAGATGCATGTTTTTTATTCCTTAGCATCCAAATCCAAATGATAGCTTTTCTGCTTCTGAGACTTGGCACATCCCTTTAAATTTTGTTGTTGTTGTCGTTGAACTCCAAAAAGTTAAACTCGGGAGCCAAACTGACTGCCTGGTATGCAGCAGTGCAATCCTGTCTGCTGGAAAGCCTATGGTCAGGATGCAACATTTAAGAAAATGGAAGCAGAGATTTCCATTCTCCAGCAGAAGTGGGGCTTTATAAGCAAGGAGAGAAGTCAGTGGCTAGGCTATAGGGTGGGAATGTGGTAGAAAATTGTTGTCAATGGCACACTGAGTCTCCTGGGATAGCTGTGGGAGGCTTTAATGCAGGCAGACAGTGATTCAAGTCAAACTCATGGCTCTCGGTTTCTGCATAGAGGGTTCAGGAAGGATCACTCACCGCCAGCACGAGCACCGCTCCCCTGAATTAGCTGCAGGGGTGTGTTTCTTCCCCCACCTCCATCCTCAGGTACCGAGATCTGTGTGTTTAGTGTGTGTCCCCCAGCTTTCCTCTAAAGCATCAGTGACTACATGGTGCCAGAAACTGACACTAGCTCAGCTGGATAAAATGGGTTCATTTCCTCTAAGGACCTGCAGCAAATCCTGCCTGGAAATGCTAGTGGGTGGATTTCGGTTACAACTGCAGAGCCGTAATGATAATAGGATTCCAGGTTACGAATATTTCCCCCCACATTAGACTGGGAGAGAGGAGTTTTCTCCATGAAGTGCAATTTGCCTGCTTGATTCGAGCAGCTACATTTCACTTAATCAGGTTCCTGCCATCTCTCTTAGCACTGTGCTTGAAGCCCTTAGCTGTGAGTAGAAAATCTTCACATGAGCTTGGGAGGTGCTGGGTGCCAGTGGCTTTTTCTTTCTGCCTCTGAAATGGGACAAATAAAAGTGGGACTCTTACAGCAATTTCAGGCTGCAGTGCCTTGGTTTTCTTTCCTTGCCTTGCCTGGGATGCTCTGTATTTTAGTTTCCTGCTAAGCAAATGTTCTACTGAGCATTAATCATTGGGTTCATGCAGGGGCTTCAGGGTGAAATGTAATGTCTCAAAACGTACATTAGGTCAGGTTAGGTGATCTAATCTCACTTTAGACTATAGGAAACTATGACAGACAGCAATGTGTCTGTCTGGTTAGATCTTACAACATAGCAAGCACAGATTTAAGTCTGTGCTTGTGTTTTTCCTCTGCAAAGAGCTACCACCGCCGGGGTACAGCACACCCACATTTATGCGGCAAGTTTTTGCTTAAATCCTGGTGCTGTGGCTGATTCCTGCACAGTGGTCCCAAGCCCTTGGGGCATGGGCAGTGCTTGCCTGAGAGTCCTTCCAGCATTACTCATGGTCACAGGAAATTAAAAAGCTAAAGCTGAGGCTGACAGGAAGAGCAAGGGATCACGATGCCCCCAGCACATTCCTGCCTGTCTTGGCTGGGGCCACAGAAGGACAGAGCACTGGATCAGACACCACAGTAACTGCTGCCGTGGAAGACTTTCCTATTAATTGCATTGCCCTGGGCTTCATTAGCAGATATGGGGCTAGGTTTTCTGTTGGTTTGGATTTGCGAGTTTTGATGACATGACACAAGTTATACCCATTTTGTGCCTGTGGAGACTTTGGCTCACATCTGTGACTTTGCTTTTCTTTGGCTCAGTGTTCCCTCTCTGAAACTTTCTCTAGCCTGGACTGAAATGTGAGTTATATATCACTCCACTTTTGCTAAGATCATCAGAAGCCCTTAGACATAAATGCCTAAAAATAAAAGATTTTTTTCCTTACTAATACTGAGCCCAATTGTAAATAGGATTTTTGCCTGGCTGAGAATTTCAGGATGCATTAGAGTTCAGAGAGAAACCACAGTAAAAAATAACAGCTATCAGTGTTCCCTAACTGACCGTTAAAGAGACATTACAGAACATATAAATAAATAGTGCCTCTGCACAGACCTACCCTTTGTCATTGTGTTATCTGATTTATTTGCTTATGGTATATTACAGAAAGCAAGTGAGAGAGAGAGATTCGCGTTAAGTCGAATACAAAAGCACATTGAGCATGCTGTATGCCCACTGACCTGCTATTTGGATCTGGCAATCCAAGCACGAAGGCAAATCCCGGACCCTTCCTCTTGCTCAGACGTCCCAAACAAAGCACATCTCAGGGCTGGTGTAAACCCTGTGCTCTTCCCCTAACCTGAAGCAGCGGATTGCTTCCACCAAGCCCCAGGAGGAGAGGACTGACAAGCACAGGGGTTAAAATGTCTTTCCACTTCTGGAAGGCTGTTTTTGCCAAGAACTCTGCCCTGTCAGTTACACAGGGAACAAACGCAAGCAGCAGCAGCAGCAGCAGCTGCTGATCTTGCTCTTTTCTAGTCTATAATTATAACGCCACTTGCCGTCGGAAGGACCCCTTTCATCTGGATGCCGAGTCTTGCCGTGGTTTGGCTGGCACCTCCAATTTTCTCCATTTTACTTCCTGTCCCCAAACTGGGACAGACAGGGAACGTTTTCCCCTGTGACTTTAAAAGAGTCATCTCCTCAGACCTAGCCCTGCGAAGGGCATTGACTACATCCGAACAGGAAGACCGGACAACCTGGGCAAATTTGGGACTAATCTGGGAACGTGCCCGGGTTGCACCCGGTTCCCAGCCTGGAGCACACCGCTGCCCTCGCGCTGCCTTGCTGCCTTGACTCGGGAAATCAGGACTGCAGGCGTGCTGCAGAAATCACCCGTTCCTCACAACAGGTGCAGCCGCTGTTACCAGAAGTCCCATCAGGCTCTGTGAACCTGTTCACGAGGGCACGTTTGAGCCTTTGTGCAACTAGAGCGAACTTCTTCCCTTCTTCCCCTTTGTAAAATGAGACGAACTCCCTCTTTTATGACTTGTGGCATTAAGAGGGAGTTGTAAAAGGTGACAGGCTGTGAAAGCCCAGGAGATGTCATATAATGTTGACATAAATCTCTATGGAGAATGAAATAATGCGACTGTGAAATAAAAAAAATTCCAGGGGGAGAGAGTAAGCAAGATTTATAGATTTAATACATTTTACGATGAAAGGTTTTTCCCCCTGCCTTAGCCCCATTATAGGGTACAAAGCGATCTGAGAGCACTTATTTAATTAAAACTCTCTCTGAAAGCAAATAAGTCACTGTCATTGTTTGCCTTTCTTCTCATCGGCAGTTGCAGAAGGAAGACACTATGATGTCAAAGCAGGCGAGACACGAGACTGTGGCATGTGTGTGTCAGGCAGTGGCCTGTGGTGAAAGATGACAAATCGTCTTAACACTCGGTGACGCGGCATGAAGAAACATGCTGCCCGATCCTATTACAGCGACTGCCCCCCGTGAGAAAACTCCTAACGACAGGGAACTTTTAAGGTCACTGTTAAAATAATTATGTGGACCTAAAATGTTTTTCTTTGCTGAATGCAATCTTTTGGTAGCCTCTCTGCACAGTAAATGCCAGCACTGTGGGTGCCAGGTGCCGCAGGTGCCAGGTGCTTCTCCTGGTGGATCCTCCATCTTCTCCTGCAGAGCCAAGCAGTGGAGATCTCTCCACCGGCTCTGAGCTGTTTTTCAGAAGACACAAGATTTAGGGTTCCTGTGTTTTCAGAGCAAGAAATAAACAAAAGTTTCCACCTATGCAGAGCCATTGTGACTGGCTCTGTAGGAAATCCTCCTCTTTTTATCATTAATGTGCCCCTAAGCCCTTGGTGGATATTCCCCGAAGACAGGCAACGTTTTCATCTCTCCTCCATTCCCTGCTCCCCAGGAAACGCAGACTTTATTAGTGCAGAGCCCCTGTTAGCAGAGGTTGCTGAGTGGCTTTGCTGCACACTCTGACTTGGCAGGGCAGATCCTTTCCTAGCTGCTGAGCTCCTGTTTCAGGTGGCCCAGGCCCCATGGGTTGCCTTGACCCACCTGAACGTGGAGGATGGCGGGGAGGGAACAGTGGTAGCTTGTAACTGCTACTGCAGGGTCCCCGGTCAATGAACTTATTACGTTATCTAGCTGATGCCAATATCTGTGTTAGCATGAGTGGAGACCTTTACTGGAATTTTTAAGGTAGTCTTACGTTTTGATTCACCTCTTCTATTTAGCTTTATCCTGGTATCGAATGCACAACATGAACAGCACATTAGTGGGGGGGCTCCAAAACCTCAATTACTAGAGAGGGGCTGTGAAAGCCAGCACAGTCATTTCTTTGTCCCTCATTTCACTAAGGACTAGCTACAGAGCTCTGCAAAAATCCTTTTTTTCAAGACATTAGAAGCTGCCTTCTACTCTAAAGGCAGAGGAGAAAGAGAGGGACTTGGGAGGAAGAAATCAGCAGCAAATGTTTTTCCCCATCTCTGACGAAGTGTCAGTGTTGTCAGCTAGGGCTAGGAACTGAGAAAACATTGGTCAAAACTCCTTTGCTCTTGGGTGATGCTGACATAGTCGTGACAGTCCTGCTGTCTACAAAATGCCTGCTGGAGTGCTGCGAGCTGCAAGGAAGCCGTGCACAGGACGTCTCTTTTGTCACTGCACAGCTAAGCAGGGCTGGAGGGAGGCACTGGGCAAGGGGAGGTGGTGACCTCCACTCCTCTGCCCCTACACCGCTGGGCTGCGGTCTCATGCGGGTGCAGCACCAGGGAAGGAGAGATGCCGGGCACAACATGTCATGAAAGAACTGAACTGCTGATCAGCTTTTAACAGGGTTGGTACAGGTACAGCCAGTAGGCTTCATCCGGCCCAAGTAGCCTCAGGCAATGGGACAGGAAAGGGGACATGGGTTTCCCAAAGCATTGTCTGCCTGGAGTTATCAAGTAATGAGCCTGGACAATTTCCCAGAGATTGAACAGAAAGAATTTTTTTTAATAATCCTAATGATTTCTTCTAAGCTGATACAGTAAAACTTCCCCGTCAGCCATTGAGCTTGGGAACAGATTGAAGAACAGACAGACCTGCCAGCTGTGACCTGTTATTAGAAACTAGAACTGATATCTCATACTTTCTTACAATCCTGTCTTTCTGCCAAATCTGTAGAATGAGCAAATCTAAGCTACAAAGAACTACTTGGGCAATCTGAGCGACCTTGTAGCCCGTTAATGCACTATTTAGCAAAGAAGTGTGTTCAAATAGGGTGCCAACTGATTAACTGGTTAATAGGCAGTTGATGTGAAAAACTTAATAGAGGAAATAAATAAATATATATATTTGGAGGAATAATGATAATAAAAACTTCTGTAAGGATTTGTGTTTGTTTTGCCTCCCCTCTGCTACGTAACTCTTTCCACCATAAGATGCATGGGTGGTCATCACCATTTATTAGATTTTTAAATGTGAGTTCACTGCAGCGAATGAAGTTTTATAGCAAACTCTTAAAATCTTATAATAATGAGTAAGGGCCTGCAAAGTATTGCTAGAGCTCCAGTGATCTTTGCACTATAAACCACTAATTATTTCATCTTCGTATTTAAGGAATGATTTTGCAGATCTTGCAGACCTTTTAAAACCTATCTGGAGTCTTATTATGGATCATTAATCCAAATGAAGATATCTTCAAGACACGAGAAGTAAGTAATACTTTGTTTAAGATATTCACACCTTTGCTATCACATGCAACCATTTTAACAGGTGTCATATGCCAGATAGCATGCAGAAATTCTGTTTGTATGTAGCATGTTTCTAAAATGTTATCAAAAAAGGATGGAATTGTGAAGTGTGTAAAATAGTATTTCACATTTGAAATGAACAGTTTAATTTCATCACTTCTTGTGCTTTTTCAGATCTTTTGTGGTGGACGTCCTTGGCATCATTACCAAGTAGGAGAAAAGAAGTCCTTTGGTTTTACAAGTGTATATGGAAGACAAGAATTTGAGAGGTTTCATCTGCAAAAATAGTTTTCAGAATTTCCTCTAGATGTGCAGCTCCACTGATGATCACTACTAATGGTGTATTTTGCATTCATGTTCTCTTGATGTGGTTTGGACACATATAAATTACACAGGGCCAAAAACATTTTCGCACTGTGTAACAAGACAGGTTTCTGCTAATACCATCAATGGGTGTTTAACAAGACAGCGCAGTGCAGCAGAAGGTAGAAGTCTATCAAATACAAGTTATTTAATTTCTTTGTGCTTCCTGCTCCTTTTCTTTTCTCTTGGTTTTCTTTTGGTTTTCCAGTCTCGTAGATTGGAAGATTTCTGGAAGAACAACTCATATTGTGTGATAGTGAAGCATCAAGCAAACACGTCAGTATCTGTAACAACAATACATTATGCCAATATCCAAAGAAATGCCATAACAACTAAAATGTGGTCTGAATAACATGAAAGAATCCTCTTATTGAAAAGAAGTGAACAATTAAAATATTGGGAAGAGAGCAGCGTTAAAGAAGCTGCTGTCGGATTTTCTCAGACAAGAATGGATTGTGTTTTGCTTTATTTTTCTACTTACTGTCACTAGCTGCTAGAATTCCTGTCTTAAACAAATGAACAAATGAACAAATTAACATAAAATGTCCTCTGACCTTAGAAGGAACATGTAGAAAGCTGCTGTGATATCTTCCAATCTCTTTCATGAGAGAAACGGTAATAATTAAAAGTTAATCTAGTGAGAGAGATACCACCATACTTAGCATCACCCAGTGTGGGTTGTGGAAATATACTTTAAAGCAGACCGTTTTATCTCTGGAAGTCACATGGTAGAATACTTCAGAGGATTACAAATGAATCTGTCTACAGCATAAAGCTGGCTGTCCCGACAGATTAATTCTCAGAGTCCTGTAAAACCGTGTTCAGAAACACTTTGCTTTGCAACTTCCTTGTAATGAAATAAACATCATTTTTATGCAGTGGTGTTGGGTTTGGTATTAGAAATATTATTATTACTGTGATTGCCATCAGCCCCAACAATCCTTTTATTGCTGGAACGTGCACACACACAAAAGCAAACTGATGTCATGGCACGGGAGCTGTCAGATGGAGATGGGATCGACAAAGCACCAGCAGTAAGGTGTCCAGGAACTGGACTCAAAAGCCAATACCTGGACTGATTGGGACAACTTTCTCTTGACTTAAGACCTGCTTCTCAGAAGTGCTATTGTTCATCTGGAACAGGCTCTGTGGGTCAGTTAATACATGCTAACATAGCTTGCGCTTAAGTGGAAGCTTAAGGTCAAAAGGACAACTGAAGCAGGAAAAGTGCTTGATTTTAGTTAGTCTAAGGACTAGCTCTTCTGAAGTCAGTGTCATTCTACTTTGCAAGATGACCAGGGTTTCAAAACTTCTTGCACTATGTCAAGCATTAGATATTAGATAATCTCATTGCCTGCCTAAAAATACAGCTAATTGTGTAGCCATTGGCATAACCATCTTGTTTTACCCAGTGGATCCTGCAAAACTCTACTGCCTTTTCTTTTCAGTGAAAAAAATACATTAACAGAATTTAGTATTGTAGCGGACATTGAAGAATATTGACTGTTGATAATATAGTCTGTGCTTTGTTCTCCTTGCTCTTCTTGTTCCCTGCATGGAAACATAATAACAATACCACATAACAATGGACAATATGCTTAATAGTATAACTGAACCATTCTACTCCTCCCACTTAATAATTATGAAAATGACTTTGCTTATTCTTTGAAGAACTTCTCTTTATGAATGTATTTTGATTTGTGTATATGAAAAATCATTTGTCAGAATGCAGATCCAGATTAGTGCACGACCTGAAGAGAAATGCACTGTGCAGCAACGGCTGACGTAAAGCCGTGGTGCGATACATTGCCATTGTTAGAGGTCTGCTTAAACCACGTGCTGCAACTGATGGGAGAAACTATACCCTTCATTACCTGTACTCATATTAAAGGAGGCCTCAAACCAAAACAGAGACATGTTACCACCGAATGCAACCGGGACTGTAAGGATGGGGGATTTTCTTGAGTTGCGTCCTGGGCAGAGAGATTTGTGAAAGCATCTGATTACATGAGAGAAGAAGGGAAAGATGAGACAGAAGATATTCAAAGAATGAGCTGGAGACTAAGAACAGACAGAAAACTGTCTGCAGGAAAAAGTGCTTGCATAAAATAAGTTCTTTTGCGTTAGATGTTGTCTGAAAAGGACTTGGAACCATGAACGATTCATTGCTGCTGCATTTGGGAGAACAGGATTATTGGTATTTGTGTATAAAAAAGGACTGCATTAGGATGGCTGACCACCACCAATTTCTGGTTGTAAAGGGAACAACTCATAACAGTTTTTTTTTTTATTTATCTGGTTCTAGTTCAAAAAAACAAACAAACAAACAAAAAAAAAACCTATCAATACGTACTGCTATTACAAAAGTCACTTGATAAACATATGAAAAGACTAAAACTGAGGACTTGACTCAGTGACCCAGGCAGTCCTGCTAGTCCCGTATTAAAGCCAGTTCTGGCTTTCCTCCCTAGCATACTCCAACGCTAAACATTTCTGTCAGAACTTTGTTTTGCAAATGTTGATTAAGAGGAAAAAAACCAAGAGTATAAAAAGAGAAAGTAGCACCCAGGAAAAAAATACAGCAAGTTTAGTGAACTGACGCAGATAAACCCAATTATTTCCGCCTGAGCTGCAATGAACCCTCTCCTCCGCTTTCTGCAACTTTTCACCTAAAAAATGCCTAAAAAGCCTCAGAAGCTTTTGCAAAATCCGTACTATGCTGTGTTTATTTACCTTGGTTC
Organism: Chauna torquata; assembly: GCA_013399475.1. Lineage (NCBI taxonomy): Eukaryota > Metazoa > Chordata > Aves > Anseriformes > Anhimidae > Chauna > Chauna torquata. The sequence continues at coordinate 411,099 of VXAL01016229.1, read as the reverse complement.
AAAACCGAAAGTCTCATTGCTCCCTCAGACATGAGGTTTAGTCTGTGAGCCAGGAGTGGATGGAACAAGCCCTAAGCTGGCTGGAAAGGGGGGGAAGCTTGTTGGGTTGCTGCCCAGCCAGATGACACACGGGCATGGCATGCTGCTAGTTGGGGGATTTATTCTTCACACTCCTCTGGGTAAATCCTCGCTTTGACTATTTTAGTGAGGTGGGAGAAAACTTTTCGTGCCATGGTCAATGTGGGTACATCACCACTCAAGGTTACACAGGTGCTTGTGGAGACAAGAGTCCCGGGGGTGGCTGGCACTTCGGAGGTCACTTTGCTTTGGTCTGGTAGAGGCACAACAGAGTAATCCTTCTCTTTTTTAGAACCGGAACTGTTCTGGTTTCCATACCACTTCAGCTTTTTTACCATCTATGGGATTGTGTAAAGGATTTCAGGAAAGTCTCTCTGATCTGCTGCACCAAACTCACAAAGCATTGCTGCCACAGGCAAGTCAGCTCAGGAGACAGAGAGAAGAAAAGGCCACTGTCTAAACTGGGAGGCATTCCTATGCCTACTGGAGTGATGTCCATACAAACTAGATAATGCTGGACAGAAGACGAATACAGTGTTTCTGTCATGTAGGAAAATGTTTAGTAACTGCAGAGGCTTTCCTATAAGATCAGTTTTACTCCTCAGAGCAGAACATGGCAATAACTGGTAACCTTTGTTCAAATCAGTTTTTGAATCTCTGTCACTGAGCAAAAATAATGAAAAAAATCAGTCCAGTAAAATCATGTTTTCAATTTTTATAGCAACTTTGGTCTGAAAAAATGACTTCTGAAATATTCATTTTCTGAACTTTATAGCGGGGCCACTTGTTATGGGGAAGGAGGAAGAAGTCTCAGGAACTTCAGTTTAGAGATGGACAAATCAAGGCATAATGAGGGTGTCCTGATGTAAAGCAGAATTGTGAATAAAACATAGGATTCCTGAATCCTCACCCTATGCTTTTCACTGTCACTAGCTGGAGTATTTGGTAGAGCTATTTTCAGAATCTCCTCAGGTAAAAGGATTCTTGAGTTTTACCAATAGATTTACCAGGATTAGAAACTTTGGCTTTCAGGGGGCAAATTTTCATGTGAAAATGCATTTTGTATTTTTATTTTCTGATTTCTGAGTTCAGGTTTGGCATCTCTGCCATCTTCCAGCTAGGGATGAACATGTTGTGCTATTTTTATTTGCACTCAGGATCTGTCCCTGGCTTGCTTCTAAAGATAAACGAGACCACGTCTGTCCTTACATAAGTTGGTAAGGCCATTCCAGTTTTTTGTTTCTTCCGTTTAGTGTTGAATTACGTTTGTAAGCACCTTCAAAAAACCTAGAAGCATTATGCATTTTACAGGCAACAGCAGAAGATGCCCAGTTCAGCAACTTGATCGCAGAACCAGTCTTATGGTCAAAGTAGACAATTGTGAGCTAGCCTGCTCAAAGGGGAAATTTCTTTTGAATCCTTGTTACTTAATAGTTGCTTTGTACCCTTGAAAATAAGAACTGATATTCTTTATTCAATTGTATTTTCCCTAATTACACTGGGTTCCCGTGTAGTCATATAGAGGTGTAATTATCTTTTTTTGAACACAGCTAAGAATTTGCCATTCTTGTTATATTGTGTCAGTGAGTTCTGCAGGTCGTGTATAGATACATACTGTGTAAAAAAGGAATTTCTTTCCCAATTTTATAATTTTTTTTTTTTGTATTTAAGCCTTGACTTTTAATTAAGTAATACAAGTCTTTAATGAACATTCATTTTTTAGACATCAATTCAAGCTTTTATTTCTCATGCTGATTTACTATGTTGACAAGTCTAACAGAGGAGAGGACTATGAAACGGTTTGGGGCTTTGATTCTGCAACAGATTTGTTGTGTGATTTGAGCAAACCATTTGAGTCATTTCAAGACAAATAGGAAAGAAACAATATATGTGATGTAGACAGACTTTGATGAGGCTTTTGAAATTCCCTCCTATAACATGTCATTAAAAAGTGAGGGAAACTGTCTGGCATAAACTACTGCAAGACTGTACATAAAAAACATGCTCAAAACACAGTTTTGAATGGCTAGTTTTTAAAGCATGCATCTCAGAGGATCACCCTGGTTCTGATAATGTGCAATACCTTAATTAATGACTTGGCTGATGGAATAAGGAGTGCACTTACTAAATTTGCAAGATATGAAGGGCCAGAAACATCTTTTTCAGACTGGGATTAGGATTCAGTAAGAATCAACGTATGTAGAAGTAAGTTCACAAGTCAAGTCACACACAAGTGGGAGGAAGACTGGTTAAGCAGCATTCGGCTGTCAAAAGAAAGCAAGCAAGCCTTCTGCTGGGATATATAAGCAGGCATGTGATATGTTAAAGCCAGTGCTGTTCAGACCTCAGCTGCAGTGTTGTGCTCAGAGTTGAGCACTGCTCTCCTACAAAGATGAGAACCAACTGGAAGAAGACTGGGGAGAATAATAAAAACAACTGGAGGTCTAAGAACCCATGAGAAAAGATTACAATAACTGTGTTTTGTCTTTCAGAAAATGGAGGGGATAGACGACGCCATCAAATGCACTAAAGATTGTTGCTTCCTGTAACCACTGAGATAAGCTCATTACCTCTTGTCCTCCACTGCAGCAAAGGAGATTATGTTAGACTTTTGGAAGTATTTCTGACTCGAGATAGTTTGGCACTGGAATGCACTGCTTAGGGAGGCTGTGCAATCTCCACAACTGGAAGTTTGGAGAAAGAGGTTCAGGAACAGTTAACATCAACCTAATCTATTTGCTTTTTTTTTTTGTGTGTGTGTGTGTGTGTATACATTTGAAAAAAAATACAGACCTCATTGCTTTAATGTTATACGAGTTGAATCAGGGAAAGCAGCAAAAAGATGAGCTGTCATTTTAAGATTCCCATAAGCTGGGTGCTTATTTATGCCAGTGCACCAATTACACTTGCTTTCCAAATGCTTAGGTAAAATGTTGAAAAAATATATCTGACTGGAGAATTCTTGTCTGTGCTGTGGTTCCCAAAACTGCTAGCACTGGTTCAGTTGAACTAGTAGAAGGAAAAAAAAAATCTTCAGAATAGATAAAATTTATATTCTCTGTACCTTTTTTTGTACATAGCAGAACATTCTTTGTTTCCTCTCACCAATGCAATGTATGTGGGACTTCTATTAGTAGATTCATCCTTTGGTTTGCTTGAGTTTATTGTTTTATATCATCTTCTTTGAAATGGAGGAAATAATTACAATTTATTCAATGTTAAAAACCAATAAAAGAAACAACAAAATGTACCACAGGCAAGTAAAAATAAGATTTCAAGATCATCTGCTTTATTTACATGTGAAATTTTTGAGACATCCTTCCATACCACACACTCAAACATCTTCTGTTAAGAGAACAACTGCCTCCTTCCTTTTTTCCTCCCAACCTGTAAGAGGAAAGATTTGATTAGCTGGCATTTGTGTTTGTGCATATATGTGAGTGTGGTGGTTTTACCCAGCCGAGCAGCCCAACTCCACCACAAGCTCTTGCTCACTCCTCCACCTCAAAGGAACAGGGGGAGAAAATATGATGGACAAGGGCTCAAGGGTTGAGATGGGGACAGGGAGATCACCCACCGATTACCGCCACGGGCAAAACAGACTCAACATAGGGAGATTAATACAATTTATTACTATCACTAGCAGACTAGAGCAGTGAGAAACTAAAAGCAAACTACAAACACCTTCCCCCCACCCACCCTCTTCTACCTCCTCCCCCCAG
>VXAL01016229.1:378301-402809 GCA_013399475.1 Chauna torquata | reverse complement strand
CGTGCCCGGCAGCTCGGCCCCGAGGCGCGGCCGGAGCTCGGCGCGGGGCCGCGGGCTGCCCGCGGGTCTCGGGGCAGCGCCGGGGGTAACGCCGCGGTAGCGCGGGGCCGGGGGTTTCAGCTAACGGCAATGTGGCAGCGCGGTGACGGCGGCGAGCAAGGCGCAGGAGGGCAGTGAGGGCGCGAGTTGGTCGCGGGCCGTGCACAGACGCGAGCTGCCCGGTGCTTTTGCCCCACGCGTGTCCCGAGGCCGGCACCGAGCGGCCGGATCCTTCAGCGTGCGGCAGGTGCCGGAGCGGCTGGCGAGGAGGAGCCGCGTTGGCATCGNNGTCGGCTCGGGAGCGGTGTCTGCCTGCGGAGGGCTGGCCGAGCCCCGCGGCGCTTGGCGTGCTCGCTGACCCGTTTGTGAGCGCGGCCGCCGGGGGTCTCAGAAACAGCGTCCTGGGTAGCGAAAGTAACCTGCCGTGGCTGAGAAACCACCGGCTTCTCGTCTGGAGCAGATGTGAGGTTATTCAGTCTGGAAGCCTTGTTGGCAGCGACCACCGGTTGAAATGTTTGTATTCCTCCGTAGAATACCGGGCCAAACCCGCGGTCTTATTGCTTTAGTAATTTTATTGTTGTTTTCAGTGCAGGTCAGTTCAGTGAGTTCTGGGGTGGGTTAAAGCCAGGCCTGCTACGTTTCTGCCTCAATAGTCGTCATTCTGCTGCGCTTGGTTTATGTTACCTAGTGAGCAAAGAGGATAAATAATTTACCACTCATTATGCTTTTAATAGATAACAAACGTGAGCGCACCTCTCAACAGCTGCGGCTGAAACGCGTCTTGTTTCAGTATATTTAAAAGGGGAGATTTTCCTGTAGGACGACAGTCACAATAAGTCCTTTGAGTATAGATCCTTCGAGTATAGACAGCGGCTATCCTCGTAGTTTTTATTGACGTGATGTGAAAAGTCACGTAAAATGCCAAATGAACTGATCTCTCATTGTTCCCCTTCGGTTTATGGATTTTCCCAGAACAAAAACGTGTATTTTGTGTGTTTATTTTTATGGCCCTTTTTAATATGGCATTTAAAATCTTGTCTATTGTAAATTGACTAGAAGTTGTGTTAGACTCTTTAATTAAGCTTAATAATACACTAACCATTTCTTCAGAAATTACAAAAACATTTCTTTAAATTCACTTGCCCGTACATTTAGAAAGCTTTACATACCGTGAAAATTGTGATCACTTTTACTTAAGCTTTCTGGTTAAATATTTTCGATGTTAACTGAAAATAAAAGGATCTTTAGTCAAAAGTCTCAGCAAGAATTACACTGCTGTCACAGTCAATGTGACCAGGTGTAAACCTGAGATGGTATTGTGGAGTTCCTTCCAAGGTAAGACAGAACAGTGCTCTGTCTTAAGAAGAACAGTGTGTGGAAAGAGAATAGTAGTCGCAGTTAAATTCACTTGTTTTAGAGAGTCTTTGTGAACCGAATAGCATTCTTTCAATGTTTGTTTACAATAAAGTTTGAAGTATTCTGCCTTACAAAGCACTGATTTTTCTTTCGAGTAAGAGGTGTACTATCTAGCAGGCTCTAAACCATGTTTATTTATAGGTTTCACAAGCACTTCATAAATACAGATCTTTGAATTGTGTGCTACTTGTTCCTTCCTGTAAGATATGCGACACTTACTGCCTGCGCCTGATTTTTTTCTAGTTGAAGATATCCATATAATAGTTTTCAAACGAGATTTTTTTAATCAATTCAGCAAAACACATTCTTTTAACTTTATGCAGTCTTGCAATCAAATAGTCTTATGTGTTTCTTTAAAACAGTGTGAATAGTGTTTTGGATGGCTAACAGTAAAGAATGGAAAAAGACTCGCATTATAGCATTATATGACAAAACTAGGGGGAATGCAATAGAAAAATATGTTTAGATAATATTTAGAGAAGTATGTATATGAACCAAGTGTTTTCTTGCTAGTTCTTGAATTCTGTAGACTTGCCTACCTGTTTCTTTTACTGTCCGTTGGTAAATATGTTATGTAAGGTCACTCACAAATAAAAGTATTTAAGCACTGAAGTAGTTGAATACTTTATTTTCTCTTGTATCTTGCTGCCCTCAAAGTAACTTGTTGCATGTTTGGACCCCTTAAGTAAAAAGTTCTGTCATAATTGTAAAGGTAGGAATTCCCTTAAAGGTTGCAAAAAATTCCCATGCCAGATCTTGAATTGTGTTTGTGCACTGAGCTAGCATCGATAAGAGTGTTTAACTTGCTTGAATTTTGTGTCTAAGCTTAAATATAAAACACTGCTTAGTCCTTAAAAAAAAAAAAGTAAAAAAAAAAAGCCACCAAACCTCTTATCCAGTGTTAACATCTGATGAATGTCTCATGGGATAGCTGTAGTTCAGTTGGTGTTTTGAACCTTAATTTAATGTCCACATAAGCCTTAAAAATGGTTTTAGTCTTTAAACTGCCTGCATCTGATAGGTATGGAGTTGCAGTACTTAATTGGACTGCTTCTTTAAAAGGTATTTGTTAGTCCGCTACTGTAATTCCCTAGTGAGTTCTTTAGGACTTGAAACATATTACATTCCAGATTGTATAAATGCCAACTATTTCAAGACTTAATTTTTTTTAAACCCACTGAGAAGAATGCAGGCCTTATGGTGGGCAAATGTCCGTCCTTCTGAGGAATGGGTACAAAAAAATCCACTCTTCCATCCTGCTTCCCCTGCTGCTCCCCCGCCGCCCCATTAATAGGGACAGGCTTTGGAGTCTAATAAATGAAGTCTTTGAGACTTTATTAAGTTTTGAAAGGCCAGCTGTGTGAAGATTAAAACACTGTAGGTGATACGCACATTTTTTTGTAAATGCTAATTAGTCATCGAAATGTTCAGAAATAGTAACTTCATTTTCCTTGTGTGATTTTTTTTTTTCTTTTCCTTCCCCTTAAGCAGGTAACAGTTCTGTTGTGATGATGCTCTTTACTGTTAAAGCTAAAAATGAGGTTTTTGACATGTGAAATATTTGGTGATGGTGCTGCTTTTAAATGGAATGGGCTATAACAGTTAGGAGTTTGCTTTTAAATAACAGGCTGAAGATGACAACTTTGAACAGTCTATGAAAGACAAACTCCAGAGTTTGTAGTAGGCAGTCTTAAGCAATACTTTTGCTTTTCAAAGGAAAACAAGCGATGATAAATTACTACTTTCCAGGGAGGCTGTCAACATTCGGTTTTCAGCTGCTCTGATTCAGGCAAGTAGCTGAACCCTTCTTAAAGTAACAATATGAAAACTAGACAAAGCATTTTAATTTGACTATTTAAAATGTTCACAGTTCTTGTTTCCTGTTAGAAACTGTAGAGACATACTAAACTGTTGTTTGGCTGGCTTTTGTAGTACACTTTCCTTTAATTTTAGATAAGAAACTACGCACAAATCTGTTATTTCAGGAAGTAATGTGGTTAATCAGCAGTGCAGGTGGGGCAGCGGAGATGTCAAAACACTGCCCCTTTTTATTACATATTATGCCAAATTTGCATTATTTCCAGATGAAAATATAAGGAAATTAGCTGACGCTGTTGTTTCATACTCATTTATTACAATACTTGAATTTTGTACGTCATCTAAATTGAATGCTGGCATCTAAAACAAAAATGGTCACGTATTTGGCGGATGCTAATGCTATTCCAAGCTTCCACCATATATTAATATAGTATAAAACATGTTAAGGAAATTCGTGATTTTGTTTATTTAATAAGTGTGCTGCCCTGAGATGTGTCAGAATATCAGCTTTTGTTCACAGTAGCAGAATTACTACTAAAGAGCGCTGTGTCAACAGTGCGTTTTTTCACAGACTGTCAGCGTGGCTCCTAGTAAAGCCCCTGCTTACCACGCGCTTCGTGTTCCTTCACAGCAAGGCTGTTCGCTAGTCAATAATATGAACCCCCACAAAGCCTTAACCAAACCTGTACTCTTAAATAACACTGAAATTTAAAGTGTGTGGGCTTTTTTTGTTTACAGTTACTTTGAAGAGATCTTTCCCAAAAGGTTTTTTTTAGGACTGCTTAGGTTTTTGTGCGTACGTTTGGTTTTGTTAATTCATGATGTGTGTTCAGCAGACATTTTGGTAACAATGTTCTGGTGTTGGCCAGTCTTGAAACGGAGTTATTTAATATAGGCTTCTTTGTCTGGTGCGAGTGGTTTGCCCAGCTTCTGCCTGCTCGCTGCAAAGTGAGAAGTAACACCGGGGAAGAAAAAAGTTGTGAATGGAAAGTGTTTTACACAGATGGTAGGCCTGTGAGCGCCCATTTGACAGGCTACGGAGAGAGTGTAGCTGAAGGGCTTTATTTTCAGCTTTGCCAGGAATAACTTGTGTAACTTTTTTACTTACTGTATGAGAAAAAGCTTGCTTTTTAATAGCTGAGAAGATACGTGTGGATTTAATTGCTCATAAATCTGTCTTGTCTGTTTAGGCTGAGATTGATACTTAATGTACAAGCCGAGTGATAGTCATGTAAGTAAAATTCCATATTTTTTTCGTTTTTGGCTATTAGGAACACTGCAGGATGGTAGGCAGTTTAGGTGGAAAAAGCCATAGGATTCATAGGAGCGGGAGCATATAGGTAGGATAAATTTTTTTTTTTTAAATTTAGATAAATATACTACTTGTGGATTGATGTGGTAGTCTGGAAGGAGAGCTGGAAATGGATTTGAACATCTGGAAGGTAATAAGCAGGTTTATGATTATTTCTTGTTTCTTTGTGAGCCAGTGTGAGTTTGTGCACTTTATAATGTAGCTGAATTTGTGTAACTTATTGTAAGGATAAGGAATGGCACGTCTTCAAGCCTGTTGTTTACTTGATGTGCTTGCTCCAAAGTGTTTGCTCCAAGTAAAAGGTCCCTAACGTTTGTACAGAAATACTAAAAATACACTCAACCCTGATAACTAAGGTTTTTTTCTGAGCCCTTTCTTGCTGGAAATGGCTAAATAGTATTTATCAAAAACCAGTTTTGTGAAAAAACTCTCATGGAAAATTTGGCATATGCAACTGAGAACAACCAGTGGTACTGGTGACGGCTGTGGTGCCACTGCCAGGCGTCAAGTCAGACAGTTTTCAGTGGGGCTATGTATGCATCCTTCGAGCTGGAAATGGAAACCAGTCAACAGAAGGGAAGAAGCAAAGTGGTTATTTCCATTTTGCTTTCACCTATGTCCTCTGTCTTAATGCTGGTGGGTGTTTTTTGGTGTGGTTTTCTAGGTGCTATAGGCACGGAAACATCAAGGCATCCAGGCAGCCTTTCAACATTGCTGCACTGAAAACTGCATCTTCCTGCATCTTCTGTTAATTGTGAAGAGTGGAATCCGAAGGAATCAGGAACGCGAAGAGACATCTTGGCGTTGTTGCCAGTGTAGTAGTGTTGGGTATGGCAGATGTGGTGGTGGCAGCAATGAAAGCAAATGTGTTCGTGTAGATGTGAGCCTGACTTTGAGACTAGTGATACAGATATTTTCAATTGCATCAATGAACTTCAAAGGACTATTTCTGGAATCTTGTTTTTTTTTCAAGATGGCAGTATTTAGCTTATTAAATGCTAAATACTACTGCATGCTAACATGCAGTAGTTTTACTGTAGACCTGAAAATGTTTTGGATATTTAACCTTGAAAAATGTCACGTAGCTTTGGCAGTCCCTTGATTTTTAATTTGTTGACTCAGCAGGTTTTATTGTCACACAGAGCATATAATTAGAATGTTTATTATAGCTAAGAAGAACTTTAGGGAAAACAAAGAAGAATATTTGTCAAACTTACTTAAATGAAACTCAAAAATAAGCTGTTCATATTTGTGTTATGATAGAAAAGCTCCAAAACACAAAATTGTGACAGTTTTCTTTATAAATGATGTTTGTACAGCTGTTGAGCAAAACAAAACAGACTTCTGCATAGAATAGAAAAGCATGTATGTATCCCTTTTTATTTACGTAAGGTCCTCTTTGTGCTTTAAGTCTGGGCAGTTTCTTAGTGGTGGTTGGTTTTTTTTTTTGAGGGGAAGCAATTAATAAAGAACAGCAACACTGTAGATAACTTATTCTTGCTGTCTGTAGAAGTTTCTAACTTCTGCTCCACATGTACTGCATAATGTGGTAAAAGGATGTGTAAGTGCTCAGCACAGTACTTCAGACAGAAAACAGTTCCGAACAATGTTCTTTGAGGTTTAAGGTGACCAAAAAGAGTATATGCAACTAAAACATGAGTGTGTATGTTAACTTGGGGATTCCATTCCCGATGTTTTTGGTGTGTTTTATGAAATAATGAACTGGACATACATGCAACAGTAAGTAGATGGCATCTCTTCGTGGTTATGATCCATCATCTTTGTAGATCTCCTCTCTACATGCTCTTTCCAACAGAAAGAGCGAGGCAGATTTTCTCTGGAAAATGCAACAGATTCTATCAGATGCTACAGTTCTTTTCCATGTTAGGTACCTTCGTGAAGCCTTAATCGTATCTTCATTTATAAACCATGGAAAATGTTTTTTTGCAGTGAGTAATCACTGCTAAGTAATTCCTTCACAAATTTCTTCATACTGCTGCCAGTTTATAGTTTGGAATCATGCTAATGTTTTATGGTCTCTGATAAACTGTAGGAAAAATTGGAGTTTCTCTGGGGCTTGTATAATTCTTGTTCTACCAAGTTTCTGTTCATCTTATGAAAATAATAGAATTAAAACCAATAAATAAAATTAAAAGATAATGTGAGTTAAATCGCCCAAATTGCCAGTTCATTGTATACTTCCAAGTGTACGATATGTATTGTGAATTCATTTTTGGTATGATACTTACTGAATACATAGCAATCAGTTAATTGTGTGATGTATTAAATACACATCATCATGCTTCAAGAGAAGTCTTCTTGACCAGTTCTGTCACTTCAATAAACTGTTACAAGATTAGACATAAATTAACCAAAACTGTTATGGACTGTATTTTATTTAAAGGTACACTGATTTCTGCCTCTAGATTGTTTCGTTGAGATTAAAAGTGGAAGCTTTAGGTTTAAAAAATGCTTTTTTCTCACCAATTCCCAGGTTTCCCACTCTTGGATGTAAAACGCCTGTGCTTTGATACAAAACAGCTCTAAAGTATATTAAAGATTGCTTTGTTTTGATACAGAGTGTGTTCTTGCTTTCATCTAATAGCAGACTCCACATCTAAACAAAATGATCTTCTGAACTCAGGAGTCCATTACGTGGAAAAAAAACTTTGGTAGTTGAAGTTGATACTTGTGCAAAATTGGTCCATAGTTTCCATTATATCATGAAGTATTCTGATCATATTTGTCTAGCTTCTTAAAATTCAAATAATTGTAACAATGTATGTAGTTACATATATAAAGATATAACTGAATATTTCCTGTTTGCATTCTAATGATGTGATTATTTCGTTCAGGGTTTCATATGATGAGACTTTTATTATGGCCAGTGACTCCTTGGAAGGCTTTCATGAAGTAAACCTCGCTTCGCCTACTACACCAGATCTTCTTGGAGTAAATGAGCCAGGGACTCAGGAACAAACTACCTCACCCAGCGTTATTTACCGACCACATCCTTCTGTGTCCTCCACACCAATCCAACCCAATGCATTAAATGTTTCTGACCTTCCCACGCAACCTGTTTATTCATCTCCCAGACAACTGAATTGTGGAGAAATATCAGGTGTCAGGTGGGTTTTGTGCATCTCTTTACTGATGTTTTTTTGCTTATAAACTACTTGCTTTACTAAAGATAAAATTTTAATATAGTGTGTACTGTTATGGACACAATTTAATATTACATTCAGCACTACTACTGCCATTTCTAAAATATTTTGTAGTATATAATATAAATAAAAAAACCCTGTCACTCTCTTTACAGCATCAATGTTACCGACGCAGTACTTTGTTCTACCTCTGGACCCCAGGGTGGGTCATTCAATCACAATAATTCCAGAAAGGAGAGCAATAATGCAGAGAGAGAGTTTTTGCAGGGTGCTACAGTAGCAGATGTTGCCGAAGGAAATGAAGATATTTTTGGGTTGAGTACAGACAGTTTATCTCACTTACGGAGCCCATCTGTACTGGAAGTAAGAGAAAAGGGCTATGAAAGATTGAAAGAAGAACTTGCAAAAGCTCAGAGGGTAAGGCTTGTTGTCTTGTCTCCTCCTGCTTTTTCTCTCTTCACAGTGGTTCTAATGTGGCACAATGATAGATGGGCAGTCATTCATAATAGAACTATTACAATATATTTAAGTAAAGTTGTTCTGAATGTCTGCAGTGCTAATGTCTTAGAATTATTCCTTGGTAGTGTTTTTTCTAGTGCTGCTGCTGCTTACCATGGAAAGCTCTTGCTGCAGCACCTGGTTAAATGTTCTTTTTCTTTGAAATGTAGGCCCTTCCTTCATTCTGACATTTGAGAATAAGAGTAATTTTCTGTCATCCTATTGTTACGTTATAAGTTTTTATAATGCTGATTATATACCCCTTGAGTCGTCTTTCTCCTGTGGTATAAAAGTGTAGCTTTTGTGGTATAAAAGTGTCGTGGAATGTAGAAATATTTTAGAACATGGGTACTTGTGATGTACCATAGGTGAATGCCTGCGTAGAAGTGAAGCAATAAAGATGTCACTGGAGTTCTTTAGAGTACTGTTACACCACACTCCAAATTGAATATGGATACCTTTGAGGACACTGTGGCTCAATTCGTTAATATTTGTAAAGCGCTTTGTCTTGTTTGGATGGATGATGCTATATAAATGCAAAGCTATTATTTTTCATTCTAACATCCTTCTGTGCTTCAACTTTCTAGTAGATTTTGTGCTGTTTGTATTTGTGCTCTTTCCTTTCCTCTACATGATTCCACTCTTGTTTAGATTTAAGCTCATCCTGTGTTTGAACTTGTTTTCCTGTGTGCTCGCTGCCTCCTTCTGTTGAATGCAGTCATCATTTCTGTCATAGTTGCATTTGCCCTTGTCATTGTGAATCTTAAATATGGATTCTGATATCAATTCTGTTGGTTTGTCACTGAGTAGGTGCTTCTTTTGCTAAGGTGTTTGTTTACTTAGCCTTTGACCACAGAAAGGAAACATTAACCTGAGCTAATTTTGAGGACCTTGCATGTGGATATATAAACCTAGCAGTTAAACTTGAAACCTTAGAAAGTAAGATCAAACTAAAGTTTAAACTTTAGAAGAGCTCTTCCAGCTCCTGACAATGTACAGAAATATAGCTAAAATACTTAAAATCTGCAACTCGGATCTGTTACTGTTACCTTTGAGTTATCCAAAAATGCTAATCCAGTGTAAAGTTGTGTACGTTTTATATGTCTAGCTCAGCTCATATCTTAAGGCAGTTTTTAAGGAAATAGAATTAAAGCTGTTAAGACATGAAATGCTTGTTAAATATTTTCAGACACTTTGGATGTTCTTAAAAATTCAGCGCTAACTTGAGAATGTTGATGTCAGAGTCCTTGTTAATTCTCAGCATGTTTCGTTGATTCTTACCCTTGTCACACTAGATGGATAACTTTTGTCTGCTTGTCTTCCTAAACTTGCACTGGTTCAGAGTTACTCAGTAACACACAAGTCTTTAGACTGCACAATGATAAACCCTATTCCTTTCGTAATCTCTTTCTTCCACTTCCTGTATAGGAACTAGTTTTTTTTATTCCTAATTCATCTCTGATTGCTTTTTCCCAAAAGTCATGGCTGTTCCTACAGGGCTGTGTCCACTCTGCAGTATTCAGTGTCACGCAGTCTTTGAATATATATCCAGCTATACTCACTTTTGTCAATGAGTACTCAGTTTAAAAATCTGCAGGGATATAATTAATAGGTGGTGCCTGTGTATAGCTTGTTGTTTTTTACACGATGCTTTTAAATTCTCTTTAAGTGTCTGTGTTCTCTCAGTTTATGAGCTTTGTCAGGAACGGTGAGAAAAATAAGAACTGCAATTTGCACTTGAATTTTATGAACTCATTCAGCCTGCAAAACTTAGACTTTCCAGACACAAATTTGCTATCTTGCCTTTTTCATTTGTTCTAAATTTCTTACCCAAACTGTGTATGTAATGTGATATTCATTACAGACGGATAGATTTGAATTTGTTGCCCTTGTGATTGGAAGGAGCAACTAGAATGGGAATAGGAATTTTGAAGTTTAGGGATTCATTATCTAAATTCTTTCATGTCTCTACTTCTTTGAATACAACTTTTATCTTCATATACTCTTTTTTTTATGTTAGAGAGTATATATATGGCATGTAGTTTTTGGACATTTAAATATGATTCTTGAAGAAATTATTCAGGAATAGAATAAAGGGTTTTTTTCCACTTTTACATATGCAGAATTAAGACTGCAGAATTCACTTCTCAAAATAAACAGCATTTCTGGCAAACATCATTGCTGGCAAAATTGTTGGAAAAAAAAAAATCTTCCAAAAATTTACTTCTTTCATGATAAGAGTAAACGTATTTTCTGCTTCAGTCTAGGTAAGTTGCAGGATCAAATTGTAAGATTGTGAGAAAGGTTGGGCTGGAGATAACAGCAGGCAGCATTCTATAGTAACGATGTGTAAGGTTGGACATACTTTTGTGTCAAAATGCCCTCTTAGTAATTTAAATGTGACAGATTTTTCACTCTTTGAGCCCATTCAGGCCCTTTTTTTCGGTGAAGACTTACTTGCTGGCTGTACTCTCTAAAGTGGAGCTGAAGAGCCCTTGCTTTAAATGATCTGAACCTTTCCATGTCTTTTACTCCTTTTTAAAACAGCATTAGGAAAATTGAGGAGGTGTTAAAAGGCATAGTGATTCAATGCCTAGAACCTTACCTCCTCATGTCTGTGTACATTTGCATTTTTTCAGCACTGTTTGGATTGAGCTGTGATGCTGTGGTTATCGAAGGTAAATAAGCCATGCTGAGGTAACACCAAGAGAACAGCGATGGCATTTTGATGTACGGTATTTCTTGATGTGCAAGTTTTGTGGAGCTTTGCAAAGGGATACCTTTTGTTTGATTTCCATACAAAGTAACCAGGATATTGCATGTGTTTTGGATAGCTTGTTTGCAGTTTCTGAGCTGTGGCAGTTCATGGTCTTGTTTTCCTTGAATTTTTATGGGACTTAGCCATGAAGTTACTTCCTCATGAGTCTAATCGTCAGTATAATGATGTCATCTGTAACTGCAGAGGGAAACTTAATTTCATGTTGATGTGTTTTCTCTTGGAGTGTTGTAATTTTTTGTCACTGGTGGTTAGCCCCTTTTTCTGGTGAGGAAAGAACAGTCTACCAGAGATGACTGTAAATACTATACTTAGTTTGAGAATGAATTCTGTGCTTCCCACTGTCTTTACAGTAAGATATGTAGGATTGTTGGCAATGAGTAAAACTGTTTATGATTTTTGTAGCAGAAATCTGCATTATTGATATTTCCCTAGTAGAGTGAAATTGAGAGGTTTTCTCACATTGATACAGTGATTCTTGTGAAGGAGCAGTAGTATAAAACATGATGTTGTAAATTTCAACTTTTTTTTTTTGAACGTGATTCTGGATTCTAAACACGAGATCTGGGTTTTATTTCAGAAGCTGCAGTTTTTGTATGCATTCTTCATGTCGTAAAATCAAACTGGAGTACTCAGTCTTATTTATGTCTTCAGATCTTGCATATTAATACAGGATTTGAAGTGGATTTTTCTGTTGTTCTGCCTGTATTGTCGAAGAATCCAATGTTGAGTAGGCTAACACTGCTGGTTAAATCTTTATTTTTTTCATAGAAAAACATGGTATTTTTAAAAACTCTGCATGGATTAAGGAATAAGTAGATTCACAATAACTGCTCAGGAATTCAAGTAGCATTATAGAAGAACATTTGGCATTCTTAAATTTCTGCTGTCATTTGCTTATAAATTTACGAAGAATAAATATGAGAAGGCTCCAGAATAACATACCATCCCAGAACTCCACCAAAGAGTATGCTTACAAGCTTTTCTAAAACAAATTGCAGTTAAATTGTAAGACCAATTGCTTGTGACTGTTAAAGGTCGTTTCTCTGAGGGTGTTTTAGCAGTTCGTTGCTGTCTTTGAGTGACGAAAGGCTTGTTTCCACACCTCTGACTGATGCAGTTGTAGTCTGTTGCAGGCATCAACATTTTGTAAGGCAAGTAGAAGACTACGTGCAAGCGAAACAGAAGCACCTTCAGGCACACCGTAGGACTATATATATATAATTCAATAGTCTGTGAAGTGCTTTTATCTCTGGAGATAGAATAGTTTCAATTGGAAGGGACCTACAGAGGTTGAGTCTAACTGTCAGACTACTTTGGGGCTGACCCAAGGTTAAGAGTATATCATTAAGAGTGGTATCCAAATGTCTCTTAAACACGGACAGGCACTGGTCTTCAACCACCTCTAGGAAGCTTGTTCCAGTGTCTACCCTCCTCTCAGTAAAAAGTTTTTCCTAATGTCTTGTATGGACCTCCCCTGATGCAGCTTGAACCACACACCCTGTCGCTGGATGCCAGGGAGCCTGCCACTGAACGCCTCCCTCTGCAGTAACCCTCAGGAAGTTGCAGGGAGCGATGAGGTCATCCCTTCGCCTCCTTTTCTCCAGGCTTAACAGACCCAGTGTCCTCAGCCACTCCTTATAGGCCGTACGTCCCAGCCCTTGAACCTTTGTCCTCCTCTTCTGGATGCGTTCAAGTATCAACATCCTTTCTTAAATTGTAGAGCCCAGAACCGCACACAGTATTCCAAGTAAGGCGGCACCAATGCTAAGTATAGGGAGAATCACCTCCCTTGACAGGCTGGCTGTGCTGTGTTTAATGCACCCCAGAGTACGATTTGTTCTCTTGGCTGCCAGGCCATGCTGCTGGCTCATATTGAGTCCACTGTCAACCTTTCTGCTGAGCTGTTCTCCAGGCACTTCTCTCCAAGTCTGTACCTGTGTCTGGCATTACTCCGTCCCAAGTGCAGAATCTGGCATTTGTTCTTTTCAAATTTCATGCCATTGCTGATGGCTTAAAGGTCCAGTCTGTCGAGATCTCTCTGCAAGACCTCATGTCCCTCAAGAAAGTACACAGCACCTCCTAGTTTAATACTGTCAGCAAATTTACTAAGAATGTATTCCACTCTTGCATTCAGATCAATCAACAGTTCAGTCAATGGACCGTCTGTCACATTAAAAACCCTTGTAAATGTGGTTCCAATAGACAAACTTCTTGTAGCTTGTTTCACGAGGTTGCTGAATGAAGACCAGACAAATTTAAATGTATTCTATTAAAATGGCAACTTTTTTTGTTCTGATTTCAGGTGATACCTCTAGGAAAACTTTTGCTTTTTATCTTCTGCATTTAGTTAATGACTTGCTTAAATTGCTGAACTAGATCCAGGATGATTTTCTTTCTAGAATTTAAAAGATTGTCTTGAAGCAGTAACC
Organism: Chauna torquata; assembly: GCA_013399475.1. NCBI lineage: Eukaryota > Metazoa > Chordata > Aves > Anseriformes > Anhimidae > Chauna > Chauna torquata. Next base: position 389,354 of record VXAL01016229.1, on the reverse strand, counting down.
TGTGTTCCTTATCTCACTGGTGCTTTCTAAACACCCGGCCTGTATTCTGTTCATGAAGTTTGAGGTGAAATAAGCAATAATATGACCGTTTGATACAGGAATAATTTTTTAACTTTAAGTTTTTTTCATGCAAGTTACAGATTTTTATCACCTACTTCAGTAACTGTGTATGTTCTGCTTTATAATAGCTCATCTTCGTGTAGTAACTTTTATCAGAACGGCAATGTGGGAAGGACTGCAGCACAGGTGGTTAACCTAGCGCATGCCGTCCTCTTTTCTGCCTCTGTGTTAAGTGTGGCTGGGAAGCATTCAGTAATGGCTCTAAGGCACAAGTGGTAGTAAGGGCTCTGATAACTGATAAGCTTTTGCTTTGGGCACTCCTTATTTCTTCCCTGCATAAAACCATCAACCCGAGCTATTAAATTTACTTAACAAAATGTGTTGTGTTATTCTCCTCCTGAATCATGTCATGGAAATTTGCTCAATGGTTGACAACTGTGGCTAAGCAACTGTGTGCAATACACTGCATGCTCTTGTCTCCTTTGTGCTTTCATTAAGTAGCTTTACTCGTATGCCTAAATCTTAATCTAAGCCTCTTGCTAGTCTTTCCAGTTACAGGCAAAGCTGCAACAGTCTTACCTAAAATAGTGTATTGATAGTGATAGGCCAAAAGTGAACCAGGTTAGTTCTGCTTTTGTTGTGAGTTTGATAACTCTTGACCTGAACCGTAATACATTCTCCTTTTACGATGTATTGTAGCACTTTTGTATTTAAGATGTATGTAACATTTTCATTATAAATCAGTGAAATAAACCAAAGAATTAAAAGATAATGATATATTCTCTGTATTTACGGGAACACATAAAACTTGAGCTTTAAGCATTTTGCATCAGTCTTTCATTTCCCTATTAACAGCCATACTTTACATGGGAAGTATTTTAAAACAACAACAAACTAGTTTTTTCTCCTTTCTTTCTTTTTTTCAATCTTTTTTCTCTTTAGCTTTCTGTATTCCTTTCTCCTTCTCTTCCATCTATCTGTATCTATTTGCCTGCTTTTTATTTATTTTTCCCTGAGAAATAGGTCATTGTGTACAGAATAGTAGATAGTAAGTAGGAGTTGAGTACTATCTGAGAAATATCATGTTTGGGGGGAAAAAAATCATTTAAGTCTTACCTTTCAAAATAATTAAAAGGCTACACATGGAAAGCAAAATATCAAAATAGCAAATAAGCTAGGATAAAAATTAATCAAAATGTCCAAAATTAACAAAGAAGGAAGAAATAGTGCATTTTACAATACATGGGTCTTGAACACTTGTCAAATTTAGGGGCTGAAGTCAGACAAGAAGACCTATATTGTAGAGGAAAATCTGTTGCCAGTTTCACTGTGGAAACTGAGAGCCCTGCAAGGCGAGAGGTAGTTTCCCACATTGTTGTGTGCAGCATTACTCAATCATGAAGACTTTGGGAGAAATACTGATTGCCTCCTAGAAACATACAGAAGCTGACATTTTGGCCCTTTTATGATTCTGTAGGGACTGGCCTCCCCCAGTTTTCTGAAGGCAGGTGTATTCTTTACTGGTTTCTGGAGGTTTTGGAAGCAAATTGTTGCTGCGTTGTACTTGGAATCTTTAACATGTCGGTGACAGGCTTGGGTCCTACATCTGAGGAGCGCAGGTGCTGTAATAGCTCGATTGGCTGGGAGAGAACGGGGAAGAACTAGATGGGGGTTGGAGACTGGAGGGAGTGGGGGTGAGTTATGGCCAAAAGAAATGCTTGAAAGGTCAGAATAGGTTGCTTTCTGTTTTTCTTTCTCTTGATTTTTCTCTCCATCCTTCTGTTTCCTGTTAGAGCTTCCAGCATTAATGGGTGGGAAGGGAACTCTTCTTTCAAATTCCTAGTCAATCTTTTTGTACTCTTCTGCAAAAATACCGCGCTTTTCCCTCAGACTTGGGAAAGTACAGTCAAGATTGGACATGTGTAACCCTTATACTGCCAAATCTGTACTAAGGTCTTACTGTAGAAGTGATACAGTCAGGCCTTTTTCACTCAAGTGATATTTTAGTGATATTGTAGACAAATGACACATTTTGAATTTCATAAGCTAATTTATGTATCTCTGTATAAATGAGTCCTGATATAATTACAGTATGATTTTGTAATTGCGTTAGTGTCTCCCCTGTAGGTCTCCTTATAACTATTTATAGTAAGACATTTTAAGATTGTAAGAGAATTGGGGATTGTCTTGAGACAAAGCTATTTTTGAAAAACTTTTTTTTAAAATAACAAAACCAAGTACTTGTGGATTACTTTGTCTCTGTTAAGGAATAGGTGAACAGGACTGGTATTCTGTCTGTCCCAATAGTTAATTTTATCTATATTTTAAGACTGTAGTCTTCTATACTTTCAGGAAAAGAGAAGCTTTTCATTTTTACTTCAGAGAATTTTGGAAATGTTGATGTTTAGGTTAGAGATACTGTAGATTGACCTGGTACGTTGCTGTTTAGCAGGAAGAAATAGCCATGTATGTAGAACATTAATTTAATTGCTTCTATTATTTAAGACTAATATTTTGAAAGGCTTTGTTTAGCAAAGGTTTTGTGTTCCTCTGATTTTTTTTTTTCCCCCCCTCTCTGTAGTAGTAGCTTTAAAAGGCCAAATTACTACTCTAAGTCAGAATAAATAACTTTCAATTTTCCATAGGAGCTGAAGTTAAAAGATGAAGAATGTGAAAGGCTTTCTAAAGTGCGAGATCAACTTGGACAGGAATTGGAAGAACTTACAGCTAGTCTGTTTGAGGTTTGTTGGAGTCTTCGATGTGATATACTTAAAGGAAGCTGAGCCAGATGTTTTATGTAGAATCAGTGTATCTTATGCTGAATTTTTCTGCAATAAGCTTATAAAGGGATTTGTGTTCTGAAGACCTGGGTGTATTGGTAGAGGCTTAAGAGCAAGCAGTAGACTTTTCACTTAGATGAGAGACGTTGTTGAGCTTGTCAATTTGCCTAGACACAAAATGAAGAAAATAAGGCAAAAGTATCAGAAAGCTAGAAATATTTAGGCTTATTTTTTGGCATAACTATTTAGAGACAGCTTCGCTGTCTGACAACAAGGCTATCTAGATAAGAGGTAAATTCAGGGTTGTCATGGTGATTAAATACAAAATAGCATAGTTCCAGATCAATGGAGGTAGCACAGTATATAACTTAACCATGCTTTCAGCTTTTGAATTTTGGGTCTGGCAGTATGTTACTCCCAAAACTTGAAGGGAAACTGAGTGATGCACCAGGGTGGAACCTAGTTGCAAAGTGAGAAGCCCTGAACTTTTAAGTGGGACCTTTTCATTTGAGAAAAGGGTAGTGGTGCCAACAAAGATTGTGAGCTTGCATTAAACAGAAAAAAAATCTTAAATCCACACTTGAAGCAGAATCGGTTGTCAATTTATCATGGAATGTCTAGAGGCTAAATAACGATATGCATAACTGTTGGAATAAATTTCATAAACCAGTGATCCTTTGTGTTTACCAAATTGTAAGTATTGGTTTTCAGCATATGCGTAGAGATAAGACATTAGGCATGTTTTAGGAACTATATTGTTGATGTTGTAACAGTATAGAAGTGCTATCAAAACCTGGAAAATATTGACATTCAAAAATGAAATGCATTGCCAATTCACAGAGCAGTTTAATTTATTTCATCATCCCCGTAGGGCAAGGTTACTTAAAATATTAAGCAGTTTCTGCGTGTAGAGTTTACGTGGAACACTGGAAAACTACTTTTTAGCGTAAATGTGTGTGTATTGGGTGGAGGAAAGTGTTGGGCAGGCATTTTAACTGTAGAGGAATAGACATAATTAACCAGTGTCATTAGCATAAAAATTACATGGAAACTTAAAACAATGTATCAATTTGTTAAAGCTGTGTTTGAAATACAACACATTAGTAATGATTATTTAGTGAGTTTTAATTATTCAGAACTCCCAACTGGTGTGGGCATGTCACTTGAATTTTCTTTTGTGAAATGATTTCACTAAGAGTCTCTAATAAAACACAGCACTGAGGTTTCTTGATTTTTGCACTGGGATCTACAGCCTTTGGATTCATGTTCTATTCTGAATCCCATTAATTTCAGTGACCATATAAGTGGAGATGCTGGAGCTTATATTAATGTGTCCCAATGGAGGATCAAGACTTGTTTTGCACAGCTGGATGTATATGTTACATTATTACACTGTAATAGCACTGTAACATTCTTTGCTTTCAAAGGTGCATCACTAAGCAGAAACTGCATGGTCAATGCTAAATGTATTTGTACACATTGTATAAATGTGTATGTTCCCATTCCTGCATGTGTCTGTTGTTATTTAAGAGAATTTTACAAACCCATATTATACAGCTGTGTTGTATGCCAGCGGGAGCCAGATGTTTTGGTATGATGATGTATGAACTTTTGTTTTATTTATATAGCGTCCAGATGTGTGCTAGGCGCTTTACAGATATGAGAAGGATCCTATCACAAGTAATTTAGTTGGTGGCCCTGATCTTTCAGTTTTTGTTGCCTTCAGTAAGTACCAAATAAGAACCCAAGTTTGATCACAGGCGCAAATTGCTGGATCAGAGCCTAAACAAATATGTTATGTAGACAGAAGGTTTAGAAGTCTGAGGTAAAAGGATGTCCAAAAAAAAAAAAAAATTCCCAGTCCTTCTACACTTTCTTCATCATTAGGTTAGTCTTGCTTGCTTACTTGGTTTGGTTTTTAGTGCTTTTTCTGTTCTACTTAAGAAATGTTTATTAATCCATAAACTATTTTTAAGCTTTTACTTTTTTTATTGATGGTAAGAATTCAGACTTCAGTCATTTGACCAGTTCCTTCATGCAGAAATTTACAGTTGACTAAAACAGGTTATTCTGACTAGAAGAAAGGAGAAGTTCTTTTGAATGTGCTACTGTGCCCATGTTACTTTTGTTGCTACTGGTTGAGTCTTTCTCTTGGGGGTCAAGGAACTTCAATTGTCAGCTGCTGAAGTGTGACCAAGCCTGGCGTTCAGGACAGGTATTGTTTCTGCTGGAGGGGGGTTGGCTGTGAATGGGTGGAGTTGCTGAATTTCTGTATCTGGGCTCAGGACCAAGGAGAAAGAACTTGCTTGTGCAGTGATGAATCCAAGTGATAGATTTGTAGGTATTTTTTGGTATTTAACAAGTTGTGCAACAATCTGCTGAAATTAGTTATTTACAAATAATCTCTGAAGCAAAAGCATGATAAAACTCCTTAGTTTTTTTAACTTGATCTTGTAAATTTGTTGAAGCAATTACACTAGCTAAATGTTTTTTTTTTACAGGAAGCACACAAAATGGTTAAAGAAGCTAATGTCAAACAAGCTGCAGCAGAAAAACAGTTAAAAGAAGCACAGGGAAAAGTGAGTTTTTTTCCTTTTTTCCTTGTTTCCTTTGCCTTTTCATGTAGTTCTAAAGCTAAAGTGTGAATGATAGAGATGTGTATACATTATTAAAATATATACCGAGTTGTTCTGTGTTGCCTTCTTAGCTAGATCTGTTCTTAGCTAACACTGATAGATGCAGAGTCTTTTTCAGCATCGTATCACATAGCTAGCAAGGTGTGTAAGAAACCAGCGTTGTTACAGTATGCAATTGCATAGTGTTAGTACTGTTGGAAAATGACGTCTTGATTTGAGCAGAGGTAACTGGAAATTTTGTTAAATGATTTAACATATTCATAGGCTAATATGATATTTTTGTTTGACTTTATATTTTTATTTTCAAGATTGATGTCCTTCAGGCTGAAGTAGCAGCCTTGAAAACACTAGTACTGTCTACTTCACCAACATCTCCAACTAAGGAGCTTCAGTCTAGTGGAAAAACTCCTTTTAAGAAAGGGCATGCAAGAAACAAGAGTACAAGTAGTGCTATGGGTGGCAGTCATCAGGACCTTACCATGATGCAGCCAATTGTAAAAGACTGCAAAGAGGTAACAGTACAAGGATTGTCCTCTTTTTACTGATAAGCAAGTTTTATTGTTTTGTTTTCCTCACAGTAAATCTAGTGTGTACTAAATCTTGTAATACTGATTATTGTAGAGATTTTTGTTAGTGAAAGAATTTTCTTACATGCCAAGAGGTGTTGATTTTTCCAAGTTTTGTTTACCTTTAAGTCTTTAAGGGAAGATGAGATAAAATTTGAAATACTGGAATTGCTAATTTAAAGATGGGAATTAAAAACAAACCAACAACAGCAACAAAAAAACCAGTATAACTGAATGGCAAGCTCTGGTGGCTTTTATACAAAGTCATCACTGGAAGTTCATAGGCTTTTGTAAACTTTTCATAAACTGTCACAGGAAAAGAGGAAGGGTCATTTTATAGATTGGTAATGGTTGAAAGAGCGTGGGGGGGGAAAACAGAATCAATGATAATTTATTAGAGAAGAGGAGGAGTTACCACTGGAGTCCCAGAGGGCCCTGTGTTTATCTACTCTCCCCATTGAGAATGGGGAAATATTGAGGCAGCAGCTTGGTGCTGAGGTCCTCAGAATGATAGTACCTGAAAGTGACAGAAGAGTTGTGAGAAGGATCTATCTCATGATAGTGAATGGGTAGTAGAACAGCAGATGAACTTCAAAATCAATAAATGAGAAATAATGTATCTAGAAGAAAATGCAACTCCAGCAGACATGCAGTTGTGGACATAGAATTAGCTATGTGATGCAGGAATAGTTCTCTGAAGGTACCATGTCAGTGTTCAGTGATGGTCAAAGACCCACAGAGCCTTAGGAGTTCTTAGGAAAGGAGTTAAAAAAAAAAAAAAAAAAAAGAATTAAACTGCTGTGTAAACATGGAGTAAATGTATGCATGTGGTTCTGCACTTAGCTATGATACCTCCATCTCAGAAAGGACATAATGAAAATACAAAGAAGTGTGACATGCTCAAAGCTATAGAAGTCTTTCTGTGTAGGGAGACTAGGTCTCTTGACGTCAAGACACTCTGAAGGTAGAACAAAAATCTATACAATCACAGGTGACACAGGGAAGATGAATGGTCAACAAGTATTAATGATTTCTTCTAATGAGAAGGCTCTGGAAACTAAAAGGAAAGTAATTTTCAGTCAGTACGTAACTAAATTTTACAACTAATTGTCACAAGATCATAGTAGGATAAAAAAAAGAGTTCAAAATATAATCAGGTAAAGTTACAAGAGAAAAGCCTGTCAAGGTATATAGAAGATAGATAGGATTTTTGAATCAGGAAGCCTCTTTAAGTACAGATTGCTAGAAGGTGGGAGGGTGTGTAATGAAGACTCGTCACTGTATTTCCTCTCATACTGCTCTGCAGGCAGCCCTCAATCACTGCAGGCCATTGTCAGAGAGCGTAATGAGTTAGCTGGATCTATAATGTGATGCACAGTGGTCATTTTCATACTTGGTTTTGCCAGTCATCATTAAGTGCATTTATACTATATGACTTTTCATTATAAATCCAGAGGAGGCATTTTTTCTGTTTCATAGGTGTCCGGTCATGTCTCCCCCCACCCCAAAAAGCTTTGTCCTGCTTACTTTCATCCTCTCCTGCTTACATCCTGGTATCCAAGATGTTTTTCATATTGAAATTGAATCCTTGTTGCTCTTCAGAAAGATGCAAACAAAAGGGGAGAACTGGGATGGAACCCAATTACTTTTGTAAGCATCACATTGAGGTTGTGACTCAATGAGACTTTTAAACGTTGGACAAGAGCAGGAGAGGGGGAAAAATTGGTTTTGACTCAATTTCATGTGGAGAGAAAGTGGTGAATGTAAGGGATGCACTGCAGAAGGTCTGGTCTTCCTGACATTTCTCTGTGTTTGTCTCCTTTTTATTGGCTGCACAAGGAGACACTTGGAGGCTGATTGAGGCTGCTCAAAATAGGTGACTCCTTCTTCCAGTCAGTAAGAAAGAATCAGTAAGGAACATGTGGCTTTTCCATCCACTGGGACTTGAATTTCTGCCTGTCTTCTGAGCAGGAATATTTGAGTGCAACACGGGATGAAAAAGACAAGACTGGCCTAGCGGTTAGCATGTTCAGTTTTGAGCAGGGCTTCCCTTTTGCATTCAGTATCTGGTGCTGTGTATTTTTGTTTACTGCTTTTGTTTATTGTTGGTCTAAAGGAAATGTTTTTGCATGTGTGGGACCTGGGTCTGAAACTCCAGTTCTGCTTCTTTTTACGAAATATTCTTACCAAGGAATTAGGAATGCCATGCAAAGAGTAACCTCTGATTTTGAGCGACTTGGCTTCGAAAGAGGGGCCAGGCTGCCCTTGCACAGGGGTATGTAGTGGCCTTGTGGTGCAGGGAGCATAGTTTTGGTAAGCCTTACAGAGTCTACTACCCAGAGCGTTGCATTTCCAGACGTTGGATGAAGCTAGGTGTAGTCCTTGTCAACACTCAGGTTTCTTTGTCGAATGTGGACAGAGTTGGAGTGGCTGTCTGCACTAAATTGCAGTGGAACCAGGAGCATGCCGACATCCCAGATAACTACCTCCTAGTATGTGGGAGTGACCTCAAGGATAAGCGGATGTGTCTAACTAATTTAGGTATGAACAGGATTTAGGCAAGCTGAATAGCTGCCTGGATCTTAAGCAGGCGGGTAGTATCCACTTGGTGTAAATGCTAAATGCATCAGTGTTACTTTTTTTCAAAGAACTGAAATGTTTTTGATGTTGTATTTCGTTGTAAAATTAAAACATTAAAAATTATAATTACAGTTGGCTGTATATTTAATTGCAGGTAATCAAAACTTTGATCTAATGAAAGTGCAAGTAAAGGCGGAGAGCAGGTACATACACATAGCACATGTAGATTGGAAAGGAAGAGCATCAAGCTATATTCACTGAGCATTTTTTTTCAAGGCAGCTTCTTTATAAATTGTAGGTTTGGGTGAAATTGATTTAAATATAGAAAATAACCAATAGTTACTAAGAAATGCATTGTAATTTTTTGATTTGTACTGTATGATTCTAAAATAGCTTTTTTTTTTCTGCTGATGTCTCCTGACTGTATTCATTTTAAAACCAGACCTGAGGTAGGTTTTAAGCTACGGGAAATGTTCCTTTAGGGAGCATGTTACACCTATTGAGTTTCATTCATGCAGTGAGGTTGGTGGCTTAGCAACCAGAACGTTTATGGACTGGCTTAATTAAGATGGTTATTCCTGATTGTACCTGAGTGCAAGGCNAAAAAAAAACAAAAAAAAAACCAAAAGAATTCCCTGAAACACATGTAAAAGAATTGTAAAGGGCTGGGAGCTTAGAGAAAGGGTGAAGCATGGTAAAGAATAAAAGACTGAAAGAGTTTGGTTCAAAGTGATGTACTGATCTTTTAAAACAAATTAAAAATCAATTTTGATTTTAAGCATATATTATTTTCCCTTTTTCACTCTCATCTGTATTATTTGTTTTTAATATTACAAGACTTTTAAATCACATTTGCTTTTTAAGATATGTGTTATAAAAACAGTATTAATATTGGTGGTGGTGTCTAGGGTTTTCTTTAAAGTGCTTTCTTCTGAAATACTGCTTTTCCTTCTCATTCCCTCTTTTTGCATTCTGTTTGTCTCTCTTCATACTCTAGAGTGGAGTGGCAACCTAAGAAGCTTACAGGGGGAGCGGCACTGGGATCTGCTTCTCATTTTTCCACTTCAGTAACCTTTTTTTTTGTCTTCTGTGCTTTGATTGCACAGACAATTTTTTTCCTTATTCTGCACAACTGCCTGCCATTTTTAGGGGCACTTTTTCTACAAGACTTTTTTTTTTCCCTTTGTTGCATCTCATGTTTGGGTTTTATTCCCCTGACCTTCCTGGCCTATCTCTGGCCTGCAGTTTATATCCCTTCATATAGCTTTAGGTTTTGGTTTTCAGACTATAGGCCTGTTATAATATAAAAAAGGTATTTGACAACCCGTTGGAGGGAGAAGGTGCTGAAGTCTGTGTCGACAGAATCTTGAAGCCAGTCTGAGCACATCAAGAAGGTGTCACATATCTTAGGAAAGTGAATTTAAGAAGGTGTTTATAGCTCGGGCGTAATAGTATTCTTTCACAGTGTGGTAGAAAACATAGTTTTAAGGCTCATTATTTACTTGTGGATATTTGTAGATGATCAACACCGGTGTGATAATTACAGTATTTAAAATATGTGAATCTTTGTATGTGTTTTAGGCTGACCTATCTTTGTACAATGAATTCAGATCTTGGAGGGATGAGCCTACTATGGACAGAACGTGTCCTTTCTTGGACAAAATCTATCGGGAAGATATTTTTCCATGTTTAACCTTCTCAAAAAGTGAGGTAAACAGTTTAAATATTGTCACTTAAACTTTTCCTTTAAATATGTTACATAAAGCCAGTCAACTGCATTAAAATCTCTTCATATGAAGAAGTTTAACCATATTTGTTTCATTAGTTTACAGTGAAGTACCTAAGTTTAGTCTGGAGTATTGAAATAAATCAGGTTTTCTTCACCGTTTGCTGTTCCAGGTATGACCTTCTTAGGTGGAGGCTCTGTACACCTTTAGATATTAATACTGTCTAGCAGAATCAATGTTTGTAGGAATGGATGGTGGGTTTTCCCCCAGTATGTCAAAGGTACTGTTTAGTAGAAGTGGTTCCCTGTCACTGTCCCTGGTTTATATAGGGGGCAGTAGAGACCAACATATTTAATTCTGTGGACCTGTTTTCTCTCCTGTCAATCAGAGCAGGTGGAAGGCACAGTCTGGGTGCCTGCTTGAAGAGAGGTTTGAGTTTCAAGAATTAGATTTTGGAATTTGAAGTGATTCAACAGGGACAGTTTGGGAATATGGTTTCAGATGAAACAAACGATGTGACTTTTTTCTTTGTGTGGTTTCCCCCTTCCCTGCTTTCCCCAACACAGAGGAAGGAACTGTGTTTTACTCGTCCTTGGAGATACTGTGGAACTGGTTCCAGCTGCAACTTCTGTACTTAGTCTTTGTTCTTAAGCAGCATTTATGGGCTGTAGTTACAGTATCAGTCTCCAGGGGAAAGGGACTGT